>JAHVYC010000054.1:6840-371288 GCA_020623665.1 Calonectria multiphialidica | reverse complement strand
TAATTTAATTAATATATTTTTTATTCTTTTTAAGTATTACTTTAATATAAAGCTAGGCTTATAACTATTATAAGCTTTATTAATTCTATTCTATATATTTTAGTAAGATTATAACCCCTACTAGTACTAGTACTTATCCTCTATATAACTATCCACAAAATATCCATTTATCCAACACGATTTTAATCCCTGTCACCTCACCCTCCAACAGAAGACAGCCACGACTTAATTTGGGTGCACCTTGGAACCGTTGTTTGTGTTGAAAGTAGGTGGTAGTCACTCGATTGATCCAGTGGCGTCTACGCTATTCTTTCAACATACTCTACAAGGGCAAAAGTGTACTGGGCGAATATTTGAAGCTACTACAATCTTTTGCGTTGCATGAACGGAACGGCCCGTGGCTTCTACCCGCCCGATAGGTGGAGATTGTTGCGCTGCTCGTCATGGCGTCCAACACGCCAACGGACTCATCACGGAGGGGCATCATGGCTGTTGTCGCCATCAGGCCACCAGCCATGACTATGAAGCACAACAAGACTCTGTTGGTACTTTTATTTCAGAAGTCAGTGGAAAATGAGGCCTGGACCACACTGGGTGTCTTGCTGTGCCACAGCCGCGCCACAGCCGGGAGATTTGTCACAGCCACTGATTCTAAACACCAGCCACAAACACAATCCTCTCACTCCGTCTGTCCCTTGAGGTTAATGTGCGAGAGACTTGGCGTTGGTGTAGTCCCGCCGGTCCATCACCTAATATGACAAAATGTTTACAAGATGTTGATGAGATGTAACATTCCCACTACTCACATGGAGTAAAGCCCTATCCGAACAAACTGTTTCAACTTCTGCCTTTCCACGTTTAAATAATTAATTATATTTCACTAATTTAAATCATAACTGTATAGATTGCCCACATATGCATATGGCTTGTTATCATCCTTCGTGCGACTCGTTCCAATAAATTAAGCCGAGTACTTCAAATTGAATGCCACCGTAGTGAACACATCCCAATCATCGTGGGCACTCGCGTTCCCAAAGATTCTGAGAGCGCTAACCTTCAAGGCATAGACACCTTCCTCCAGGACCGTCCCATCCGCAAGTAGGCCATTGACAAAGGCGCGCTGGCTTACACGGGACACATATGGGAGAGGCCATCCAGCCAGAGCCCCCAGGGACTCTCCGTTTCCGCCCCCGCGCAGCACTTCAACCCGGAGGGACGAAGTTCCGACGGTGGGCTTGATCAAGACGTTGGGAGTATTGGCCTCGTCACCACGGTCGGTTCGCGGCGGGTTGGCCGGATCTGGTCGTGTGATGGTGTATGTCTTGTTAGCCGCCACCGCGCCGTTGTATTCGGCGAGATAGACATTGGATTTATCCAAAACGGCCGTGGAGTACATGCTGCCCACCACGCCCAAATACGGGACGACGAGTGATTGATCTGTGCTTTTCAAGAAGATGTGACCACTGTATACGGGCAGACGGGTTGCGTTGACATTTGCAGGGGGCGTGCAGGTAATTGTGACATCGGCAGAGCCACCAGCAGGGACGCTGATTTTGCTACGGCGATCCATGTTAGCTTCGGGGAAAGTATAGAGTATGGGCAAGTGGCACAAACCTGGAGCTGAAGCTGATCTCCGCCCACTCATCCACTGTTGGATTGGGCCAGGAGGTTGCCATCAAGGGCGAGATGTTGTCAAGCATTGTGTACATGGTCGGCGCTCGGCGGTGAGAAATCTCAAGGACAACATCGGAAGACCCGTTGTTCTTCACAGAGAAGGTCTGCTTGCCAGCAAAGTGATCCGTGTCGTTGAAGGAGATATTGTCCACGCTAAGCTCAACAGTGGCGTGCGCTGCCGCATGGGCTTGGATGATGCCTCCACCCTGCTGCGGCACCGGCGCCAGCATGTCGGAATGAACTGCTTTCCCATCAAACCACTCCATAGGCTTGGCGGTCGTCATTACGAGCCTTCGCAGGAGCTTTGGATCCAAAGTTCCACGCGCCTCACCAATCAGCGCGTAGATGGCTGCGATGAGCGGTGCAGCTGGAGGTTGACACCAGTTAGTATCGACAAGGCGGCCTACTGCATGAATGGGGGGAGGTGGGCATACACATGCTGGTGCCGCTCATGACGCGATATCCACCGAGTGCCACGGGGAACGTGCTGAGGATGTTGGCACCGGGAGCAGAGACACTGGTGCTGGTATTCAGTTCCCACGTAGGGCCCCAGCTGGTCAAATCAGCCGCGTAACCACCGCTGATGGTGTTTTCGAGCTCCTCAAGGCGCACACTGCTGGAATTGACTCCAGGGAGAGATACTGTAACAGCTTGGCCCTTGCCAAGGAACGAGAGCCATCTCTCAGCCAGATAAGGTGGGATAGAGCCTACGCCCTGAAGACCTTCTGCGTAGTTGTAAATCTCGTCACGCATGGTCCTGATTTTGTGGTCAACTGTAATGTCCTGACGAAGAGGGGTATGGATGGATTGGCGTACAGGTTATCCTTGGCGTAGTACATTAGGAATTTACCACCTTTGGCGGCGACGTTGGCGCCCTGGTCCTGTGGGTAGCACCCAGTCGCGCGCGCGTCGAGACTTTCCAAGAGCACAAGGCTCTGACTCAGATCAGGCGTGTCATCGGGCAGCGCGGAGCACGCGTTGTTGGCATCAACAGCGGACCATAGGGAAAGAGTCACGTTCCTGGTGATTTCAGGGAGACCGGGCAGGAATCCGAACTCTTGGGCGTCGTTGCTGCTGCTCGAGTTGACCTTGTAGGAGGCGGCCGAGAGCAGCGCCGGGAATTTGGTGTTGGTCACGGCACCAGCGCCCGTCACGCCTCGACCTCCAGCGGGCGTCGAGGCATAGAAGAGACCCATGCCTCCATCATTGCCGGCAGAGATGACGACGGGCACACCGGCATCTACGATGCGCGAGGAAACGAGGCCCCAGGCGTCGGTGGACCAACCTGATGGACTGGCACCTCACGGTTAGTACGGCTGGACAGTGTATGCAATGTATGTATGTAATGTATGCAATGGGTGGGGTCGACTTACTCGCCATCAGAGCAAGAGATGATATCTGCGCCCTCCTCAAACGCGCGCAGGAAAGCAGAAAGAATGATTTCGTTGGTGCCTGTCGCGCGGCACCCCCAAGCGCGGTACGCTGCAATCTTTACCCCTGGGGCTGCACCGGTGAAGCCATACTTGTTGCCCTCGAGCTGAGCGGCAACGGTTCCCGCCACGTGGGTGCCATGGCCCTGGCAGTTATCCATGGGATCCGCATCGGGCTTGGCCTCAATGGTGCCGGGCAGGAAGTCGTCTCCAGTAAAGTCCCAGCCGGCCTCGACCAAGCAGCCGGGGCCGAAGCATCCGCCAAGGGCCGGGTGGGTGTAGTCGATGCCGCTGTCGATGATGGCGACGCGGATTCCCTTTCCGGTAACTCCCTCTGCGCGGAGCTTGTCGACCTGAGTCATGACATGGGTCGAGAAGGTGTCGTTGGCCGTTTCACGGGGCTCAACGTGTCGTCGGAGGCGCGCGCTGCTGGCGGCACCGTCGGCGGGCGGCTCGCTGTACTCGGGCGTGCTCAGGCTGATGGACCGGACCGGCCAGGCGGCCTTGACTTGGGCCACGGCCTCGAGCTCGCGCAGGAAGTCGGTTCCGTCGTGGCCCGTCGCGCTGGCATTTCGGACCTGGAAAGATGCGCCGTTGAAGACGCGGGACTTGAACTCGGTGCGGATCTCAATCTGGACGCCCTTTGCCTCGAGCGCGGCGGAGAAGCTCGAGGCCGATTCATTTTCATCGAGCTCGACGATGTAGTTGCCAATCACAACGCCGGACCCGGAGCCTCCCGCCGTCTCCTTTGTGGCCGTGTCCGAAGCCCGGTGATTGAGGGCCGCGGCGGAAACGGCGTGGGTGCCCAGCAGGGCCGAGATGGTGTGCAAAAATCGCATACTTGCCGGTACTCAACTTGATACCGACCTGAGCCTTGGAGTCAAGTCTGCGAGGCCAAATGCAAGCGCCATGGCTATGCTTCATTATATCATCTACGGACCAGCAGCAATGGTGCCGATCATGGGAAAAGAGCCCCCCCTGGAAGGTGCCGATACGACACGGGCGGGTGATACTCTGGAGCATCGAATACGAGCTTCGGCATTGACTTTTAAACAGTAAAGGCTCCTTCTTCCTGCAGGTACGCGCTTGGCACGGGCGGATATCCCGGACGCGGAAATCGAATGCGCAGCCGATCGAACTTTTGGGGCTGCTTCCTCCGTGCTCACACAGCACGCTAACAGGCCCGGGTTGATCAGATGAAGAGCTTATCCTTGGCCCGGCTTGTTTAATACGAATAGAGTTATCGAGTTATGTATAGGGTTTGTACCGCAGCGGCATGTAATCAAGCTGCTGTGACGGGACGAGTTTCGCGTGGATAAGACGCTATTGACGGTGATGCGGAAACGTGCCATTTCCCAGGGCTCCCCTTTCATCTTCAAAATGAATAGACGGCTTGGCGCCTCTATCGCACGTTTTCCCACCTGCGGCGAACGACGGGTTGAAAACTCAAAAAAATGACATCAGTCAAGACGCCTGCGGACGAGGTCCGTCCGTGGTGCCATTTGCGAAATCATGAAAACATGGCCTTAGGGTGGGCTCGGCAAGCACTAACTGTGGCCCGTAGCCAGGGCCACCCTGTAAATCACTTTGCCGATTGGGCTCGGGTAAACTGGCTTCCAAATTGAGCCAACTCCACTGCCCGACACGAGCTGAACTGAAGACGAATGGCACGGCATTATGTAGGTAAAGCCCTGTTCATACCTAATAATAAACGATCTATCACCCGGCCGGCCGTGCGCATGCCGTCTCTCTTGCGCTTGTATCTCAATCTGGGTCTGGCCATCCTCGTCGCGTTGTGTTGCTAGACCATTTGCCCAAAGCGGTCTGGTACGACACCACCGTAACTGAACAGGCCAGACACAGGAAACCACAGAAATGACGTAGAAGAGAGAGAAACTAAGTAAGGTTAAGCTGGCAATAACATCAATATATCGAGAGGTTTAACTTACAAAGCTTCAAGTGCAGTTCGCAGATTTACCAGCCATCGGAGGTTGCGAATTTGATCACGACATTCACCTCTGCTATAGCTTGGCATGGGCCCATAGACAACTGGCTATCGAGCAACACAACATTGAAAAGAGAGAATTATTTTTAGCAACCAACTTGACTTTAAAGTTGAAACAAGCTGCGTTATCTCAAAATTAGGCTCAGCTTGATCTGACCCCTGCACAAAAATCTCATATTAGTCACTTACCTTGACTAAAAACACGATCCACCCTCTTGTCCCATCCATTGCTCATCTGCAGGATCTCACAGTCCTGAATTATATGCTATTCATAATCAAGTGTGAAGTATGTAGTCAGTAATTGCAAGCAATATTGCCTACCCTCTTATAGAAGCTAGGAATACTGTTAACTAGACCGCGATTTTGTCTTCTGAAGTGTGCCGAATCCGGTAGAATCTCTTTCATATCATTTGCTGGTCGTTGACCAATTATTTTGAGGTTAGAACATCAGCCCCTGCCACTGCACGCACAGTCAAATATTCCCAACCGTAAACTTCATCAGAGACGCAACCAGCCTGATCATGACAGGACAGCTGTTCTTAACTGGGTATTCATCTTTCTCATTTTACGAAACTCTAGTGTTTGTAAGGCAAAGAGAAATACAACAATGCGCGAGAACGTCTCTCATCCGATTCATACTGAGCATAGTCACCGCAGCTGGGCACACCTGGTAAGGCACCTATGCTTGCCGCATTCACAACCAAAAGCGTCTGGTTCCGTGGTCTAGCTGGTCATGGCATCTCGTTAACACCGAGAAGGTCCCCGGTTCGAGCCCGGGCGGAATCACTTTTTGCGTGGATAGTTGCCGCGGGTTACGCTTTGTTGACTTGACCTTGGAGAATTCGAGTAATGCATTTTTGAACAATGATGAAATTGAACCACCAGCAATCAAAAGTGTGGCATACTTAGTGAAAACTTAGATCTTTTGTTTTTGGTATGAACGAAATTGGAGATTGGGTGGAACCTCTAACCTCCATAGAGATGGGGCAGTGGTGTCCACTATCAACCCTAATGCGCGAAAGGAAATTGCAAAAAGCAGCTAACCACCTTGAATTCTTCCTGCTACCCAATAGCTGGATTATAATGAGTTTTGTGGTCCAAAAAGCGGTGAATTCTTGATATTCTGGATACTGAAATTACAACCTATCGTATCTGGGCAACGAGGGATCTCAGTTGGTTTGTTTGACGATTCTTGTCTGGAGTCGATTAACTAAACTAAATAACACGCAAACGAGATTATACTTGTCCGACAGTGGTCAAATATTGCAAGACGAGACGAAGACAAAACTTGGACCTTAGTATGTGTAAAGGAACTTGGGGTTATGTTCGCCCATCTCCTCAATTTCCTCTTCCGTCAGACCACGTACTTTGTGATCTTCTTTACCAGCAATCTTTCTCCTGTTTTGATGACGGAACCAGACCCAGAATGCAATGTAGATTACCGCAGCCAATGCCACCAGGGCCATGGAGATGGCGTGGCCCTTGATAAAGCGGGGCCCTTCATCTGTTTTGTACAGCTATGGCCATCATATAATTAGCAAAAATGAAGCTCCTGTGAATTTGTAATGGGTTCTTACAAATGGCGCTGGAATACCGGCGGAATTTCCAATCGTCAACTGCAGCCCCGTCGCCACTGTACGCTTGCCGTATCGAGGATTGTTACTGGGAAGCCACGCAAGGGGAATACCAACAACAACATACAGCCCAATAGCGGCGAGGAAACATCCAAAGTACTTCACACCTCCTGGCGCATTGCTGGTGAGGATGGCATAGCCAGAGGCACAGACCAGGCCCGCGCCCACTGCGAATACTGCACGACGCTGGGTACGATCCGAGAGATAGGCGACGGCGAGATAGCTGATGGCACCCAGCGCGTAGCAAGGAATGGTAAGTGCTTGCACCTGAGCCGTGGACCAGTCGCCAAGGCCCCGGATAATGGTTGGCAGGAAGGTCGAGTAGCCATATAGAATAGTATCGCCACCGAATTGACCGACGCAGAAGAGCCAAATCTTCCAGTCCTTGAGCCCCTCGTATACATCCTTCTTGTGCATCTGGTCGGATGACTTGGTGTGGCCAATCTGGCGGCGCATTCGCAATTGAAGGAGCTCCCGCTCTTCTGGGCTCAGATAGTGTGCCGACTCAGGACTATCAGCCAGCCAAAACCAAATAGAAACGCCGAGAATTGCTGTTGGAATACCCTCGAGAATGATAATCCATCGCCATCCTCTTAACCCCGCGACCCCGTCCAAATAACCGATGCCGTACGCAAGCAACCCGCCCATGGACCCTGCTATTGCTGCAGACACAAAGAGGTAGCCAATCCTCAAGGCGTATTCGCGTTTTGTATAAAACATGGTCAGGTAGATGGCAAGACCAGGGAATAAGCCACCCTCAAGCGCGCCAAGGATCACGCGACATGCGACAAGGCCTGCGTAGCTTTGCACGATGCCAGTCAGGGTCGCCACAATGCCCCATACCGTGGTGATGAACGCCAGCCAGCGTGATGGAGTAAATTTTTTGATGACCAGGTTGGAGGGCAACTCGGAGAGAATATAGGTGACAAAGAGCACTGAGACGGCAATCTGGTATTGGTCGCCTTTCATACCAAGGTCCTCCTCGAGGCCGTATAGGCGAGCGTTTCCGATATTGACGCGGTCCAAGAAACTCAACAGATACAGGAGCATTACTGGAGGGACAATCCAAAGATCTAGTTTTCGCAGGAGTTTCTTTTCGGCTTCCTCGTCAATGTAAATGTCATCTTGGAAATCGGTGACTTTCTCCACGTCCATGTGTGCGGGGGCAGCCACAGACCCGCTAACGGTAGGCCCCTCAGTCTGAGACAAGCCTGTTTTTGTAGCCATTTTGGCGACAGCTTCTACAGGTGGTGCTGAAGACAGGCAGAGTTGATTAATGTAGCGTAATATGGGATTAGTCAATTGGATTATCGGTGAGGCCAAAATGCCAGACTTTAAAGGAGAGAACCATGGTCAATTTAAATAAAAGGATGACTCGCAGCCTCCACCTCCGCTATCTGTTACCCCAGATGCGGAGACGAACTGCAGGGAACCATATCAGCACTATCGACCCATTGACCGACCTAATGGTAGGCCTGGTGCTTGGTAGGATCTAGTGCACATAATTGTGGAGTCTGGTGATCACAGACGTCGACCGGTTTTCGGCACCTTGGGCACTTGCCATTGACAAAAATCCCTCGGCAACTTTGGCTCTGCCGATCTCGTTATCGTAGCGTCGTACCACCTTCCATTTGGGCAACCCGCGAGGCTGCATCAATGTAACCCAACTGAGCGGTATATAAATTAAAATGTGTAAATGAAATGATTGCCTGCAACGAAAAGAATCAATGAATATGTTCTTTTTTCCCCTCCCTTTCTTGCTGGGGCACATTAGAGTGTCCACGCCGCAGATTTGATATAGCCCATATTCTGGCGTGAATGACAATGAAACCTTTGCATTCCTGACTCGCTGTTTTCTTTTCTGAATTCGTCTATTATTCGTTCCTCTCAGTGCCGCCCTTAATGAAAATTCCATGTAATGTTGCGAAACCCTGCATTCCATTTGTAAACCCTTCAGAATATAAAAGGCGATAAATTGCTTGCATCATACTTTAGAATGATTGCCTCATCCTTTGACCATCCAATACACCGCCATCTTTCTCCAGAACCTCATTATGCATTTCTTCACTCACATCGTACCAGCAATGCTGGTACTTTCCGGTGTCGCCATGGCACACAAGCAACCAGTTCTTGACTGCAGCAAGACCAAGCAGATTGGATACTGCTGCCGATATATCAAAGCGAGCAAGCCGGTTGCATATGACTGTAAGTGCTATGGGGACGATTTCGATTAGCCATGGAACAGTAATTGATGTCCGCCAAGGTTCCGAGACCGACTGCAAAGGTAGACCGCACAAAGTTTGCACTGACCTTACGGTATGGCCCAAGCAAAATGAAATGCTGCAATTTTAGCTAACCCCTTCATCAAAAGATTCCACAAAGAGATGGAAAGACAGATGTGATGTGGTTTGAAGCAAAGAAACCATAGATTGTAGGATTGTAGGTCCAGGCGCACTCTGTTGGAGGCTATGATCTTGATAGTATCCTTAGTTAGCTGTCTGCAATAAAGCATCTAGTATTCAATTTCATCAAACTAGTAGTCGCTAAAAATCCAAAGCCATCTTGCTACAATTGGTATAGAAAATGCTCTTCGAGCTCCGAGGCGAATTCCTTAAAAGTTCCATCTTCTAAGAACAAGACATCCGGCAATGGTATCCGGCTCTCGTCCAGAAAGCTTCCAATGAGAGGATTGCCAAGGATGTCAATGTTGCTACAGTTAATGTCTTCCCTGTTACCCTGTTCCCCTTCTCCGCTACCACCATGCCCATCCGCAGGGGCTTGGAAAGCGTGTGTATTATGTGGCATAGAGTTTACCTGCGTTTCGTTGGAAACAGCTGTTAAATATTGACTAGGAGGCTCGCCAGTGCAGGGTTCTGTTTCGGTTTGATTCATGGCACGCAGATTTGCTACACGTGCCTGGATGTGCGACAATCTTTCGCAAAATTCCACAGCAGGGACATTCCCATCCTTCTTCATGGACCTCAGAATGCTGAGGAGTGTCTCAAGTGAGTCGGATGTGGCGACGGTTGGTTTCATGACGGCTGACATTATGAGAATTAATGTTGCCGAGAAAAAATGATGAGCATCCCAATATCCAAATGTCGCAAGCGATCCATCAAGGAACAAGCTCTCGGCAATGCGGCTGGATGATTGGGCTGCGTTGACACAGCTTTCGGCGAGGGCGAGGGTTATTGACGAGAAGTTTTGCTTCTGCCGTTCTGGCGATTCCTCATCCCCAGCAACCTTTTTTGGTCCTAGTTGGAACTGTGTTTTGAAAATGTAGAGGAGGACTGGGCGGGTTGTCTGGATGATGCACTGGTTGTATGCAAGATGGAGGCTCGCAACCGTTCGAGGCGTGCTATTTTCCTTGACGCGCATCTGAGGTGGTAGTTCGTCGTGCCATTCTCTGAGCTGTTTTAGGATTCCGTGGACGCGATGTACGCAGAGACCGCTTGTGTTTTTAGGTATTCCGTATATGTCTGTCACTATTGGTCTTATAGTGAGCTGGCTGCGAGGCGTGAATCGGGAGGCTACTTACAAATGTTTCCAATGATGCGTGCGAGTTTAATGTTGGTGACGATGGGAAGAGGATCTAGAAATTCAGCCCTCTCTTCTTTTGTCAGGCCATCCATACTGGGAAGCTCAACATCGATGTCATCATCTCTCAAAGTAACGGGCTGGCCCAACTTCGAGGCCGAGAAGCGCTCAAAAAAGTACAATACCCACCAGGTCCGGCGACGACATTCTCGTTCCACGGGGGACAGAGTCGTTAGCTTGGATGCGGATCTGTGCATGCCCATGCTCGTGGCTAATCTCATGGCGGTTCCAATGTAGCAGAATGCCGTTCTAACACGTCCCAGAATGTTGGAGGACCAAGCCTGCGTGGTATCACGATAAGTCTCAATATGGGATGTGCCCAGAGGCAGAACCGGACTGCATGTATGCTTACCAATAACGTTAAGACCTCGACTCCTATTAGGGAGGGCTCTTCATACGACTCTGGCAAAATATTCACGGCCTTGACGTAGTAATCTGTTCCTGGGACTCTGTTGTCGCCTACGCCTCTGCGGTTTGTGTAAATCTCACCCAAGGCCATGAGGGCATAGAATTTGCAGAGCCATAGAGTTGAAGGTGACACTTCTCTTCTGTAGACTGCGTCGATCTCCCTCATGAATGAGACCTCGAGGAACAGTGGGTGATAGTTCCCAATAAACCGCCGCGCTACGTTTAGCAGAAGTTTGGCATGCATCCTCTCAGGAAGATCGACTTTCGGGTCAATCGATGTATGGTGTTCTGAACTGATGCGGTAGTAGTTGGGAAACCCGGCTGTGGACGGAGTGTAGTTGTCATCAAGGCACTGTAGTAACCTATTGCTGAATGCTGCGCAAGATGCTTCACCGATGAAGCCCGGCTGTGAAACCGGGCCGTGAATAATATTCTCCGGTTGCCCATCAAATAGAGGATTTAGCATGTTACTCTCCTCTGGAGACAGCGACGGGCCATCGTTGGTATTTTCATTCCTCGGGCTACCGGGGATGTTTTGCATGCTCTCTGGGCTTGGATTCTGGGTGAATTTCTGCAGTCGCTTGCTGTCCGCTTCCAGTTTTCTGAGGTAGCTGTAGCGATGATGCATCATATTAGCAAGATGTGAAGATGGCTCTGTGGGCCTTGGACGCACCTCTCTGTGATGGTCACCTTGCGCTCCTTCGACGGGAACTGACAGTCCCCAGCCTCGTTGGAGGCGATGCACGATCGGCATGGGGGAGTCCCTGAGCACTTTATCTTATGTAAATGACACCTATGACAACTAGAGAGACATATTTAGAACATGATTGAGGAAATCACAGCAGGGTTTGGGACGGCAAAACCCACGCTGCTAAAAGCCTTCTGGGCCGCCGGGTGTTCTGGGCACTCATTGTTTGGTGATGTGGAGAATGGGAATGTGGCCTCGGGACTATTTGCAGACCCTGCGTCAAGCCCAGTCTGGGGTTTGAAGCGAGAAACACGTTTGCTGGCTCCGTTAATTGTGACGATGTTCCAATCTTAGCTATGGAGATTCTAATCTGGGGAGATGGCGGCGCATGCAACCAGGGCGGGTGGAGAAGACGATAACAAGGCGGGTACTTTGCGCCCTACCGCCCTAGGACCTGATTATTGGCAAAAGATGTTAGTAGGATTTGTACCAGTCGTTGGCTCCACCCCGCACAACTGGGCTAGATTGAGAGGAATTTTGTCAGAGGGACATTGTTCTGAAGACCACCGGCTAGGGTGACGGCTTACGACCCCATTTCCCGACGGGTGAGGCATTGCCGAGGAAGAGAGGAACGGGATATCTCATGCCTCGACGGGATAGAGCGTGTATGACCAGGGTGCACTTGTGTAATTCTGCATCGGATTTAGCAACTATGTGCACCAATCAAAGCGTCAAAAGCGACACCGTCTACAGCGAATTGAATCATGGGGGTGAAGCAGTGTCGGCAATTTGAAACTTGCCGATCGGCACAAGTGCGTACACTGCTTCGGCAACAGAGTGGTTACCGAACACGGCATCAATGGAACAACCGAACGACGCCAGGTGCAGGCGCCATGAGCAAATGTTCTCTTATGGCCTTTGTAGCGTCATTTGCATCTTTGAAGTGTTTGCCCACGAGGAGAAGGGACGCACAGAATAAATAAGATAAGAAACACGCCAAACCACCAGCATTTGGAGCTTCTTGGCTATCCTCACTTCACTATTCACTCTTGCTTCAGTGCATAATACTATTTCCTATTTATTCAACAGCGACCAAGGCTCTTCAACATACCGGCTTTCACTTGATCATTCAGTCTCCAATCGGGACTCGCCTCTGCCTTCAGGTCCTTACTGTCCGCCCCCACTCTCAAAAATGGCATCTCGAGGCATCCGCATTGCCATCGACCGTGGCGGAACCTTTACAGACGCCTGGGCCGATGTTCCAGGACGACAGGATCACATCGTCTTCAAAGTCCTTTCTGTGTGCCCTGGAGAGTACGATGATGCGCCAACGGAATGCATCAGGCAGATTTTAGAGATTGCAACCAACACTTCAATACCAAGAGGTTCCCTGCTTGATCTAGGGCCAATTGAGTCCATTCGAATGGGCACAACAGTAGCAACCAATGCCTTGCTGGAACGCAAGGGAGATCGCGTAGCCTTTTTAACTACCAAGGGCTTCCGAGATATCCTACTTATCGGAAATCAGACAAGACCTGATCTTTTCGATCTCTCCGTAAGGCGATTGGAGCAACTTTACGAGAAGGTGGTTGAGGTTGATGAGCGCATCACTATTGAGGGTTTTAGCGAAGACCCGGAACCGAAGACAATTGATGTCGCGTCAGACCCTGCACTTGTAGTAGGATTGACAGGGGAAATAGTGAAAATTATGAAGAAGCCTGACCTTGCAGCCATCAGAGAGAACCTGGAGAGTCTCAAAGCCGAAGGCTTCGAAAATGTTGCCATCGGGTTCATGCACTCCTACACATACCCTGATCACGAAGCTCAGGTCAAAGAACTTGCGGAGGAAATGGGATTCAAAGTATCAGCCTCTTCTGTGCTCCAATCCATGGCCAAATTCGTGCCCCGAAGCCAATCAGCCGTGGCAGACGCCTATCTCACACCCATGACATACGCATATCTGGAGAGCTTCCGCAAAGGATTCAAGGGCCACCTGGAAGACGAAAGCGCAAATAAACTCCTTATTTGCCAGTCCGACGGTGGGCTGACGAGCTGGACAAAATTTACTGGCCTGCGGGGTGTATTGAGTGGACCTGCAGGTGGCGTTGTCGGCCTGTCGAGGACTTGTTACGATCCCACTGACGGGACACCTGTCTTGGGTTTTGATATGGTACGTGATAAGTATTAATTGTGAATATTTGAGAGAAAGATCTGACTGAAAATACAGGGTGGTACTAGCACAGATGTGGCGAGGTATGCTGGAGCTCTGGAGCACATTTTTGAAAGCACAATAGCAGAAGTCACCATCCAGACGCCCCAACTCGACATAAACACAGTTGCTGCCGGTGGTGGCTCCATACTCACATGGGAAAATGGCCTGCTGAAAGTCGGTCCCAGCAGCGCGGGTGCAAACCCGGGTCCAGCCTGCTACGGTAAAGGAGGCCCATTGACTGTTACGGATGCCAACTTTTTGCTGGGTAGAATCGTCCCAGACTTCTTCCCTCGGAAGTTAGACCTTGAGGTCGTTAAACAGAAGTTCGCTTCTCTTACTGAGACCGTCAACAAGGAGAAAGAGAGCGGAGGCGACCCGTTTACCCCAGAGACACTTGCCCTGGGTTTCTTATCCATTGCCAACGCTACCATGACGAGGCCCATCCGAACACTTAGTGAGGGTCGTGGATATGGAGCTTCCAGCCACAACCTAGGTTGTTTCGGTGGTGCTGGAGGGCAGCATGCTGTGTTCATTGCGCGAGATCTCGGCATCAAAAGGGCCATTATCCCTCGTTACTCTAGCATTCTGTCAGCCTACGGTATGGCGCTAGCAGATGTTGTGGTAGAGAACCAAGAGCCTGTAGCACTCACCTTCTCGGAGGGTGCTCTAAGTGAATTGGAGGCGCGCCTGAAATCGCTCTCATCACGTGGAACCAAGGATCTTCAAGCTCAGGGCTTTGATGAAAGCTCCACCCAACACGAGTACTTCCTAAACATGAGATACCGGGGAAGCGATACTGCCCTGATGATACCCCGTCCAACAAACATTGGAGACTTTGGCGCAGCATTCACGGCCAGACATACGCAGGAGTTTGGTTTCTCGCAAAGCCGCGATATTTTGATTGACGATATCCGCGTTCGGAGTGTTGGCAGCTCTCGTGTCATGAACCTCTCAAATGCATTTGATGAGTTGAAGAAGCACCCTGCGGAGCAAGCAGCTGCTGTTCCACCACCAAAGTTTCGACGTCCCATATTCTTCGAGAAGCTTGGATGGACGGACACAGCCGTGTTTCAACTCGACACTCTCAGTCCTGGTGTACACATAGCAGGTCCTGCTATGGTCATTGACAAGACCCAAACTATTGTTGTTGATCAGGAGAGTAAGGCGATCATTCTACCCGAGCATGTTGTCCTCGAGATTAGCAAGGCCGAGAAACAAAGCATGACAACAGATACAGTGGATCCAGTTCAACTGAGTGTTTTCGGACACAGGTTCATGACAGTAGCTGAACAGATGGGCCACACCATGGAGAAGACATCTATTTCAGTCAACATTAAAGAGAGATTAGACTACTCCTGTGCCGTATTCTCTGCGGATGGCGGTTTGGTTGCTAATGCGCCCCATGTTCCAAGCCATCTGGGCTCTATGAGCACGGCTATTGCATATCAGGCACAGCGGTATAAGGCTGGGAAGCTGAAGCCTGGTGATGTCATCATCAGCAACCATCCCCGGGCAGGTGGAACGCATTTGCCAGATATCACCACAATCACACCCGTATTTGATGACGAGGAGAATCCCAAGGAGATTATCTTCTTTGTCGCCAATCGTGGCCATCATGCTGATATTGGAGGCATTGTGCCTGGTTCTATGCCTCCCAACTCAACTGAGCTTTGGCAAGAGGGTGCCGCAATTGAATCCTTCAAGATGATCAACGAGGGCGTTTTTGACGAGGCAGGGCTCATTCGTCACTTGTACGACATTCCAGGGTCCTTTCCCGGATGCAGTGGCACACGGACACTGAACGAGAACATTGCGGATCTAAAGGCCGCCGTTGCCTCGAACAAGAAAGGTATTGAGCTAATTCGAGGCCTGATCAAAGAGTTCAGTTGGCCTGTTGTCCAGCTCTATATGCATGCCATTCAAGACAACGCCGCGCAATCTGTGCGCGAACTATTAAAGTCTTTTGCTGTTCGATCTGCCAGTAGCGTTCTCGAGGCAACAGAGTACAATGACGACGGTATTCCCTTCAAATTAAAGGTGACGATTGACAAAGACACTGGTGAGGCTGTGTTCGATTTCACGGGAACTGGACCAGAGCACTCGGGAAATCTGAATGCTCCCCCAACCTGTACATACTCGGTCATTATGGTAAGTGATCTCGGGATCGGGTTTACTTGTGGCGTCCATGATCCACTAACAGCGTATAAAAACAGTACTGCCTCCGCTCTATGATCTCTGCAGATATCCCTCTCAACCAGGGGTGTCTTAGACCAATCAAGGTCGTGTGCCCCGATAACACAATTTTGTCTCCTTCACCAACAGCGGCAACGGTCGGGTGCACAACAGAGACTTCACAGAAGGTTGCCGATCTGGTGCTCCGAGCGTTCAACGCGGCGGCGGCCTCCCAAGGAACCATGAATAACCTTAGCTTCGGCTGTGGGGGTACCGATCCCGTTACCGGCAAGGTCACTAAAGGATTTGGCTACTATGAAACCATCTGTGGAGGCGCAGGGGCCGGCCCTGGCTGGCACGGAGCAAGCGCAGTCCACACACATATGACGAACACGCGCATCACTGATCCCGAGATTTTGGAGAAGCGGTACCCTGTAATCCTGCACGAGTTCTCCATCCGGAAGAGAAGTGGTGGTGCGGGTATGTACCGGGGAGGCGACGGATGCATACGAGACATGGAGTTCCGCGTTCCCTTGCAGGTTTCTGTCTTGACCGACAGGCGAGTTACGGCCCCGTACGGTCTGGAGGGTGGAGAGGACGGACAGCGAGGTCAGAACATTTGGGTACGCAAGGATCCCGTGACGGGGATGACCAGGCAGACTTCTCTGGGACCACGAAAGACGACACACTTTGGTGCTGGCGACCGTGTCATCATATTTACTCCTGGCGGTGGAGGCTACGGTGCTGAGCTGTCCCAGTCAGAGTCGAAGCTACAGACGTCACTGACAGTGGGCACTGAACATAAGAAGGATCGGGATTCAAGGTCTCTAATGACAAACGGATCTTTGGGTGTTAGGCACAGTATTGCTACAGGTAATTAGAACAAGGGAAATGATATTGTTGAGGGTTATTACAAATGTGGATAGGAAGGATAATGGACAGTAATTCGTTTCAGTGAAGCCAGCCGTGTCGGCTCCAACTTAACCAGCCATCCCGATGGCCTTCTCCGTGACAGAATGTGGCTGAAAACCATTGGCAAAAGATGATTGTGGCGAGGCTATGGTCAAAAGCGGGTTATCCGAACACATCGCCTTCGCTCCCATGGATCGGCTCTCTCGGGTTGTGGGTCGGACACTTACGGACCAAGAACCCGCCATGCTAGAGCTGCTCGTTGTTGTTCCCTAATGAGGCAAAGTGTAAGCTGATGTACATACGTTTTCTAGAATATATCTCTATCTGATATTTCTCTCGCAGGCATCGCCAATGCCTGCCCCACTGGTCGCTTAGGAAACTCAAAGCCCCAGTTATCACAAAGGAGGCAATGGCAGCATCATCGGCATCACCGCGATCAACACCATCGCCGAAGCGTCGCCAGACTACGAGGACAAAACGATTCACGGGTTGTTGGACATGCCGTTCTCGTCGGGTCCGATGCGACGAAGGTCGACCGGGCTGCTCACAATGTGCTTCCAAGAACATACCTTGTGGGGGCTACGAGGCGCGATTGCAGTGGATGCCGCCGGAAACTATTGGAGGGTCCAATGCAACGACCAGGGTCTCTTTGGTTACGCGAAGTAGAAGACTCATACTTGGTGAGTTTACGACTTGCGTACGGGATGAAGTTATTAATTCTCCAAATAGACAAGTCAATAATGGCTGTAGAAGTTAGCCAAATGGACGCCGAACACGCCGCGATTGAAGCAATTGCAGAGAGCGATTGCCATTCCTCCATATCGACAATCATTTCTGGTCCATATGGAATATTCCCATGCGGCATACCACCAGAGTGGCACGCGCCGATAACACCGCGAACGGAGTTCTCGAATTCATCTGCCGAACTTGTTGATTCCCTGGGATCGCAGACTTGTATTGAAGAGAAGCCTAGATTGGGAGAGGCCGTCGGCCAAGATGGTGATCATGCCAATGAACATGAAGATTGTTCTCGATGTAATTTTCTCTCGCATGGACTCCTGACAAGATGTCAAATGAGTCAACACAATCACCAAGAGCAAAGTAATGCCGAAAACGACTGGCAAGAAACGCACCCTATATCCGCAATAAGGCTCATGGACTTACCTTTGCCCTCAATACCCCAAGTACGCCAACATTTAATGCGCTATTATATACAAAAGGTGGTTGGGTTGTTTTCTGTAATGGAAAACCCCAACAATCCACTGCATTCAATCTATGTCCCAAAGATCTTACAAACAGCTGCAGAGCTTTCAGTGACCGGCAGCACTCGCTTGATTCGACATTCATTGCTCAACTCTGTACTATCTATAAGCGCATTCATGTTAGCGAACGAATATAGAAGCCAATCAATTGAAACCGAGCAGAAGAAGTGGGAAAGCATTGCCATTAATATGCGCCAACAAGCCACCAAGATGCTTAAAGAAGCTGTGTCGAACCAATTTTCAGGCGCTGGGAGGTCAAAACCGAAATACAAAGACTTTCTAGCCACAATGTTATCGATGGTAACAATCGATGTAAATTTACCAACCTTTAAAATACTGAGAGGCGAGCTAACTGGCCCCAAGGTGTTGTCAGGCGACGCAGGATCTTGCACTGTTCACCTACGAGGTTGCGAACAACTCATTCAAGTATTCTGCAAATTGAAGAAGTCGTTCTCAAGCAAAGCCCGAGCTTTGAACAGAACCTACTTTTACCTTCGAATCATTCACGACAGCACGCTTCAGGTCCCAGAAAGCCACCCTGCACATAGCCCATTCGACCCTTCTTCAATACCTCCTTCCTTGTCTTCTCTTAATGCTGATAACGGTGGTTCGCCTATTAGTCACGCACTATTTGTAGCACCTGAAGTCGATGTATGCCCGAGGCTTTATGGCGATAGGAGCACATTTGAGACTACCTATGGTATTCCGGAGAGCCTCTTCGTTCTTTTGAATAAGACAATCGTGGCCATTAGGGCCCGAGAGCAAGACCTGGTGCCAAAGCTAGCCCCAAGCGCTCCATTTCTTGCATCCTTCTATGATGATCTCGAGGGCAGCATTTTTGATTGGCCCAGAGGGGCTGAGACTGAACGATGCACAAAGTTTTGCAGTGACAGCAACGGCAAGAAGATCATTGAGCACCAGATTTCTGCATTCTACAATGCTCTTGTCATCTACTTTTCACATAGTGTCAGGGAGACGTCGTACCGTTACCTCAAATCGTATGTTATATGTGTACTGGAGGATCTAGAGGCGATTCAGACCATGTCCCATGTTATTCCCGGGCCTTTATTGTGGCCTCTATTTATCACGTCTTCGGTAGTTGCAGACACAGATCTCCAAGCCAGATTTTCCGCATTGTTTGAGGAAGTCGAGTCCTACGGATTTCATGCAGCCAGAGCAGGACGTAGCATTATTCATGAAATATGGAGGAGATGGCAAGAGGATCGTGTTCATTATCATTGGAGATCACTAGTCAAGGAAACAGGCGTCACATTGATGCTGACATGATGAACCCTGCCGTGGCTATCATACTCGCGATCTTTTTTTGCATATTGGGTTTTGTGAAGAATGAGACGATGAAGGGGTGAATTGCCGGTGCATGATTACAAACCGATTTCTAAATAAAGGGCAACTAATATGCCAACGGGCGTTGGAATAGGAAGTATTAGTGGTTCTCGGATGATAATAATAATCTGTTAGTATTGATAATCTTGGAGTTGGGTGCTCCATCTAACTATTGGATCATGGAGAAGCATGTCAATCATGAAAATAAATATACGCAATAGCAAAATGTCAGGACGAATTTGGCAGATAACCGAGATAATAACAATATGTGACTACAGTAAAGTCAGATATACAATACCAACGGGTAACATGGATTAGGTAGGTTACACTTGAGTAATTGGCCTAGGATTCGTGCTGTTTGTGGAGCACATTCTACATCCCCCCTTTCAATGACAATGACTATCAGCTCTCATCATCTTGTGTAGAGACTAGTAGAGAAGGGTACGTTGCCACACTCCTTGCTAGGAACAGGGTTCGGGATTCGGTGGTATGATTTTGTCGGTCTTAGCCGAGTGAAAGACGGAAAGAACCAGCACAGACTCAAAGTATTGGAACGCTACATGTCGTTCAGCAGGTCTTTGGCAGGCAGCTTTGCACCATGATTGGAAGCTGTGGAGACTTATGGAAAGCTCAATTGGGTTATCCGGCCATCGGAGCAGGACCCGATGTCTATTTAATTAATGTTGATGTCTTACGATCTCGGCTTCTGGCTTAGCCTGGGTCCGACTACTACTTGGCGGCGTCGGCAAGTACCAAGTCTCAATCTCCTTCACGGCAGCGATCTGGGATAAGTTATATAAAGATCACCTGCCGACCGTGTGGCCTAAGTTCATGCCTGGTGATGCGACTTTCTGAACATCTTGTGATCGTTTCGAAAACGGCGATTCGACCCATGAGATTACGACTAGGATACCTCGTTACTCATCACTCATCGACGACAATCGAAAGAGGTGCTCTTGCCAACATCTTACATGTTGCACCACAAAGCGGACCTTAATCTCGCACATGCTACGATTATGTTCTGCTATTCATGCCCTTCGGGCTGCCCGGATTGTCTCGAGGTCCAGGAGTAGTGGGACGGTGGGTGAACGCTTGGTCCACTATCTTCGAGCACTTCGGCGACAACGGACTAAATCAAGTTACCGCTGCGCGATGAGCAGACTAACCCAGGCCAGACAAAGTTGCCGAAAACGAGGCTGTTCGTGGCAGGCAATGGCAAGTGCTGACCTGACTCAATGAATCATTCACATGCATCGGCTTCTGAACCCGAGTCAGTCCCCACATTTCCAAGCCAAGTTCCATTTATTAGCTCCATCTCTAGTCCACTTGTTGCCCACAAGAAGCCGAGGGACCAATCGGACGGCCATAGTTCCCGAGTCCAGCCAGACAGTGTGCTCGAGCTCCGCGGAATAACCCACACCTCGGTTCTGGAACCCGAGCGAAGGATAAGACTGAATCGTGGTGATTGTTGAGTGATTTGCCTGGCAGCGGCGGCACGAGAAAAGGTGATGAATCCAGGGTGAATAGGCAAGAGTGAGGCAATAATTATCTAACGGATGGGACCGAATGTGTCGAGATGGTGTTGGGGTTTAAAAAGAAGTGGAAAGAGGGAATGAAAAAAAAAGAGAAAAAAAAAGGAATTGCTGAATACTGGTTGTTGCATGGATTACTTGGCGTGGGGAACGCCTCGTTTGCCCCGAACAGCTCATGGTATACGACCAAGGACTCTCTAGCCTATAGTGGCGCTTCCAATTACCAACCCTTGTGGGGAAATGACCCCAATGTCGGCGCACAGTCATTGATACTACACGAGAAGAGGTCGTCCGTCTGCGAGATCGGCTAATGAAGACACTCCCCCCACAAGTGCCCCAAACGACGTTTTCCCCAGGTTTGGTGCGGGGGATTGCGGGCCCATGAGTTCCTCCACATTATATCAATTCCTTACCCACGAAGCATCGTGGCATTTGTCCGTGACTTTCCGAATGTTCGGTCCGTGTACCATCTCCCGTCCAGCCCCTGATACCTGGCACCCATCGACACGGTTCTGCTCGTCTTCTGTGCCTGTCATCTGGAGTAGCTGTAGTTATGGCGGGAAGTACGCACTCTGAGCCGCGCAAGACCAGGAGAACTGCCAACGCGTAAGCCACCGTCCCAGGATCTAGATATGCATATTCTCTAACTCTAAGGACGCAACCAGGTGTGTGCCCTGCCGCCAAAGCAAGATCAAATGTTCCGGAGAAGATCCTTGCGCAAATTGCCAGCGACGTGCTGTGCAATGCCACTTCACCGAGGGAGCCAGCAAGGTGATGGTGTCGGAAAAGTTCGTCCCCCAACCCAGCACATTTCACACAAGACCCCAACTCTAAACTGTTTATAAGATATCTCCAAGAGTTGCAACGTCAGGCAGAACAGCGCCAGCAGTCGCCCAGGTCCAATGAGCCCCAAAGCCAGATGGACGAGGACCAATCATCACACACGACACGCCGCCCCGCCCAGTCCCAGTCACCACTCGAGCCGCGCAGATTGGCGAGACAGACGTCGCTTCCATATTCTTCGCCTGCTGCATCGCAGATACATGTTGCAGATCATGGCCCGCGCGGAAGCAAACGATCAAACGAAATCGCCTTTGGCCTAAACAGCGCGGTTGAGGATGAGGGCACCATAAACAGCAACGATATTGTGTCTCCGCCACTCACAATTGATGGCTCTCGTACAGCTATAGGCAATAACCAGGTGAGAGAGGTGCCGCAGGCGCAGCATGAAAGTGCACTTAGTGTTTGGCCGAGTGCATTTACGATTGCGTCAAAGACCATCAAAAATATCCACAAGAGAAATAAACGAAAATGGAGTAAGAGATTCCTATTTCATTCCTTTCAGTTCAATCTGAACTCTTCCCCTCTTACCTTTGCCCTGCTAACATCTGTACCCGCTTATTAGTCTGGCTGGCCCCATGGTCCACGTGGTCATTTACCATGCGTCTTATACTGATGATGAGCGAGAAGTTACAGCCTGGCGGTCAATCTATCCCGCCTCATATTCTGGATGAAGAGGTGTACGTGTTACCGCCGAAGGTTTCTTCATTCGGTCAAGCTCCCGATGTCAGGTTCCTGCCGTCTTTGGACCACGCCATTTATTTGTTCAATACTGTAAAATTCCACCTTGGTGAAACATATCGGTTCTTTGATAATGTCGAGTTCGAGAATGAGATACGAGAATTCTATTCCGGAAACGCCGCGCAAAAGGCAGCCGAATCCCCTTTGTGGTTTGCTAAATTTCTGTTGGTCCTGGCGTTCGGCACTGCATTTCATCCTCGACCAACCAACAGCAAAGAACCGCCCGGCGGGAACTTTTGCGTTCGTGCAATGGCTCTGATACAAGATGATACGCGACTTTGGACAGAGAGTCTATTAGCAACCGAGGTCTTGGCTATGTTGGGTTTATATATGTTTTCGATCGACCAAAGGGAGTCAGGACACATCTATGTATGTGATGTGATACTTTTGCACATTGTTGAAAAATGGCTAACCCTTCCAAACAGCTCACCCATGCACTACGTATAGCCCAGTTTGAAGGTCTCCATACTAATTTGCCGGAAAATGAACTCGGCACGGAAACTCTTACATGGTGTCGCGATTTATGGTGGACCCTCTATATAATGGATCGGCACTTCTCGGCCTCAGTTGGCCTACCAATGTCTGTGCAGGACAGTGATATTACAATGACTGTTAATCCACCAAATATGGGCTCAAGAGGCGACAGCGCCCGTAGTCTTCAGGTTAGCCTGTCACATTTATTATCGGTTATTCTAACGAGTAAGTCAAAGTCTATGTTACCCAATACGACTAATCTGACTGTCTAAACCCAGCTGTTTATAAGCCCAAGCAAACTTCGCTGGGAACCTACCTTGAGCAAACAAGATCAATATTACGCACTTTGGCACACCATGCCCAAGAGATAGAGCAAATTATCAGCCTCAAGTTTCAGGACTCAATGCATACAATGCCCAAAGGCACTCGGCACATTACCTTGCTGTATCACCAGGTTCGTATATATTTCCATGGAAAGCAGAATATCTCGGGCTCTAACCCATCATTCAGTGTGTTATTGTCGCCACCAGGCCTCTCCTTCTTTCAGTTCTCAAAGAACGGCTGGATTTACTGGGCCATCAGGGTGACGAGAACTGGGAGAGTTTCTTGGCACACACTGCAGCAATCATCTCTACTGGCATCAAGTCAGCGGCAAAAACTTTACAAATACTGTCGAGCGAATATAGCGTTTTAGGTAAGTCATCTGACACTACCGCCATTTAGATTCCATATGCTCACAAGCCTTCAGAGGTCTTCTTACCGTATGACCTTGAATTCACTTACGGAGCCGCTTTGCATTTGACCATGGCCAATGCACTCTTTCCATTGATCACGGAGGATCAAGTTCAGAGCCAATTGGCACACGGAATTCTAGATGACATGATATCCCGAGGGAATCGTGTAGCGAGAGTGCGAAAGGGCGAACTAATGCATCTGGAGATGCTATGCCAGGAGCTCGCGACCCAAGTGCAGCGACAAGGGCTTCAAGCGCTCACTCTGGGGGTACCAGAGGATTCAGCATCGGAGCTTTCAAGAAGAGCAGTTGAGGATCCCCAAAATATAGTTGTCACAGAGGCGGAAGCAGCTTCTATGGGAATGGGTGTTGGGCCTCCAAATCCCTTCCAGCCCATGCCACCACCTGGACCCAGCAACATGGACTTTCTTGATAATATCGGTATATCCTCTGAGGAGTTCCTCTCTATCGTGGAGCAGATAGGAGACTTAGACACTCTTTCTGATAGCATATTAATGTTTGAATAGCTTCAGATAACACTGTAAAAATAAAAAAGGTTTCATGGTCAAATAGAGTCAAATCAATCACACCGTGCAAACGGTTCCTGGAGTATGCCATTAGAAATAAATATTTATTCGAGCTAGACGAATTAGACTTCGGAATGTGACCTAGAAACGTTTTTTTATTATTGTTTTACTTGTTCTAAAACACTCCAGAACCTGGAGCGACGCCTTTGGCAGCGCTGAGTTCGTCACTAACTACATGCTGCAGGGCCGTGTAATCTGTCACTGCAGTAAGCATATCGTATCCTTGGCTCGCAAATTCCTTCGCCTGTGCGGAGTCCTTGCAATAAATGCCGCACTTCTTCCCTGCTTTGTGAGCCGCAGCCAAGATCCTAGCCAAGGCAGCCTTCAGCTCGGGGCCAATTACACCCTTCTGCACGGGATGGCCGATGTTGTTACCTGAAAAGATTAGCCAAGTAGTTATTGAAACCTACAATGAGGAAGCCTACCCAGATCGAATGGTCCAATAAATAATGCGTCGATACCATCCACCGCAGCTATCTCTTCAACAGATTCGTATGCCTCTTTGGTCTCGATTTGGATTATGGTGACAAGCGCATCATTAGCTTGGTAAAGATATTCTGTAAGCGTAGGGTTTGGGTTAAATCTCTCAAGGGCAATGAGTGAACCAAATCCTCGTCTACCCAGAGGTGGGAACTTTGAATCCTTGACCAGTTCCTTGGCTTCCTCGACAGTTCTGATAAGAGGTACGAGAATCTTCAACAGTAAGCATATGCCATGCCCGATACGCTAGGACACTTACACCATGAGCACCGCTGTCCAATGCACCTGAGGGCCCGTTAGTTCGCCACTTTCCAGCTAGATCGAGTATAACTTACGTTTCACCATCCATCCTTTCATGTCTGCTAGTCTGACAACTGGGGAAACTCCAAGAGCTGCAATGGCAGGAACGGCATCATGCATCGCACCATCTAGATATTTCTTTAGAGTTATTCAAGTAACCTTGACGGATTGACACACCATCAATATTTCCATGCTCGCAATCAACGAGCACCCAATCGACACCAGAACGCGCCAAGAGTCTTGATACGTTTGCTCCAGGAAGCATCTGCCAGGCACCGAATGACTGGGTGCCCTCGAGAAATGATCTCTTCAACCGGTTTGATGCCTGCATGATGTGATTCTGACAGAAAGTTTTGAAGGAGAGCGAAATAATTGATTAAGTGAGGTTGTGATATTTTTCCTAGGCAAGCTGCAGTGCAATTGCAACAAATTCATAAAGATCTCGCCTATTTATGGGCGGTTTGCAACTCACTTACATCGAACTTGTATGGTAACCCACATAAAAAGCCAATCGGCCGCCTCGATCTCGGGAACCCCTCGGGTCGGATAGATGCCGAGAAACCCGGCTTAACCTGCCTATCTGATTCGCAAAACATCGGCCATCGCTTAGAACTGGAACAAGAATAGTCCCGAGACCCAATTATATTTGCTAAAACTACGAAAAATTACGTTGGGTCTGGTTGGAGGGATCGGACATCTTGGCTCGGGTATATCCACATTAATTCATGTTGGTGGCACCTTGATGTGATGAATGAAGTAGCATTTTTTCGTGCTGGAATGGGAGAATTGTATTTCAGCAATCTTCTTCCAGGAGAATCTCAATAAAATTTTATGATGATATTATTTTAATGCCATTACGCCGAAATGTGACGCCAACTATGCAGAATAAACATGTAAATGAACCACGCATACCCCACCACCCAGACATCAGATACCCCAACACAGTCCCCAAACTTTGCGCCTAAAGGATTTGGAAAGCGCGCGACTATTGTGATTCCTACAGACTAAGATTTAAAAAAAAAAAAAAAACTTTTCCAATCCAATCCAAACGTATTCAGGGTCCCCAGCCGCTAAGACGGCGGAAATGATTTCGTGAGCTGGTCGTTGCAAATTGCCTTGTCGGGGTTCAAAGACCCAGAGCTTTCTTGCGGGGAGTTGAATAATCCCAAGGTAACAGAGGCTGACGTTGAATTTGACAAATGGGATTGTGTTGAAGTCATTTGTTGCTGAGATTGAGAGTCTCGTCGTTGGCGAAGTGACGCAAACACATTTTTTGACAGGTGTGCTGATAAGGTGTATGTGGGCGACATTTTGAGTGCCAATTCTTTTTTAGCTCAAAGATAGATTGGTGTTTTTCTTTGAAAGAATAAGCCGTATTTTGACTGTTGTGGGAGCTAGTATATGATGCAAAATCAACCCTTTGACCTTTACACACTTCACACTTAAATGACGGCTTTGGCGTTCTTGAAGCCCAACCCCAATCATTACGAAGACACATGATCGAACCATGTCATGGCGGCCCCTGCCGAGTTCCAATAATATTCCTTCATGAACTGGTCATGTGCTGGAATGTCTCCAGCCCCTATTGTCGAAACGTCTTCGGCTTCCTCTCCCGAGCGGAGTTGATGTATTTGACATTCAGCCGCATACATCGGAAACCAAACCCGAGCATCTATCTCGCACTTGTGAGCGAGCTTGCATCTAAGATTCTGCCATCGGGATCCCCCCACTGCGGGGTGCGTTGGCGCATGAATCCTGGATGGATGATACCGATCACATTGTAGAGATGGATTGAGGTCCGCTAGCGGTCGCTCCGACCAGCCAAGGCCGTCGAAGTCTCGTGCCCCTTGAGAATGGCATCCAGAAAGTATATAATCACATGCTCCAGCTTTTCATTTCTCAAACAAGCCTTAGCTTCAGTCTGTAACAACTGGTCCTTACAACAGCGTCTCGCTTCTTCCACAAAAGTAGTTTATTTTTAGCCAAAACACCATGCCTTCTGCCATCGCCCCGCCCCCGGCCCCCAAGGTGGTCGCTCCTACGACCAAGAAGATCACTCGGCCTACGAGCACTATCCCTCAGCGCTTGATTGACGAAGCCCGGGCCACAAAGCGCGAGGCGTTTAACCCCGCGAAGCACCTGAACTACCAGCCCCCCGCCAACATTGTCTCAATGAAGGAGATCGGACTGGAGGGCCACGGCATCGCTCCCAACGCGGTTTCAGACCCCTTCCCTCTGTTCACCCAGGAGGCTATTGCCCAGATGAGGGCAGAGATCTTCGATGAGGAGTCTCTGAAGGAGTGCCAGTATTCATCAACTTTCATCAAGCACATGGTCCGCGGCCTTGGTCCCGAGTAAGTGCAACATCGCTGCCTGAGCCTGTAGAATGGTTTTCTGACCACTACCCAGCCGAGCCCCATTCATCTACGATGCCTGGAAATCCCCCGAGGTCCTCGCCAAGATCTCAGCCATTGCTGGCACTGAACTCGTTCCTGCGCTTGATTTCGACATTGGCAACATCAACATCTCCATCAATGACCAGAATGAGACTAGTGTCAGCAACTGGCGATCCGAAGATGATGACAAAACATCGGCTGTGGCGTGGCACTATGACAGCTACCCTTTCGTTGTTGTCACCATGCTTTCTGATTGCACGGACATGGTGGGTGGAGAGACTGCTCTTAGACTGCCCGACGGAACCATCCGAAAGGTCCGAGGACCCGCCATGGTAAGGCTATCCCCCATCCACAGTTGTATTGTGAAATAGGCTAATTATGTTCAAGGGAACTGCTGTGGTTATGCAGGGCCGATACATCGAGCACCAGGCATTGAAGGCATTCGGCGGCCGCGAGCGTATTTCTTCAGTGACTGCTTTCCGAGCCAAGTCACCCTTTGTCCGGGACGAAACTGTCCTTACTGGTGTTCGAACCACTAGCGATCTATCGGCTCTCTACAACCAATTCACCGAGTACCGACTCGAGATTGTCGAGGAGCGTCTCCGGGCCAAGATGAAGGAGGAGCGTCTGCGAGAAGTGGCAAAGCGCCCGTACAACATCCCTGCAATGAGAGCTTTCTTGGCCGAACAAATCCAGTTTATGCAGGCGACACTGGACGAAATTTATGAGCTGGAAGAGTAAAAGATTGGCATAACGGAATTTGACGAAACCCCATGATAGCATGTATTTTAACAGATGTGACCTTTTAAGAATATGACGAACATTGTTCTTGTTTTTAAATTCGCAATGTAATATTTGTTTCGCTCGTGGTATTACTTTCGATATACCCTGTAAATCTTATCGAGTGTGACAGGCTACACGGCGATCGAAATCTTACTCTAAATACATTTAACTTTTGTTTCTGGCCGGAATAAAACAAATCTGAACCTATCCAAACTACTTGGAACAACGATCAATCGTTTTGTGACTCCATATTGGGCGGCATCATGTATTCAAGACGATAAAAATGTAAAATGAGGTCATTATTCTGGAATTCTTATTAAGATCTTTATTTACTTTTTTTAATTATAAAATGGTTTATCCTCTTTCAATCTAGTTTATTACTGATCACACATTCATTTTTGTTCTAGTAGCGACAGGTTTTGGTGAACGATAAAGGTACATGTGTTAAAGTTTGGGGACCATCCATGTCTTTCCTGAGTGAATTGTATCTAAGATATTTAAATCACACTATCTACTATGGAGTACATATGTTTTTACAAACTTCCCCATCTACTCCGGTTCAGACAGCTTCAACTAAACTTTATGCTCAAAACAAGGATCGTTTTGGTTTTGGTTTAGGGTAGGCTTGGCAATCTGCCAACTCGCTATGCGTCTTTTCCCAGAGATGTTCTTTCACAAACTCGGTTATTGAAGGTGATGGAATATGGCTCATTCGGCTTATCTGAAGAGCTGGATGGGTTACAGTCGGCATAGACGAAATCATGGTGGATATGTTGTTGTTCACGGAACTATGTCCGAACTTCGGTGTTAGCCAGATGCAGCTGGGGTTGCAGCTTTTTCTGGGTACCGAATCTGGAACAAGAAAGTCAAGCCGGCAGATGACCGATATCGTTCCGATAGGTGAGGGAACTGCCGGTCTCGATGAATCTGAAGAGATGAACCCTGAGATACGATCTGTCTGTCAAGGTCTCATGATCACCAGCTCCCCCGCATGCTACCCCGATCCTGGACTGTCCAATGGCCTGTGGGCCTCAACTCGGCCCCACCGTCCGGTCGCATGCATCGGTCGACATGTGCCATGAATCGAGTTGGCATCGAGGGATCAATCAGATCGAATGCAACTGTAATGCGACCGCTCTGGTGGAAACCTGTCCGAGCCGAACTGTGCGTTCCCGATCAACCCGAGCCAAATCGAGATAGCGTAGTCTGGACTGTTTGGTGGCGCTAACCAGTCGTGGCGGGAGCCGGGATCGGTAGCGTATCCGTTCTCCGCATTGGCTGTGCTGGTAGGCATCGCCGGCTTGCACCTGTCCAGAGCCGAAGCAAGAGCTAGTGGTTCCAATCCCGAGATGATTGCGACAACGGCCAGCTGTAGATGGTGAACATCAAAGAAAATAGATGGGATGAGTGAATATATATCGGGGGGAAGCTCGTCAGCCATCTAGACATCCCCAGATCCATTATCCATCAGGCCTGTTTACTACCAGCTGAACAAACCAACCTCATAAAAATATACCACGATTGAAATCGTATAATATTAAGGGTACTGCTGTTTATTCGCTGCACGCCAAACCGATACCATGTCTGACGAGGATCTCCACCAAATCGCCGAGGCTCTGCGCAATGCGCGTATCAACCGCGCGCCTATCTCCCCCCCTACCGAGACCTGGCCCTCCCTCTCCGTCGATGGCGCATTCCAGGTCCAGCGCATAACCGTCGAGAATGCTGTCAAGAATGGCGACCGACTGGTTGGATACAAGCTCGGCAACATTGCCAAGGTCATGCAGGACGCCTTTGGCCTCGACCAGCCCGACTACGGATTCCTGCTGGGAAGCACCTTTGTTTATGAGGGCACAACCCTCAAGAGGGACCAATATATTAAGCCATACGTCGAGCTGGAGCCTGCATTTGTGCTCAAAGGCTCGCTCAAGGGCCCCAACGTTACCGTCGCCGACGTCATCAACGCCATCGATTATGCCATCCCGGCCATTGAGATTATCGACTCCCGTGTCAAGGACTGGCAGATCAACCTCCAAGACACCCTGGCAGATAACGGATCCACCGCTGCTGTTATCCTTGGAGGCACCCCCCGAAGACTTATCGACTTGAACCTCCGAGATATTCGTGGCGTTCTCAAGTTCAACGGCCGCGAAGTCATGGCAGGAAACACCGGAAACGTTCTTGGAAACCCCCTGTCTGCCGTTGCCTGGCTTGTGAACCGTCTTGCTGCATATGGCGTGGAACTGGAGGCCGGTTCCGTCGTGCTTCCTGGCAGCTGCCTTCAGGCTATTCCTATGGCTGACGCAGGCCGATGGACTTGCACGTTTGAGGGCTGGGGAACTATCGAGTTTGACGTCGAATAAATGACTGTATATAGTTAAATTAAATCATGTACTTAGATGTGTGGCCTCGTCTTAATTTTAGAGCGCCTTTGGGAATATAAAAATATTTGAACATGATTATTTACACCATCCAACATTGACTTGTTTTTGGATTTGTCCTTCCCCGCATGAAGACTCCAGGTTGGAGAGTGTGGGGTTCATCAACTGTCGCATCTGTCCATGTCTTGCTCATCAAATTAGTTAAAATTAAGCCAATTTCTGACTCTTGACTCGATCCACCGATGCTCAGATCTAGTGGCTCTAGCATGGCCCCTTGGTGGGTGCAAGAGTGCCTCCTTCGGGTTCGTCGGGTTGAGTCCCGAGCCCTGTCGGATTGAGCATACAATGTGGGGTGGATTGTGGAGAAGACTTGCGGCTTCATCCTCCACGGGGTAGAGGATTAGCTTGAGTTGGAGTTCGTGCTTTTGCTCTAGCAGTTTGGCTAAAATTTGTCCGTTTCTTGACAAGTGTTGGGGAAGCGGTGGAGAAAGTGAGGAGTGGATCTGGGGAGATTCTCGAAAAGACTTTTTTTATGGCCATGCAATGCAGCCAATGTGGCATCCAAGTTAACTCATTCTAACCCGATTTTGTCTTCCTGTTCCCTGTACTATTCACCCATTCTATATTCTATCGCGCCATCTAATCAGAGTGCTTAGCCTTCCTTTGCCGCATTCTGGCAAAGTACCTGGATGTGTCTCCCATGGGAACGTCAAAGGGGAGTGCGTCCTGGCAGAGGTAGTGAAGCACACAGTAGAAGCCCAGCAGACCGGAAATAAAAGCAAACGCGCCAGACGCTTTGGTTAGGGCGGTGCTCACAGCGACCTTTCCATCAGCCAATGCGAAATAACCGGCAGCATCGAGACTCAGGCACAGTTCGAGCGCGGTGAAAATGGAGATGTAAACAATGGAGCTGAGAAGTGGGGTTAGTGGCGCGGACGGATTGCAGGGGTGAGGCAACTTTGACGTACAATGGCATGCTGGCAATCAGGAAAAATATGTTCAATACAGCCCACACTGGTTAAATGTCAGAATTACAGCAAGGATATCACAAGGGTGTGAGGTCTTACACAGTATGTAAAAGCCCATGGCATTGTAGTACTCTGGTGTTTTGCCTCCGTATGCCTCAACAACACCAAGGCTGGGAAGCATGATTGCACCATATCCACCGTAGAACAGTGCTACTAAATGTTAGAAGTTGCCTTTTATGATGACAAGCAGTCTATTTGTTGTATTGATGAAGAAGCGAATGCGATCGACCTGGAGCAACTCACCGTAGGCGCTGAGAACCGTGTAAGAAAAGGTAGCTCCTCGGACCAATTCCCATTGCGCAGAGATTAACAGTCCAATGCTGGCTACAAAGCAAAGATCGGCTACAAAGACGTTTTGGGTGAAGACTCCGCGGTAGCCCATCATGGCGAACGACACTGGCGTCAATGACACGGCGAACCCTCCCATGGCGAATGCGGACTGCACGTGGAAGACCCATGGTTAGTCCTTGCAAAACTTCCTGATATCTTGAGGCTCCTCACCGGGTTCCCGATGCGTTCCGCTAGCGGGGTGTAGTGATAGGCCACCACCTTGTTGGTGGCCTGTTCCATGTCGTAGTGAGATCTGGGAGTCATGGCAATTGGAGTAGGAGTGTGCACTCCGAACTTTTCGTCGTTTGCTGAATCGGAAGGCATTGTCTGCTCGAGTCGATGGAAGGGATGACGACCTCTGGAATTAACTGATATTTTTCCATTCTATGTAGCCAAGACTTGGCAGCATATATAGAGTCTGATGCTCGGAATTGCTCGGAATCACGTGGCTTCATTGTTGCCCGGGAAAATTGTAGGGATCGGGTTAAGCTTGAAGACATTCTAATCTCATTAGTAACGGACTCGACTGTGAACGTGCCCTAAGCCGTTCTCGGTTGCCCCAAAAAAGCTTGCCGCGAAGCTAAGCAGCACTGTCGGTATTTTCTCCTGGGGTTTGCAGTCCTAGCGCGGTGCGGGGTCTGCCGGGGCCTTGGTGGTTTTTGTTGGCTGGCGAAACGGGTTGCGCGCAATCAGCCATTTGAACAGCAGGGTTTGGCGTCTCTGCACACCACTTTTGGCAAAGCCCTTCAGCGCATCTACAACTACACAATTGCTCGCCCGTGTAGTTCAGCATCTCGCACAAATAGAGCCTCCATCGTCGGCCTTCAGAATCGCAATTTGTTGAGTTTCTCTCACTGTGCTGCCGGGCCCCTTCCGAGACCCCACAGTCTAGAATAGGTCGAAATAGCCGAAAGGTCTCACGGGGATGTGCTATTACGTACGAATTTGCCAGCCATCCGCACTATCCGCTACGGGACGGGAGAGTCTCGTCCGTGTCGTGAGGCCCTGCCGGGCAATGGTTGGATGCCGGTGCCGGTGCCGGGCCCATCCGGGATGAACTTATTATTATTGACTTCGGTTGGGACCTGCGCCGTCTCATCTTACGTACTAGATTTAGTCGTAGGGTTTATACCAGTGGCCGGCATCTTGTGTTGTGGTCCCTTGCAGAGGCCATAAGCACAAAGATTTTCGCCATCTCAACTGATTCTTCCGCCACGTGGCCCTGTTTGCCGAGACGATTGCCTAATTCAAATTGCGTGCTCTGCAACATATTGTACGCTTTGTCCTGCTTTTAGTTTCTCTGAATCTAGCGAGCCGTGTGTGGCGTTGGCGGTGAAGTATTTGGAAAGCCTACGGGTTGCATAGTACCAGGCCCGAGAAGAGTTTGCAAGCGAGAATACGACACGTTGGCTGGAGATCTCGCCGTAATATATCCTTAGCGCGAGATCTTAACCCTTAGCAGCTGTTCCCAGTGCCCCTGAACTACGTGCATCAACGTTCCTGCTTTCGCGGTTGGTGATGAGGAGATGTGCCGGGCACGGGATACATCGGACACTAAATCGCGGCAGATGCAAGCTAGCGAATACTCCTGCATCTATGCGAAGCACCTGACTGAACATTTTTGCATAGGGCCACAATTTTGAGACGCGGGATAGAAATTGCCTCTAATCCATGAAATTGAGAGTCATCTTACGGTTATTGCTGGCTTAAAGATGGACCCAGCTGTGTTTTATTACGTTATATATATTTACCTTTTGTCATACATAGCCAAGCTAACTCATCGTGTATGCAATATGTCGACATTGTGACCGACCTGCATGTAATCAAGATATGATTGGTGTTCATGAAACCAACCAAGTCTTTTTTCTTCTTCTTCTTTTTGACTTTGTAGAAACATCATCACCCATCTTGTTCATGTTGGCAGAAACACTTCCCCTAGCCATCTCTCTCGGTAGGTACACAGGGTTGGAGAGAACTAGACCTTTGAGGTTAAAATAAATTAGGTGGAACTGCTGCTATGACTTCCTTAGAATGGCAAGCAGATAGTTCACCATAATGGAGCCCATCCTTAGGCTAGTTGATCCGGCTCACTGGGGCACCCCAAATAATCCGATGCACCCACTCTAAGGCCAAGAGCCGCCAACGGATGAGTTTGCGCCACCTTAGCAATTCTAGATGGCTGAGAATCCTGCTCCTTGATGAGTGTCAATCTCAAGCATGCATGAACTAGAGGGGTGGATACGTGATACAGCAGGTTTATGTTTTTTGCTACAGTTGGACATTCTGACCCAATTGAGCTCAGCGATCATGTACCTTCGAGGTTCATGTACTTGGCAATAGACCTTCCGTTTTACATCAGACAATGGTGCAGGGTTTGAGGGACGAGAGCTGGAGATGTGTGGCCACCAAACTGATGAATGAGCCGATTTTTACCAAGATGGTGAGATTGTTCTAGTCGGGTTCTAGAAGAATTACCCGGCGACCCCAAATATTGTTGCCAGATCGGGTGGTGTTGCCGAGATAGTTAGCCTGCGTCGCTTATTTGACTGTCGGGTTCCTCGGGTTCTCCAAGTCTTTGAACACACACTTGTACAGAGGGCATATACTGGAAATTTCTCGTCGGGATCGCCCTTTTGCCTCCAGATTAAAGCATTGGGGTAATTGGCGAGGCATATCTCTTTCTAGTACAGCCGTGAGATCATACATATGCTCTGAGAGCTGGTCACGCAGCAGATCTCGACTAAATGATTTCAGCCAGATAATATTACAATCTTTGAAACGGCCAATACCATTTCAACAAAGATAACTTCCACTGGCCCAGTTGAACGGAGATTTTAGGATTCCCGTGGCAAAGACACTCCAAGCTTCTCGGTTAATTGACCATACTCCCGACCCGAGCTGAAAACTGGGAAGTAGTGCATCTCGCCTTGGCCCCTGGTATGGGGAAGCTGGGGAAGCTGGGGAAATGCGGGGGAATGATAGGGTCTTCAGCCCGGTCCGATGCTTATTACTCTCATACGATAATCATGGGGAGCTCAGAATAAATAGGGACCAGGGGCTCCACGTACGGCCTTTCTGTCTGGAGCCTTCTTGCTTTTCTTTTCTAGAATTCTCTCACCTGCCTCTGTTCACAGCCAGTTTGCGACTGGGCTCCATCATTCTGTATTCCAACTTCTAACCACATCCTTGAGAGGCCGCCAAGATGGCTGACAAAGACTCTGTCACGTCCAAGGTGGACGAGACAATGGTTGAGAAATCTGACATCGCAAATGGTGAGCTCGGCTCTAACCAAGAGGCCCTGCAGCGGCACATGACCCCTCGACAAGTTCAATTTTTTGCCATTGGTGGTTCCATTGGAACGGCCCTTTTCATTAGTATTGGCTTTGGACTGCTGCATGGCGGTGCTGGTAACCTCTTGCTCGCTTTCGTTATACAGGGTGTCATGATGTCCTTCGTAAATAACGCAATGGCTGAGATGACCATCTTCATGCCCATTAGTGCGGCCTTCATTCAGCAAGGTGGCGCTTGGGTAGACCCGGCCTGGGGATTTATGCTTGGGTGGAACTTCTTCATCTTCGAGGCATTTCTTCCTGCCTTCGAGATCACCGCCGTCGACATGGTCTTGAGCTTTTGGAGGGATGATATTCCTTCAGCTGCTGTCATCTGCGCTTGTATCTTCACCTATGGGTTTGTAGTTTTGTCTCTTGAGTCTGGTGCTTCATATACTGATGTGTGCAATACAGTTTGACCAATGCTTTTGGAGTAAAGTACTTTGGAGAAGCCGAGTTCTGGCTTTCTGGAGGAAAGCTCATCCTTATTATCCTTCTATACCTTTTCACCTTTGTTACTATGTGCGGAGGGAACCCCCAAAACAATGCATATGGATTTTCTAATTGGACCAAGCCGGTAAGAAGCGGCACTAACTATCCCTGCTAAGTAATTGACTAATATGGTTAGACCCCTTTCCTGGAGTATCTTGGCAAGGGTGATTGGGGACGATTCCAAGGTTTCCTGGCCGCCCTGTGGCAGGCAAACTTCATCATGGTTGGTCCAGAATATTTGGCGACTTGTGCCGGAGAAGTACAGCTGCCAAGAAAGTCGCTCAGGCTGGCGTTTCAGAGTGTTTACATTCGTTTCATTGTCTTCTTCATTCTTGGGGCCATCTGTGTTGGCACTATACTCCCCGCAAACGACGCTACGCTGGTCAAGGTACTTGGATCAGGTGACACAGGCACCAGTGCATCATCAGTCTATGTCATTGCCATGAACAACATGGGAATCAGTGTTTTGCCCCATGTTGTCAATGCGCTGCTTCTGACAAGCATTTACTCAGCAGGCGACTGCTATATGTTCACCGCGATCCGAAGCCTGCACGCTCTATCAATGAATGGCCATGCACCCAAGTTCCTTTTGAAGACAACTAAGAATGGTGTTCCCATTTACTGCTTCGTTGTGGCTATTGGCTTTTCATGTTTGGCATTCCTAAAACTGAGCTCAAGCACCGTAACTGTGCTGAATTGGTAAGAGAATTGCCTGTTCGAAGACAAATCAAATGCTAATCTGCCTAGGCTCATTAACCTGGCGACTGGTGGACAGTTAGTGACATACATTGCTTGTTGTGTCAACTACTTGTTCTTCCATAGAGCCCTAAAGGCGCAGAATTATGAGAGATCTGAGCTTCCCTACTGTGGATGGTTTCAGCCCTACGGAACCTGGATTGCTCTTATTTGGCTTGGTCTCATCGAGATCTTTTGGGGGTACACTGTCTTCACCAAAGGTAATTGGGACACGGCTACATTCTTCAGCAAGTATGCCATGGCATTAATTGCCATCGTCACATTTACAGGATGGAAACTCTTCAAACGAACTCGCTTCATTGATCCTAACGAGGCAGATCTCGTTTGGGCTCGACCCGCTATCGACCGACATGAGGCTCTCATGAGCGAGATTGAAGTTGTTGGAATGTGGACCGGAACGGTGCAATTTTTGAGGCGAATGTCAAAGAAGATTAAGCGTTCCGGGGATTCGCCGGCCTGAGCACATTTGTCTGTGCAGTGTTGGTTGCCAATGGCCACACGAGGCTAAGTGATAAAGTTCTACTCAAGATCAACTTCATCATTACATCTGCCTTTGTACATGGTGTTTGAGAGAAAGGACTCGCGTTCATGAGTACGACACTCATATTCCCGCGTGCCTTTTTATTTTATTTTGCTAGAAAATAGACAAATACTTCATGAACAACCCACCAAACATCCTGTCAACTCGTTTTCTGAAAATGTGAGGAGTATATATACCAATGACGAATGGTTCTAGGGTAGCTTCATCAGTGTGATACAGGGGGGAAAGTAGCATTCGGTATTCGTAACTTCAGCGTGCGCAGATCGGCCTCAACGTTGGGCCGGTGTTTTCGGACCTTGGATTGTCGGTTGATACCGTTGCCAAGTCTGCTGTGGGTTCAAGAAGTCTGGGGAGAACGATGTAAGAGGCACTAGTTTGTTCCGATGTGCCAAATGACATCCAGTCGATTTGTCAACGTGCCCATCTTCAGAGTGGCGAAGGTTCCTGAGCTAACGACTTGTATATTAGCGCTGCCGACACAGGTTCTTTTAGCTGCCACGGAGTTCCGGTTATCTGGCATAAACTGAAGACATTCGTGACTCGGATAATCTAGGGTGAAACCGTTTTCGGCTCGGTCGGGGATTCCGGTGTTGCGACTGTGGGGCAAACTCCATCTCCACAACCAATACCAGAACCCTGTATCGGGTATTTTTGCTTGATACAGCCTAGTCCGGCGAATGATAAGCCTGGGGAATTCATTTGCGACGCGGATGTCCACTCCTTCTGCCATCTGCTCTCATGTGACCTGGCCAGCAGTCTCAAGCCGAACCTAGCCTCTGCCGAGCGACGGTTGCGGCATTAGCGTTCGGGTCTTGAACCGATCCCTGCCCATGGCTGCCGAGAATCGGTCCCACAGTTGCAGCGGGCGATCGGGCACAGACGATGACGGCCAAGGAAAGTTGCTTATGGAGCGTGGTGAATCTGCGGGGAAATCTAGTATCTTGGTATTAATACAGCATCAGTCCATAGACAAGCTCTCGTGAACAGGAATACATTCAATATCCAGACTCGGCTTGATTGCATTCGTGGTTACCGCACAGCTTCAAACCTACGTCAATACACTTCAACATGGCCTCGTCATTTGCAGCTACCCTCAAGGATCCCTCCCTGTTCGTGGACAAGGCCTACATTGACGGACAATGGGTGGCATCTAAGTCAAACCAGACCTTCGAGGTCCGAAACCCTGCTTCCGATGAACTCATTGGAACATGCCCCGAGTCAAATGTGGAGGACTTGAATGCCGCCATTGAGGCTGCCGCGAATGCGTTCCCCGCCTGGAGGGCTCAGTCAGGCCGCCAGCGAGGCCGAATTCTGCGACGTCTCTTTGAGCTTATTGTCGAGAACAAGGAGGATATCGGCAAGATTATTACTGCAGAGAACGGCAAGGCCAAGGGCGATGCTGAGGGCGAGGCTCTCTTCACTTCTGGCTTCTTCGAGTGGTTCGCCGAGGAGGCTCCTCGCATCTACGGAGACGTCGTTCCCCACAGCAACCCAACCCATCGCATTCAGATTGTCAAGCAACCCGTTGGAGTTTGCGGTCTCATTACCCCGTGGAACTTCCCCATGGCCATGGGTGCACGAAAGATTGCTGCTGCCCTCGCTGCTGGATGTACCATTGTCCTCAAGTCTGATGGAGTTACCCCTTACTCTTCCAACGCCCTGGCTGTCCTCGCGGAGCGAGCTGGCCTGCCAAAGGGTGTTCTTAACGTTGTCACAGCACTGAACAACACCCCCCAGCTGGGTGTTGCCTTGTGCGAGTCTAATATTGTTAAGAAGATTTCGTTTACCGGCTCTACCCGCGTTGGCAAAATTTTGATGCAGCAGTCTAGCCAAACCCTTAAGAAGCTTAGCCTGGAACTCGGTGGTAACGCCCCATTCATCGTGTTTGACGATGCCGATCTTGAGTTGGCTGTGGCAAGTGCTGTTATTGCCAAGTTCAAGGTAACTGGCCAGACCTGTGTCTGTGCCAACCGTATTTACGTTCAAGAAGGTATCTACGACAAGTTCAGCAAACGTCTTGTTGAGGAGGTCAAGAAGTTCCGTGTGGGACCCGGTTCTGATGCTTCAAGCACCCACGGACCTTTGACTACCAGCGTGGACAAGGTGGAAGAGCACGTCCAGGACGCCGTATCCAAGAAGGGAACCGTCCTCCTAGGCGGCAACCGACTACCCTCCCTGGGCAAGAACTTTTACGAGTTGACAGTCCTTGGTGACTGCGATGATTCCATGAAGGTCATGACCGAGGAAACATTTGGTCCTCTCGCAGCTTTGACCAAGTTCAAGACTGAGGATGAGGTTATTAAGCGCGCTAACAGCGTCGATGTTGGACTGGCATCTTATCTTATGACTTCCAACTTGGGCACCTACCAGCGCGTGTCTGAGAGACTCGAATTCGGTATGGTTGCTATCAACACTGGTGTTATTTCCGATGCTGCTGCACCGTAAGTTTCTCTTGTCCATACCGCTTTGACCTGTACTAATATTTCATAGATTCGGAGGTGTTAAGCACTCCGGTATGGGCCGTGAGGGTAGCAAGTATGGTGTTGATGACTACATGGTTCTCAAGACTCTTGTTACTGGTGGTGTCAACACCGTTTACGCTCGCATTTAAATAAATAATATCAGCAGATGGAGATGTTTGGTATGATCCAACACAATGGCTTCATTTATTCCTTGAGAGAGTGAAGAACTGCTGCAGGTTTTCGGAAACAAAAGGGTTATAAAAAACCGGTTGTATGGAATCATGATCAGGTTCAGTCCGTTCAATAGGGCTTTCCCAGCATACATACTGTGCATCGAACATGTTAAATTTAACTTTATGTTGACTAGAAATAAAATGAGTTTATGATCTACTATTAGAAAAATCTTTCATGTATTGACTGTCAAATGAATGCAATTCTATCTATCCTTCTTTGGAATATCGAAACCTGGCACATGAAACTGATGAGTCCTATACTCCCTGGCACCAATTTACGCTTACTTGGAGATCCTTTGAAGGTAAAAGAGAAGTCCATTCAATTGAAGGCCTAGTAATATGTCTGAATATAACTCATGATGAGCTTTATGGCTCCAAAGGCTTCATTGGCTGAATGTCCCTGATGATGCTCTGCCCAAAGGCAGCAGCTGTTTTGCCGCTATCAGCTACAATATTCTGAGCATTGATAGCGGCGCCCATATCAGACGCCAGGAACACACCAATACTGGCAATTTCCTCGGGCCCGGGAATACGATTATAGTAATACTTCTCATCAGCATGGCGTCCAAGCATGTCTTCAAATGAGCTTTCCGCATCTCCCTTGCTAATTTTACCATCGAATGCGTTGCCTGATGCCGTAGAACCAGAGGTGACGGCAATGCTGGTCTTGATGAACCCGGGAGCAATAGAGTTGACACGAATGTGCGTCGAGGAGAGCTGCATCGATGCTGATTTAATCATACCAGCGACCGCAGCCTTTGCAGTAGCTAAAGACTATCAGTGTATGTGAGTTACTTGAGGGAGGCGGATATAGAACATACAATACGACAGATCAGAGACACCGCCAGCTACAGCAGCCATCGAGCTTGTCACAACAATGCAACCTCCAGGGGCCTTCTTCTCTTCGGAGATGTTGCTCATGGCCTGTCCGCCGTATTTGAGAGCCAAGAAGAATGACCGCTGCATGACTGAAATTGCAAAGTCATAATATTCAGACGTGGTGTCTTGGAGTGACCTGAAATCATTTAGCTGATAGACCAAAGGCTAGGCCACAATGATGAACTGATAACCACCTGTATGTTCCGAATCCTGCATTGGCAAAATAAAAGTCCAATCGTCCATATGTTCTAATGGCTTCCTTTAAAACGGAAACTGTTTGTTCCTCCGAGGTAACATCTAAAATTGCTCCATGGATTTTGCAGGAGGATCCTGCGTCCTTCACTTCCTGTTCAAGGGAAGGGATATTGGCCAATGTCAGGTCGGTAGCATATACTGCAGTGGCCCCAGAAAGGGCCAATGATAGCACGAGAGACCTGCCGATGCCATGGGGAGAGCCGGCACCAGTGACCAAACCGACCTTGCCGGTTAGAAGTTTCGGCGAGAAACCACTATCGTTTGGGCCAAGGGAGAACATGATGAAATATAAGTTAAATGCAGTTGAACAGAATATTGAGGGTTTATTGAGCTTTCAAGATGATAAACCGACTTGCCGTCCATGCATCAAGATCAAAATCGGTCGAAATAGCAAATAGGTCTGTACAAATAATGCAAAATAGAGGACACACGTAACCGCAGGCCAATGGAAATTCTACTAAATAGTGTCGCGACACATTGCCCGCGGGCTGCGCGCGGGAAAAAACCTGGGGAACCGAACTGGATCTTAAATCCGACATGTGTATCACATCTCGGGTGGTTGAACACGTCCGAGTTAGCGCGCGCGGAATCCGCGGGATGGTCGGGCATTTCCAACCGCCTCTCTCGCGAAGACTCCGAAGAATCGACATGAGGATGAATATAATGAATATACGGCCGGTGACGTACACAAGAATATTTAGAATATTAAGTAGCCTTGGTAGAACCTGAAAATGGGTGGTTACAGGCACCGGTAGCTTCACTCCCAATCCACACAGAATGGCGCTTTCTGCTATTTTCCATTTGACCCAGGGCTCAAAGTCCGATGGAGTCAATATTCCTTCTTTGATTGTCAACATCCTAGCACTGGGACTGCTGCTCTGGGCTGGTGCCTTCTTCTCGTACAAGCCTCGCTATGCACATGGCTTTCCGATCGTCTCGTCTGACTCTAAAGGCTCTGCAGCGACAACATGGTTCTTAGAAGGCTATCAGCTAGTCCTCAAAGGCTTGAAGACTGTTTCAGGCCCATTCCAAGTGATGACTGGCACAGGTCCTATTATTGTGTTGCCAAACCGATTCGCTAATGAAGTACGCAACAATCCTCACCTGAGCTTTAATCGCTTCTTCGATCGGGACTTTTTCGTTCGCTACCCTGGTTTTGAGGCCTATCGCACAGGTTACCAGGATGGCACCTTTATTCAGGAGGTTGTCAGAACCAAGCTTACACAATCTCTGGGCCTGGTTACCAATGATCTTGTCGATGAAATGACCGCGGCTACCCATGACCTTGTTGGTGAAGACTCCAGGTTTCACGAACTGGGTGTTAAGGACATGGTTTCTAAGCTTGTCGCACGCCTTTCCTCCCGCGTCTTTCTCGGAAAAAGGCTGGCTCGTAACGAAAGGTGGTTGGAGATTGCCATGCACTATACCCATGACTCCTACTCCGCGGCAGCAGAACTTCGTCAATGGCCAGCCTTGCTTCGACCCATCATCTATTGGTTTCTTCCAAAGTGTCGCCAGCTGCGCCAAGAAGTGAAAGATGCCGACTCCTTGATCATGCCCGAAGTCGAGAGACGCAAGGAAGCCGTGAGGAAGGCTGCTGAGGAGGGTGTGAAGCCACCGCGAACTGCTGATACAATTGGCTGGATGTTTGAGATTTCGCGCGGCCGAGATGTCAATTATGTTTATGGCCAGCTCTTCCTGAGCTTTGCTGCTATTCACACCACTACTGAGACAATCACCGGGTGCGTTCTTGACATCGCTGCGTACCCTGAAATTGTTCAGCCTTTACGTAATGAAGTTATACAGGTCATTGGAGAGAACGGCTGGGCAAAGACATCTCTTTACAAGCTTAAGTTGATGGATAGCTTCATGAAAGAGAGTCAGCGCCGCCATTTCATGGGAATCAGTAAGTATCTTGTCGAGCACACCGAAAACCAGCGAATTTAAGTGCTAACTATCCTCAGCATCTATCCATCGTCACGCCGATGAAGACGTCGAGTTATCAGATGGGAGCGTGATTAAAAAGGGCAGCCGAATGATGGTCACAGCTGACGCATTTATAAATCCAAAGGTTTATCCTCAGCCAGAAAAATATGATGTTCGTCGTTTCCTTGACCTTAGATCTCAGCCAGGCCAAGAAAATGCTCATCAATTTGTCACAACATCTCCTGAACATATGCTGTTTGGTCACGGAACCCACGCTTGCCCCGGGCGATTCTTCGCGAGTAATGAGATGAAGATCGCTCTCTGCCACCTACTTCTCAAATATGATTGGAAGTTGTGTGATGGACAGAAGGAAAGGCCCAAGAATCTACAGGTTGATCAGGGGTTCTTGACTGATCCATCCATTGAGGTGATGGTCCGGAGGAGGAAGGAAGAGATTAATCTTGACGTGGAGATTGCAGAGGAGTGAAAGGACGCAGGCATGTACGATTATGGGGGATTGTTGAATTTACCTGAGCTAGCACCCTAGATTGATAGAAGTTATTAGCTGCTCAATTGATTTAAAGTAGTATGAGGAAGGAACCTACATAAAAAAGACGTGGAATTATTTTTGAACAGACCTAAAACACCTCTTACCTCATATTATGACCACAACGTTGTCACACGGGGTTTGAATTCATAATAACGTTATACGTGGTTGTGAGGTGACTTGTTGCGGATATTGATGTATCATTCGGCCTAACTGGCGGACTATTGAGACGCAGTCCGCAGTCTGGAGCATCAGAACTGGCTCTAGCCCATGTACAATACGATAGAAAGAAACCTGAAGTCTAGATGTGTAGAGAATACAAGGCATTATTATATATGCACAGCAAATCTATTAAATGGGAAACGTTATTATATTCTGAGATGCAGTCATTGGTAATTCAGTCTAGAATAAATTGTGGTCCATCTCAATGGAATCCCAATTATCCATAGAAGTAAAGTTTGAGAGTTGTAAATTGAAATCGAGCCATGGAAAGCTGCTAGGCGAAGGATTCGGCAGTGGTAAATAGATGTTGTCTGAAGAGATGAGCTGACCAGTGCTGTTCATTTCTTGCGGGTTCAAAAATGCCTCGGCAATTTTGTAAAGTGCCTGGCATAGCTTCAGCTGTCTTTGCACATACTCCAGATCCAGCCCGATCTTCTGCAGGCTATGAACAGTGGCGTGAAGCAATTTGAGATCGTCTAAATCAGAGTACGTGATGCAGTGGACAAACGTTACCACAAATGGTGTAAAAGATACATAGTACAGGATCCTACCGAATGTTAATAGTTGAGTGAAAGTCAGGGTAAGAGACTGAACTAACCACCCAGCATACGAGGCTAGAGCCTGAGGATCCAGCAAGGCCACCTTGGGATAATATGAAAGATGAGCCTTCAGTCCTTGGTTAGCTGCCCCGAAGCAAGCTGGTGATATGTCTCTAGAAGAAGTGGAGAGGGTTGATCCACGATGGATCAAGGTAAGGATGGAACAGTAGATGATCGCCATAGGCCCAAATGCCACGTCGAAAACATCCTTGGCGTAGACGTGAGACGTGTCAATTTGCACCCAATCTGTATGCCATTGTGTCAGCTGTGACTCTAGGTGAGTCGCAACGTTGCCCCTTGCTATGCCGTCGCGCTTCAGAGCGGCCGAGGAATAAAGAGATTCGTATATCTGCCCCTGGATTCTTGCAAGTTCCACAAACGATGCAAATGTCAGGTCCCATGGGGCTCTCCTGGGGTCCATAGAAACTGTGCAAGGATTGACATCCACGTCAAAATCCTGGATGGTAGAGCTTCTTCCAAGGCGAGAAGCTATGTTCTTGTCAGAAATATAAACATGCCAGAAGAGCCATCGTATTCTCTCGGCATCTTGTGGAGCTAGCGATGATAAGCGGGCCTCCCGATGATAGCCCAGAGTCAGGCAATGCTTGGCAGCTGTTGATGCCAAGCTCCATTGGAGAGCTAGTTTTGATTTCTTTTGTGCTTCAATCATCTAATGTGCGGTTAGTCGCTCCCAGTCTTCGTGAAGAGGGACTTGTGTGGTGCTTACAGCCAGAGCGAGAATCAGGGCATTCTCATGGGTTGGAATGGCCATGACTTCAAATGTTTCAACGCCAGACTGAAAGTTCTTTTCGCAGAGGAGTCGGTATCTCTCAATCTCTTGTGTGTCAAAGTCATGTTCAGAGGAGATTTTAAGTTCAGCCAGGATGATGTTCAACATGCCGTTGAAGAGTGTGACTTCAGATGCTGACAACGGCTCCACGGGGAAGTAGACACGCCTCGACAGATCTTCAATTTGTGCAACATCACAAATGCTGTAGTACGTGAACAACACGCATTGTATCCCTTGTTGAATATTAGCGTTACATCGTTATAGACTGGTAGTCTCGGTCGAACGGCACCTTTCAGGTCTTTAAGTTTTCGAAGCATCTTGATTGTGAAGTCGGATGGCGGTAGCTCTGTGTTAGGCTTTGAAGGCTCCTCCCGATGGCCTGAGAGGAATTCCAGTCTTTTTGTTTGCGATATCCCGTGGTCTTGGGTCATGTCACGGAAACTTGCGAGCTCGTGCATGAGTGAGGGTGAATGTGATCCTTCTGAGACCGAGAGTCCGGCCATTTCACTAGCCCGTATAACCTGGCTTCCAAATGAAGATTCTCCTTCCATTGGTACACATTTTGCATCCCTACATCCTTTGTCTGACGAGCTGACTTCTGATACATGACTGGGCGTGTAAGCCTGCCTCGCGGAATTTTGCTGTGGCTGTTGCAGGCTGTTGACGATCTCTTCCAGGGCCGAGAGCCTCTGAAGAATAGCATCACGATCATTAAACCTGAATTCCTAGTCAGAGAGATTGTGCCGGAGATGGGAAACAGATTCTGCAGCAATACTCACACAGGCTCAACCTTGTCCTCTTTGGGCTGTGCTATGGATTTGGTATCTAGTGGACACGCCAATCCAGATGTTGTACAGTTGGAGCAAGGCGCAACTCGATTGCAGCGAACCTAGGATTGGTGGCTTGTTAACATTTTCGTCACTTCTTGATATGCTGCCAAGGAGAGTCTCACCTTGCGAATTCGACAGTTGCGACACTGCCCTACTTCGTTAGCGTTCAGGGGTTAGGCTACGCAGTGTTGCGAATGTACTGACAGCTCGAGGCATGACGGTGCGCTTCGGTCCCGACTGTGGCGATTCCATGGCGTAATTGAGGCCGACACTGGCGGTGATGGGTCCAACAATGCCTGGATCTCATCTGACTGCTGAAGCTGGACCTAGGTGTCTTTTCAGCATTCTGCCAGCCCCCTCTCACTAGCTCGGTAAGCCCGAACATCCCGTAGCGCAAAAGCGACAGTGCCATTGGCTAAGAACAGCCCCGCAATCTAGTTCCTCTGCACAGACATTTGCCTCGATAGACTGTCCAGGCACAATGGCGCAACAAATCAATTAAGCCTTATCGTCTGTAATCTGTGACAAGCGTTGGACGGGACAAAGGGAAAGTCCACCAGGAATTTTCTATATATTATAAAGTACTGTTGTAACTATTCTGATAGTGCCAGAGGTGGGAGTAACCCTCAAATTAATCGCAATTGCATCCCGTCTAAGACATGTTAAAAATGAATTTGCGGTGAAGCCTCTCACGCACCGACCATATGTTGGTCCACTGTCTGCCACGAAACCCTCTCCAAAAAATATTTATGCAGCAATTTTACACTAGATTTACCATGTAGAGAGTTCAGGCTTGAATTGTTGCCAGCTCGACCCGAGCAGACAAGACGATTAAATTAGTCACGGTCAATAACATTTAACGTAACCAGAGAGCCAAGTATTCAGTAGTATTGCTTATTTGTAATAAACAAGTTATTAAATCGCTTAAATAAATCCTTAAAAATAATATTATCTTTATTTATTTCAATGCATACCTTTTAGTTATCTTGTTTTGGTAATCTGGTGCACTTGCAAGCCCCAAGATTCAGTACCTTTGCCACGCAAAAACGTCCATAAAGTCACCGCACAATTGGAAACATTCGATGTTTGCTGAAAAGGCCTAGGCCGCGACAGGTCGCATCAAGTTCATCTCTTATCATCAAGAGGCTGTTGCCGCCTATATCGATTTGTTGATATCGTAAAATGATTTTCTAGGATGCATATCAAGCGATAATGGCAATGGGACGATGATATACAAATAAATCAATAACGGTTATCAAGATCATTCAGCCATTACTCTTGCGAGAGTATCAATAGCGCAATATATCATAGCAGGCGACATGGTTATGGTGGTACACCCGCATGTATGAAGGAATTGAGAGCAATGAGTGGGCCGCCCAAGACCTCGATGGTTGGGCACGCGGAGACGCGTCGCCCCCCGCATCAGCCAGAGTCCCCATGACTTGGCCAGGTCAATGGCTCAACGAGCGACCTAGTTTGCCCAATAAGGGTTAGATGAAGTGGTCAAACACCGCCCGCACTAGCAGATGCGAGGCCAAGGCCGAGGCCGGCAATATTTCCCGTTATGGCAATTTACGCTGCTGTGCTCGCTTGGGCTTGTGATTGTCCAAATAGCTTTCTAGATCTCAATTATGGCAAGGCATCACGGTATAAAAAAGCCAGCAGCATGTTGTTTTTAATCACACCATCATTATCGTCACCAGTATACGATTTCTTGAACCTCAGAAAAAATGCCTGTACGTGGTAACAACTGGGACCAATGTTGAGAAATGACCTCCAACAATATACATAGGAAAATCTATCATTCGTCCTGCGAGATGTCAAGAATGTTGCCTTCGAAGACAGACCAAAGCCTGTGTTGAAGGATGCGAATGATGTCTTGGTCCACGTCTCACAGACGGGTATTTGTGGCAGCGACGTAGGTACAGACCAGCTTCACTTGGCGCCATTGCCACTAACTTATTTGTACAGGTTCATTAGTATGGAACTCCATTCATATTCATTAGGCTTCATCAAATCACTGACCTGTTTTTTTTAGCTGGCAAAGAGGCCGCATTGGGAACTATATTCTCACCGGCCCCATGGTTCTGGGCCATGAATCGTCCGGTGTTGTTGCTGAGGTCGGCTCTGCGGTAAAGCACCTCAAGGCTGGGGATAGGATTGCCATGGAACCTGGCGTCCCATGTCGTCGATGTGATTATTGCAAAGGAGGGTCGTATCATCTGTGCGGAGATATGATTTTTGCAGCCACGCCGCCCTGGGATGGCACCCTGGCAAAGTACTACATCAATGCGGCCGACTTTTGTTACAAGATCCCAGACAATATGGACTTGGAAGAAGGTGCCATGGTAGAGCCCGTGTCTGTGGCATGTGCCATCGCCAAGACTGCCGACTTGCGCGCCAACCAGAAGGTGGTCGTCATGGGATGTGGCCCTATCGGAATCTTATGCCAGGCAGTCGCCAAAGCGTATGGTGCGAAGACGGTCATTGGTGTTGATGTTGTGCCGTCACGATTGGAACTTGCCAAGTCGTACGGTGCGGACGCAACTTTTATGCCTCCTCGCGCCGCAGAGGGTCAGGATCCGATGGCCCATGCAGAGCAGGTTGCAGCTCAGATTAAGGATACCTTCAGACTTGGAGAAGGTGCAGATGTGGTCTTGGAGTGTTCTGGTGCAGAGCCCTGCGTTCAGCTGGGAATTTTCGTTGCTAGAAGGGGTGGCACCTTTGTGCAGGCAGGAATGGGCAAAGAAAACATTCAGTTTCCCATCACTGCTGTATGCACGCAGGGTCTTATCATCAAAGGTTCTATCCGCTATCTCAACGGGTGCTATCCTGCGGCCATCGATTTGATTTCTTCAGGGAAGATCAACGTCAAAAGTTTGATCACAAACCGATTCAAGTTTGAAGAATCCGAAGAGGCATTTGAGTTGGTCAGACAAGGCAGGCAGGACGTATTCAAGGTTATGATTGCGGGTGTCCCGTAGAACTAGATGTAGTTATTCGATAAATCTCCTCGGAAACACCTTATTTTCTACCACCTTGCAATATTGAGATATGGGATTTGATGTATTTTAATCCACCTCCTTTTAATTGTCCCAAATTGGACTAAACTGTTCGATAGAGATGATTAATCATGTTATAAATCATTCAGACAGTTATCCACGGCATGCATTTGGAATCCATTACACTAAAATAATACACCGACTTTAATATTATTTATGAATAGTACTCCATGACTCATTTGTGTTTATTCAAGAGCAAGCAGGACGGTCGGCCAGCTATTTCCGGGAGTACACGTTTGGGCGGGTAGGCAAATAGAAATAATACTTAAACAACTATTTCTCAGACTCTTTTCTTCTTTACTAGAAGAAGAATCAGCTCCAGTAACATAACTTCGATGCACTCTTCAGTATACTGTTTCGCGACTGATACTCCAAGGCCCACATAGATGTCCTCTAGATTTCGTTCATGCGGAATGCTGCTGTTTATTCTGACTAATTCTTCCATGCAATCCGTGACCTTATCGAAGCCCGTATAAGACAGACCTGGCCAAGTTTCTCGAACCCTCCTAGACACTTAGGTTCGTCTTTGTGCTACATTTTCATATCTTGACTCGCGTCGTGCTCGAGAACCGAACCCTCACTCGCTTGTTGAAGTTGATTCATCCGAGATTCATCATCTTGAACGTACTTAAATGGGCGCCTGGTCTTGATCGCATCATTGTCCTTTGTGACCACCAATGAGGGGTTTGATCGATAGTAGGCATCAATGTCCTCAAGGCGTCGATTGGCTAGGATTTATGTCAGTGAATGTTTCCTGATATGGGTTGCATTGAAATACCTGTTTCTGGATAAAAGAAATAAATGATGGGGAGAAAGGCAGCATTGAATACAGTCCACACAATCCAAAACTTCCATCCCAAATTTTGGATACCAATGGGTGTTATCTCGACAATTACAAAATTGGTGATCCTATCGTACTTTTTAGCGCCAAGACATACATTGGAAGGAGGTTAAGATAATTACCAATTGGTTCCAGTCGCGATGGCCGCCCCCTTTGTTCTCATTGGCAAGGAGTTGATCTCAGTTGGGTATAGCCACGGCACCCCCAGCATTCCCACACCGAAAGATATGTAATAGAAGAAAAAGAAAGCGATGGAGGCAACTGAAAATTTATCGCTGTTTGAAGACTCTGAAAGGCCCAGAAGAATGGTGATAACCAAAAAGGCGAGAAACTGGCCAAAGGTAGATAGAAGCATGAGTCCCCGGCGGCCCCACTTTTCCACAAACGGGACGGAAAGACAAGAGAGTACCAAATATGAAACTGAGTTACAAGCTGTGAGTAAACGAGCCCTCTCGTTTGATAAACCGACAGATTCGATTAGAACAGTGGGCAAATAATAGCTCATAACGTTAATCCCACCGAATTGCTGCATCAATTGAGTACCAGCACCAAGGATTAGTCGTCGTACCGCCTTTGTGTCGGTCTCATCGTTGTTGCGGCGGAAAATATCAGCCCAACTAATGGCATGTTCTTTCTCGTATTTAACCGAGAATTCAATTTCGTCAAGCTGATTAGTAATAGAGACATCCGATACTTCTTTTTCTTCCAACGCGGCAAGAACCTGCGCAGCCTCTTCTTTGCGACCGTGTGCGAGAAGCCAACTGTAGAAGTCAGCTGGATGGCGTAACCAACAGTTCACACAGAAATTAACTTACCGAGGTGATTCAGGAAGCCAGGGAACAGTAGCCCATAAGATGAAAATAAAAAAGAACTGAAATGCCAGTGGGAATCGCCAAGCCAAGGAGCCTTCGTGGAAAGAAAGGGCGTAATTTATCCAATTAACCAACGAAAACCCCGCGATATTCATCATCATCTCGAGAATGACAAGTTTCCCTCTCCACTCGGCCTTTGCTGTTTCCGTTTGCCAAATCGGGGCCGTAGCTGTGTTGATGCCGTTTCCGATGCTGTGCAAATCCGGTTAGTACACTTTCCTTTCAATACACAATGGTCTTACTAACCCCAGTATAATTCGCCCAACAAACATCTGTTCAAGACTGTACGACGTCGTTTGTATCAGAGCGCCAACTGCCATTACTGTTGTTCCAATAAGAATAGCGTTCTTCCTTCCGGCACGTTCGCCCAGGGTGAATGCGATGATGGCTCCCAAGAAGCAGCCCACGTCATAAATTGCAGTCACTGTAGATAAAACTTTGGTCTTCGTTGGACCGACGAGATCATGCAGCACGAGGAAATCATGTGTCACCACAACACCACCTAAAATGGATGTCAGACCCGACCTCGGTTTCTTTTCTCATGGGGGATCTCCACTTACTAAATACACCCTGATCGTATCCAAAGAGCGTCATATCTGTTGCACAAGCAATCTATTGGCAATTAATACAGTTATGGTTCGATACAGGCCCAAGGAGGCCACTGACAGTAATCCAGAAGGTGAGTCAATTCCCTGTAAGCCCAAAGAAGGGTTTGTGTTTCGTTGAAACGGACATCTTTGCTGCGTCTCGCAAGAATGGTTCAATGAGTAAGAAAATACAAACAAATATGAGGCAGTGAGGTTTGTACACCAGCAGCTAGACAATATACCAAGCGCTGATATTTGTACTTCAACTCTGCAGCCCTACCAGGAGACATCCGCGACACGCAAACGTCATCCCTCGGCCCCAGGATTACAACCCCGTGGGGAGAAAGGTTCTGCGGGTCAAAAAAGTCTTCCCCGCACAGAGCCAAGGAATCGGGCCATCGGCTACGACCTAATGCCACTTGACACTCTCTCCAATATCGTCTTAATTGCCAAATTGGGATATTTTAGCGTTAGTAACGCCACAAGCGCCGTATAAGTCGAAGCTCAGTTCGTTGCAGGGGAGAATCATGCAAGTGTATGACCGGGGTGACGACCTTTAGTACCTATCGAAGTACAAGCCCAAAACTTGACTTTCCTTTCCTCCGTTCATAGATGTCTGTCTTAATGAAGAGGTTGGATTACTATGTCCTATTGAACCGTGTGGCCTATACCATATTGTCTTAGATGTCAAGGGAGTGAAGGTGACTGACACAGAGGGATCGGTGTCACAAGGCCGAAGGGTTTATTCATATCTAAATTAGTTAGGTCAATGTCGCCTTAGCTTTGTTCATCGAAGCCGAAATAATTCCTCATCCACGGAAAACTGTAATTGGTGTGGGAAAGACATTAGAAATTGTATTACATGACATGCTTTGACTATGTAGGAGATGGTCTCAGGTTTGTGGGACTGGGTAGGCCGAACAAATCAACACGTATATGTTCGGGATAAAGTTTGATCCGTACGTCTTTCACAAGGACCGAGATAGGTAATTGGACTTTTAAAGGGAGGATTTGTACTTTCAACATGATAATTTTACTCCAGTCAACGATAATACTCTTCTGCTGGAGCGCATTAATTTTCACACATGTTGATCCCTCGTTCATTCGGCGGACTTGTGACTATCACTCCTTGCGTTCCCTCTATGAAGTCTTCTGGTCACTGACTTAGATTGGTGAGATAATGGGGTGCCACAAGGCGCATTGATAAGTTTTACACCTGACGCGAAGAAATATAATAATTTAAACAAGACTGACCCTTAATGTCATGGTATGGGGTTTGTGCAGAAATTGCCTTTATTTATTTATATTTATTTACTGTCATAGGGAAAAGGCAATAACAAAGTATCATGTAATCCTTCAATTAAGTGTCGCTTGGCTCGATCACGGCAAGGTGTAACCCCCATCAATGATAAGATTTGCCCCTGTCATATAACAGCAGGCATCACTGGCCAGAAACACGTATGCCTAGTCCTCGTTAGTACTTTATGTGTCAGATTGTCCACCGACTCCTGCAGCTTACGCTCTTTAGTTCCGCCGCATGGCAAATGCGTCGTCCGGGAATCATGCTCATCCACTGATCTTGAATCTCTTGCTTCTGGGTAGATAGCACTAGCGGATGGTGAGTTGGAGCTCAGATGCAAGGGAAATTGGGTAAGATGCTCACTTTCAGTTTGAATGAATCCCGGTGAGATGCAGTTGACACGAGCAAAGTCAACCCATTCAACCGCCAAGCTCTTGGCTAAATGCACAACGGCAGCTTTACTAGCATTGTAAGCAGCCTGTGTCTGCGGAATGTTCACGAGAGTTCCGCTGACACTGGCAGTAATGACAAGATTGCCTCGGCCCTGCTCTTTGAATATCTTGCCGGCTGCCTGAGCGGTCCACATGACTCCGTCATAATTGACGCTGTTATTGTGGCCCCATGTGTCATTTGTGTATTCGAGACTCGGGATATTAGCGCAAACACCCGCGTTTGCGACGACTATGTCCAGTCGGCCTGTTCCGAATTCATCCCTGATTTGGTTCAGTGTGGCGGAGATTGCGCTCCTGGAACTCACGTCAGACTGGTACGCCTGAACGCGTTGACTAGTCTCGGAGCCGATCTGGATGGCGGATTCAAGAGCATTAGTGCTTGAGGTATAGATGATTGCGACATCAGCCCCTGCTTCGGCGAGGCCCCGGACGATCTCGAGACCTATGCCACGAGAGCCACCAGTAACGGCGGCTACTTTGCCCTTGAGCGAAAATTGGGACAAAACAGGCAAGTTGACATCTGGGGGCTGATATAGAGGCATTGTGATGTGTTTTGTTATTCACGATGCAGAAAATCAAAGTAAATTATCCAGTTGGCTCCTCTTAGTTTTACCTCTGTCTTGTCTGAATTGTACGCGCCTTGATATAGGTCGTGTCACAGGGCGAGGAATGACAGTCTTACCCTCCCTTCATCAAGCGCTGAAATGCTAGTTGGGGAGAAGTTGAAACAGAAGATCGCAAAAATTACGTTTTGGGGGTATTTTGCCGTTCCATGCTTGCTAATCCGCCAGCGGTCTTTCATCCATTCCTAGATAGAAATCAATACCATTCACCTTCTCAACCAGAAGCGAGTTCCCCCATCCAAATGAGGCGCTGTCCAATTGGGTCTGTGCCCGCACTAGCGCTAACGCTGAAGCGAATTTAGTCCCATGTCCAATATCGCCTATTTACCAACTTTGAGGACGCTAAAATTTCCGTTTCTGTCTCATGCCGTGACCAGGATCGATGGTACATTACTCAATTCCATCGAACCGACTGACACCTGATTTTTTCCAGAGCTGAGTACGCAAGAGTCGGCGGAAAGGGGGACATATGTTGCCGGATAAATTCTGGTGATCGTACCAACCAGTGTTACCTGCATCATGTCCAATGGAGAGCAACCTTCTGGCGACGGCGCAGCAGTGGATGAATTGTTGGCCAAAAGCCAAAGCGAAGCGCCGCTTAAGATTGTCTATTAAATGATGCCTAATCAATGATGAATAATTATTGAAAAATATCAATCCAAGCAATCTTCAAAGCCACCCGAATCTATCGCCTGCGTGATTCTAAACAAGCTTTTCTGAATTGGAAATGATTCCGAAGCCTGGGTTTTGCTCGGCCAATCTTGGCTTTTGTGGTGGAGAATCAGATTCACAGGGACCATTTTATTTTGCACACAGAGGCAAGTCTGCCGAAGGGCTTGCATTGACTTGACGAAGATCCACCTGTAATCCCCACTCAAACAGTGACTTAAAAACTGTCGTTTTCATTACCATAGAATGGTCTTGACAGTACCAGAAAGTATCATAGGTTACAGACTGAATCAACATCAAGGGTTACTCTGATATCCTCACTCGACTGACTGCCCGAAATTTAAACACGGGCACTACGCTTCTGACGATGCATATTCTTGTTGTCAACGACGATGGCCCACCCTCTCCAGTCTCTCCATACGTCCAACAGCTCATTTGTGAATTGCAGCAAGCAGGCCACATAGTCTCTGTCGCACTGCCTAGCGCCCAACGATCATGGATTGGCAAAGCACATTTAATTACTGAAACAATTCAATGCGAGTTATCGCGAGAGCCAGAACAAGAAGGTTGGGTATTTGTGAGTGGCACACCGGCAGCCTGTGTGCAGATAGGCTTGCACCATTTCTTCAAAGATCGAGGACAAGTCGACTTGGTCGTCAGCGGGCCAAATCTCGGTCAGAATATTACCAGTCTATACGCTCTGTCTTCTGGGACGCTGGGCGGCGCTCTAGAGGCTGCCATGAGTGGCTATCGCGCCGTTGCACTAAGCTTCGGTAAGCCATCGAGTCCTGATGCTCAAACCATTGCTATTACGGTCCGCCATAGCATAAAGATCATCAAGAAATTAGTGGATCAGTGGCCGACACAAGAGATTGTAGATCTATTTAGTATCAACATGCCGCTGGTGGAAGATGTGGTTAGTCGAGAAGTGGCTTTTACATCTATTTTCCAAAATCAGTGGAGGCGCATAAGTCCATATATCGAGACCGATGAAAGTTTTGCGGAATTTTCGGATGGAATGTCCAAGGAGTGTCGTTCCACCAAACGCTTCTTTCATTGGAAGCCAGAACTTGATCACGTTGATGAGGGTCACTCCAATGCGGTCCAAGGCGAAGATGCATGGGCTATTACTCGAGGACATATAAGGTAACAAGAAGCATATCGTGAATATGATATACGGGGCTAACATTCAATAATAGCATCACACCATTGAGAGCCAACTACTCACACGTGGCGCCAGTCCTGACCCGTGAAGATTTTCATTTCTGATATGTGGTTACAGGCATGGAAAGATCGAACTCAGAAATTGTCATCTCCAGTACATATATAGAAACAGGCAGAAGAAATAAAAGAGCTAATTATTGTTCAAGAGATGTATTTGGAATTGGCTTTTGCTGTACCTAACCGGGATTTTCAAAGTCCATGCAGGTTGACGGTATCCAAGGCACTTTATCTTATCATCTTCTCTTTCAGTGACGTCTATGGCAGCTGGTGTGGCTGGTTTACCAGCTACAGTTCGAGGGTCTACAGGCCATTTCGGCTTCATCCAAGAGCAAGCCATTCGTGACAGCGAAATATCTGTGGGTCATGGCAACGCCGGAAAACGCTATTACAGTGACAATAGCGAATCCACAGAGGGGTTCGGTCATATATACGAAGAGAACTTTGGTAATCCAACCAAACGTGTCGACTACAGGAGCGATTATGACTTTTAGCTGGGGAATGCGGATGGACTCGGGTTCAAGATGACCGACTGCAATTATCCCAAAAGAAATATGGAACTATCAACTAGACGCCAACCATGGTGGCTATGGATTTAAGCAAACGGCTCTGCAGCCAGCTCCAGTAATATGCTACCAGTAAAGAGGCCTCTCCCTCTAAAATTCGCTAGTAGTCATTCTAATGGCCCCAATCAATGTTCTATTTCTGCAATACACCGCTGATGTCCAAGATCTTCCTTACGGTGTTCTGTTTACCAGAACCCTTGCTTTTACACACTTCTGCCAACTCCTGAGACTCTGTTGCAAAGCGTTTGTTATGAACACAGACAACATCGATCAAGGCGGGGCCAAGTCATCTGGGACACCATCCAGGACAGCCATTTTTGCTACCCCAAACACCAATACCCAGCATTTCTACTCGGTTCTCAAAGTCGAACGTGTCAGCCTAAGCTGGAAGAGACACCTGCGGTACACCAGCCCTGCGAATGATCAGTCTAGGTACATCCTTCAGTTATTGGCCTCTATCTCTCCACCGAGAATCCCTAGTATCTTCGATCCCGGGCCGCAGTCGTATGTTAGCCCCCGAACCAGACCCTTCTTGAGCTTCCAGTATACGTATGCCGCCATCGCCTCCCGAACGCTCCGCCACTGTATCGAGAAAGTATCTCAGTACTTTCGCCATCTCCAACATCCCGTTTTCCGAGATTTCACGAATAGTTCCGATATTAATGTAGACCACGCGATGACCTTTCATCCAATCCGCAAGCTTGGGTCTGATTGAACCAGTGGCCCTGGAACCCCGCAAGATTGGCCCGCACTGAATGACCTTATCCATGTATAGCTGAGGCACACGGTCGAGATCCAAGGATGGGAAAGTCAATCTCACGCCGTGAAGATAGTAGCGCTGCATCAATTCCACCAAGGCCATCCGTGATGGTGCTGGCATACGTGCTGACGTCCAAGTCCGGTATTTTTGTCGCCTCTCTGACGGAAATGATCTTCTCGGTACTTTCATTGTCCAACGAGATAGCAGCAATCATGCGTACGAAGAAATAAAAGTTGACAGGAACTAAATACCAAGGGATTGGCATTGTCATTGCTGCACCAGTGACGGGCCACTTGGCTATCATATCAGGGATAGACCCACTAGTTTGTGTAAATTCTTTGAGAGAGTTGGGAGAAATAAGCAAAAGTTTGAAGGGATGAGATTCGGTCTTTATAGTGCGTAGGTATTTTGCAGCTGTCAGAGTGGGCGAGAAAAACCCGTCGACCAAGCAGACATCAGGAGCGACGGACTGAATGAGCTCGATTGTCTGGTCAAGGATGCGAGCATACTCATCAGCAGTTCAAAGAAGGAAGCATTTAGTGACAAAAACTTGGTAACAGTAGGTGTGTTCCAAAAGCCTGGCTTCAACGACGAAATGTGCGATAGGCGGTTGGATGGGCTAGGATCGCGGTTCATACAAGCAGGGATGGCCGGCTCTAGCAGTGTGTGAAATGTAACCGATGCATTGGGTATATGTGCAAAGGTTTGATCGATCGTCAGCTTGAGTTCAGTGCAGGATGCGACAAATATGTCAAGGTCACGGTGCTCCTCGAGCAGGGCCTGGGCTGTGGCGATGAACACATTGGCATGACCAAGTCCAGGGAACGGAATCATCAAAACTTTAAACTTCGCCATTATGCACCGGAACTTGGAATATTTCCGAAAGAAAACGGAGATTGGGGCTGCAGTTGGATATATGAAAAACACAACGGATTGGTCCATGAAGCGGCTAGACTTATGCAGCAACATGTGTGGTCACCATTTCTCAGCTCTCTGATTCGAATAGACCCGACCCATGACTTTCAAAAGAAAATTCTGTTTTCCTCCAATAAAAACAGTGTTCAAGACATAATCACTTTTTTTTTTTTTCACTATTGCCAGGCACCCAAGCGAGGCCTGCCACTGAAGAGGGAAACACGAATACGGGATCGCTAGCCCAGCAATCACTCCAGTTAGTACAAATATGATTATTGAATAGTGACCAGTCAACAGGTTCACTGATCTGTCGAGCCCTAGACCGCCTTATTTTTTCATGATAATGTCTTGTCATTCGGGGCACAAATGCATCCTCATCCCTTCTGCCCCACACGCCACCATGCGCGTCTCACCCCAGCTATGCCAGTGTTACTTGTACTGGGCGGAAACAATCACTCACAGTGCCTGCTATTGCCTCACTATTCAGCATGCAGTCAGATGATACTAGTAACAATAAATAGTGCGTTTTTTTTTTGTTTTTGTTTTTTTTGCTTGTGTTCCAATATGCACAGCAGATCGTGATACTCGGCCCTGTCACGGACGGGCTATGGCCGAGGCACTGTGAGGCACCAGGCAGTGGGCGCTGTGAGCGCTGTTAGATACGGACGTCCGGAACGTAATCCGCTCCACTTGCGTCACTGATGTTTGTGCAGTAGTTCAAATAGCATAGCAAATCTGCGTATGGCGGGTTCCTTCCAAGTGAGGTATTATTTATATTGGTTCAAGATATGTAATCTTGCATATGCAGGCGGTCATAAGGCGCAGCCACCTGGCAAATTTCGCCACGTTTGTTGTGTTGGACAAGCAAAATAATGACGTATCAGGCGGCATAAAATAAGTGGAAAGCTATAGCTTCTGCAGCTAAAATGTAAAGCGACAGATAAATCTAGTCAATGGACTCCAGGAAACCGTTCCTAAAAACTTTTGCAACCTAGATTATTGCAGATTCACTCTAAAGAGTTTGCATCGATATTCAAGGTTATCCCAATTCTGTTCTTGTTTACGACCATGAAGTCCCAAATTCTTCTCAGCGCCTTCCTAGGACTTACAATCGTGGCCGGAGCGTGGAATCCAGTGAGTAGTTAACTATGCTAATTCAGGGTGAACGATCCAAGTGCTAAGACGATGGCAGAACACGGTGCGTAACCGGCATGCCCTCGGTTTCAAATATTAACTTAGGCGACAAAAAGGGTCCCAAATGCAGCATCGAATGTGTAAGTACCAAACTATTGTGGCGCCTCACCAGATAATCCCCAGTACCGCGCTGACACAGTCACAAAACCAAAGCGTGCCCTGGTGCCTGACGTGAGTATCTCTTCTCACCGACTTATCATGTTTAATTGATCCGCTAACGGCCTCTGCTCAATAACAAGAATAAATGTGTGAGTCCTGAAAAACTCTCAAACCTTTTAGCAGTCTAGAATTTTCCTGAATCGTCCAAAACGATGCAGCCTCCGTGGTGCAAAAATACGCAATACGGCTGTCTTGATGACAAAGGTGTAAGTCATATCTTCCATTCCACGAACCATTACGTGCAATAATAATTGACGGAACACATAGGTGGCATGTGGAGGTACAGCTGATCAGGATCCCATTTGTGTTATTAGTGGTCCTTGCGATACCAGTGCTATCCGCGGTTGCCTGGATGACGAACACGGCCGGAACTCGAGCCTTTCGGTAGGCAGACACGACGGCCACTGTGGCACAGAGAAGGATCATTGCCGCCGGTGTCGCAGTACGGCTGGTCCCGTTTGTGACGATCCTCAAAGCAAAGAGTGCCAACTGCACTGTGTGAGTTCCAATAGGAGCGAGTCCAAGGAGCAATCCACAAACTAATAGGAACCAAATTTAGCAATCATGCATCAAATCGAGGGAATGCAAGTATTGCTTAGAAGGATTGTATAACCCGGATCCTTCTAAACCAAGACGCTCTCTTGAACAATGTGTATGTGGTACCTAAAACTAAATGGCTAAGATAACCATTAGGCTGATATGCGATGAAATCTAGTGGATGTGCTTTAAACCACGCGCTTGCGATGAATGCATTGAGCATAACGATGCCGAGTGTCATGACGTCTCATACTCTCCTCAGTGCAAAGAAAGTTGCGTGGGTGACCCTACACATGGGGAAAGGAGAGTGACCACTACTAATATGGAGTTAAACATTAGGAGTATTGCACAAAGGGGAAAAGGTGCACTAAATGTGTCCAAAAGAACATTTGGGACGCATGCTTCAAACCATCTAGTGAAGAGTGCAAAGAAAAATGCGTAAGTTCATTATTAACAAAAGAAACTGGAAATCTTGCCAGTTGTCAGATTTAATCTAACATTTAAAAATGCTCCAGCGTAAGCAATGCGGCTATGACACTACGGACGAGCTGTGAACAGTAGCTATTAGGGCTGGATAAAAATTTCTATCATAAGACATCTCTGGAAAAAAATCTCATTCTTGATGAATTCTTTATCTCTTGAAGTTGTATTGTGTGTATGAAAAATGACACGCACGAATAATTGAAGCGCAAGCAATGGCTGAAACCAGAATACGTCCTCCCACAAGTGTTGGACAGTGCATAGGACCAAAAACATTGATTTTACGTGCAAATAGGAAGAATTTATTCTAGTTTATTGTCTTTGAATACTACTGAAATGGGGTGGGGCTTTGATGTAGTGTAACACATACACACCAAGCTCAGAACAACAAAAGCGCTGACTGACGGTTGGGGCTTTCAAATGTAACAGCCTCATAGAGCCTTTATCACCAAGTCCGGTGTTGTAGCCGGGCTAACTTTTAGTCGATTTTCCGCCTGCCCCCAACGTGGACCAATAACTAAATACCCCAGCTTATTTTCCAGGAGAAAGCCCCTCTCTAGGTGGGCACAACCAGACTTCATCTTGTAGGCACTGATATCGCCAGTTTTTAATATAGGGTGGGTGCCTCATATTTGTGCCTACTACCTTCGGTTAAAAATGGCCGTTGGGTCATGCGGTTTGAATTTGCACCTTCTAGCCGTAATAGGAAAATTATGCGCACAGCCTAGGCCATGGTAGGGTTAGCGTGAAGCTGCGGGGCTGGGGTTTTAGCGTCCCCCAGGTCCCTCACACGATGTTTACGAAACCGGCAATTTACCCAGACTGAGCAGTCTGGACGGCATTTTGTAGACAATGCTGTTTCGCAGATTTGCACATAAAAATGCATTCCGGAAGATTACGAAGCCTCAAAAGATCAAGAACTGGCTGGTGAGTCAACAGGGAGCCAATCATATCCCGCGTTTTGTTAAAAAGGCTTTGTGCAGTCCGGAATGTCGCCGTCGGAAAATTAAGTGTGATGAGCAGAGACCCAAGTGTGGCCAATGTCGGAAAAGCGATCGCACCTGCAGGCTACAGGATTCTCTCTTTAAACGATATTCTTGCCCAGCCAATAATAATACCTCGCACCATGCTGCACAGGATGATGAACCCGGTATTGGAGCTAGTGGTGAAGGGGATACCTCTATTGCCTCGCCCGATGGCTCCCGACATAGTATGTATATCTGGGAATTTTGAAAGATAACCGACAATACGTTAACAGTCTTAGCATATAATATCCACAAAAATAGAACAGAAAACGAAGGTTCCTCTCGAGAAACTCTTTCAGAGTTCAACTTATCTGAAGGGAACATCATCGCCCCATCATCTCCATTGATAATAACTAGTCCAACCTTCACCACCTCGATATCGGGGCATGAATATGGAGTTTTGCAACAAACAAGCTCTACTGATCCCCAATTAAACCGATCTACAACCAGAAATGGCGGAACCCAGCAGCCTTCTGCCAATGTGAACAGTTCTCCAGTTTCAGGTAAGCAATCTGAATCGTAGGTTGTGCACCGATAACAAACTGATTTCTGGAGCAGTTGTACAAGTACAAAGTGAGGTGACAATAGTTGACAATACTTTGGCAAACGAAACGGAAAATCCCCTCAAGGATACCCAAGAGGAATTATTCCTGCTCAGACATTATTCAGAATGCGTGGCTCCTTGGTAACAAATTCTTGGGAAACGGCAAACTAAACAGGTAGCTGATGGTATTTACAGGATGGACCTATTATATCGCTATGAAGTCTTCAGTCGTGAAGTCTTGACGCTTGCCCGCGAACACCAAATCCTACGATATGCTGCCTGTGCGGTCGCCGCAAAACAGCTAGGACAGATGAAAGCCCCTGTATCGAGCATTCTTAGAGGAAAGACACAGGAAAGGATTGCTGCTAAGCTTGCACAAGGCCCATTTGGCCTGATGTGGTATGGGGCCAAATACTACGAGCTGGCAATACAAACGTTGATGAAATCAATCACACCAAGGGACAACACACATAACCATGCCTCGCCCGAGTTTTCGTTATCGAAGGGCAACCTCATGGTGCGCGCGGATGGCGAGGATCCTATTGTTAGATTATTGGGGACGTGTATTCTCATTCAATATGAGCAGCTCAGCGCAAGCAGGGAGGCGTGGTCTGGCCATTTGACCGGATTCTCTAAGCTGATTGAACTTGTCGACGAAGGAAACCTGCTTCATCCAAATCCCATCTTTGAAGAGGTGTACCCATTCACCAAGGATATCCTGCATGTCAAGGCCAGCTTTTGGAACTTTGTTGTAAATGACCTTGAGGAGTCTTGTCAGTATGAGCCAATATCAGCGTGTTTTTAAGCAAACTAACAATACTTTTAGTTGTTTCACATCGCAAAACGCGCATTGATACCGGAAACATTTATATTTGGCGAAACATGGGCCTCAACATCGAGGATGATGGAAGTCTCGCTGCGAATAGCACCCCAAATAGCCTCTCTGCTACCCCGGAACATGCACGAGACAAAATTTTGGCACATAGCCTCATAAGACTCTTGTGTAAACTAATCGATTATCTGGCTCCCATTTCACACTGGGATTCACCCCTCGCGCAGCCAGAGTCCATTCCAGCTCAGCATGGCAAAGAAGCCTTCGAGTCACTCGAGACTCAGTTTGACGCCTGGCTTTGTATGTTGTCGCCCTCATTCCACGCGGATGGAACCTTTTTAGCAGATGAAAATTCCGAAGAAGAAGTATCTGGGCTATTTTCCCGGGAGATTTGGTTTAGTAATGATTTGTGCTCTGTCACAATGATGCTGTATCACATGGCCCGGATGTTGTTACTGATACATCGTCCATCTGATCTACTCCCTGGTGCATCGCCAAGCCACAGGGGTATGTCTTTCGATCTACTGCATGCATTTCGCGACATAGAACAGAAGCTACAATTTCATGCATCAGAGGCCATCTCCATAATTCGCGGCTCGCCTTGCGATGCGGTCAAACTGCGAGCGATCCAGCCACTGTACGTAGCTGGCAGATGCTGTACTAGCCTCAACGATAGACGACTTCTGGTCCAAATGCTCGAGGAAATTGAAGAGAATCTTGGAATTGTGACAGGGTATAGAATTCAATCCTTGCTTGAGGAATGGAAGGTGAGTCGAGAAAGTCTGGGAATGAACATGACCACCTAGAGAGGGAGTCAAAGATGACGGTGGGCGCCAGTCTTGGGAAGGACATTTGACATTCGTCTTGTAACCCAGATAGTTCTTGCCATACCTTCACAGTTTAGCAGGCCCAAAAATATAATATACCGAGAAAGAAACACAGAAAGAAAGCGGCAAAGGTATGATTCAGGCAAAGAATATTGCATAAAGCCAAAAGTTGCAAAAAAGAAAGAGCTCCCGCAGTACAATTAAGCCTTGATGCAATCTAACCCTAGCTGACCGAGCCTTTCCAACGACCATTCTCCTCCCCTTCCCTGGCGGACACTTTGCAAAACCATTTCATGAAATAAGCCCCCCTTCTTAAAAAGTTGCAGAGGCGGTCCCATCTCCTCTACCTTTCCGGAGTCCATCACTATCACACGATCGTAGGCCATGATAGACGAGAGGCGGTGAACGATGGCCAGAATTGTCTTCTTTTGGGATGTTGATGTGAGTATTTCCTGTATTGCCGCATCCGATTCGTGGTCGACGGACGCCGTTGCCTCATCAAGGATCATGATTTTTGACTGCCTTACCGTCGCCCTAGCTAGACTGAGCACTTGTCTTTGGCCAAGTGAAAAGTTGAGACCCTGTGGTGCAACTATTGTATCTAGATTCAGAACCGCAGGAGATGAGGCACCCGTAGAAGCTGTGCCGACCTCATGGTCAACCACATCACCGAGGGATGCCATCGAGCTGCAGGTATCGATGGCATCTGCAAGTTGCTTCCAGTCTGACGTCTCTGAGGGGTCTAGATTAAACCGAACACTGCCACCAAAAAGCACTGGTTCCTGAGGAATAATCGTCAATCGTTTGCGAAGCGTCTTCAGTGGGATAGTGCTGATATCTACACCATCGATGAAGATTGAACCCTGCGTAACACTAGTGAAGCCAAGCAGCGAGAGTGCCAGTGTGGACTTTCCGCTCCCGGTCCTTCCGACTATGGCTACTCTTTCACCCGGGGAGATTTTAAAGGACACGTTTCGTAGCACATCAGGACCATTTACCTCGTATTTGACAGTGACGTTGGAAAACTCCAACTCACCCTTTGATGGCCATGTTGGCGGTAGGGAACTTTCAGCATCCGAATCTTCATCCTCAGGTTCCTCGGGTGGTAAAGAAGCATACTCGCGCACACGATAGAACGAGTTGAGTTCAACCTCAAGTTCGTTCATATTTCGCACGAGATTCAGGATCGTTTGGCCAAGGCCGATGGCATTTGTGAGAGAAAACCCCACCAATCCAGCGGTTGTACGCGATTGGAGAGAAACCGCAATGGCACCAGTGGCGAATGCGATGATGGCGGCACAAGCATCTGCACGGACGCAAATCCATCTGTTGAGGTTGTATTGTGTTTCTGCGGCACGGACGAACACGCGAAGTCGTTGGGACAAACTGTCGGCAAAAGCATCTTGCATCCCATGACGGGCGCGAATAATACTGCGGCCAGCAAGGCTTTCGCTAAAGAATGAGAAGATGGGCGACTGTGCTGCAGATGCCAGTGCTTTTACCGACAGCTGCGTCCGTGTATACATCTCGGCACACGCAAAACCTACACAGCAGACCAGTAATGCCGGAACACCAAATATGGGCATTATTGAGCCAATAGCGGTAAGTCTAAGCAGAAATCTCAACCCGTTATCCAGAGTGATACGTAGGTATTCGACCAATATGGAGTCGAGCGAGAAGATATCGCGAGAGAAGCGGTTCACGACCTGACCTGGCGGGTTTTTGTTGTACCAATAGATAGAAACAGACATGACGGCAGATACAAGCTTCTTGTGCATAGAGTGTGCAACCTTCCAAGCTCCGAGCTGGAAGTAGCTCTGGCTGAGCGCCGAGAATAGAGAGAATGCGGCGAGGCCACTGCCATAGATGGCAACGTAGAAACCGACGTTGACGGCCTGCTCATTGCTGTAGACACCGACCCAAACAGATAACCAGAGAGGTATGGCGAAAAATGCAAGCTGAGCAACGAGGCATAGAAAAATGGCCAAAATGGCACGGCCATGTCCGCCAAAGAGAAGCATGTACTGGTAAAAGAGTGTTCGAGGATTTCTTCCTTGATCACCTATTTCCCGTCCGATTTTCTCCTCTACTTGTGTTTCAACAGACTGTTTATCCATGTTTTCAGGAATTGATAGCATGGGTTCGTACAAACTTGGTGTTCGTTGAGGGGCTTGAGGGATAGATGCCAACCGTGGCTCAGCTTCGTGTATCTGCGACCTTGAGTTGATGCTGCCATTGGACATTTCAATTACAAGGGCGGCTTCGTCGATTGCAATTTGCATTTGAGTTACCAAGATCACCGTTCGACCTATGATCAGTTCACCATGAAAACAACGATCCCAGATGTGTCTCTGAGTGTTGGAATCAAGGGCCGAAAATACGTCGTCCAAAAGCAGAGTAGGCGATCTGGAATATATCGCTCGAGCAAGACAAACTCTTTGCCTTTGGCCGCCGGACAAGTTCGCTCCGTTTGCCCCGACTTCAGTCTTGTCACCCACCTGCAATCTTTGCAGGTCTGGAAGCAATGCACAGGCCTCCAATACTTTCTCGTACCTCTCGGCATCAAAACCTTCATGAAGTAGAATGTTTGCCCGGATGGTGTCGTTGAGAAGCCAGGGGACCTGTGAAGCATATGCTGTATCTCGAGGACAAGCTGCTGAGCCGCCGGTGAGGATGGTCTCTCCCAACAAGGATAGAAGCAAGCTCGTCTTCCCGCTCCCTGATGGTCCTGTTACCACGTTGAGGGTATTGGAAACAAATTCTTGATCCATATGCAGCTGAAAGCTGTCATTTTGAAGTGTGCGGCGGAAGGTCGCCCCGCAAAAGCCAGGTGGACCGTCTGGATGACGCTGTGTTTCTGGCTCATTGATGATGTACTGATCGATGCGTCCAAATGCGACGAGTGCCTGAGAGATGAACTTTGTAACATTTGCGACCCAAACGAACTGTAGTCGCAGCGTTTCGATGACTGACAATGATGTAAATGCTTTGGCAGGTGTAAGAGGTTCCCCCATGACAAGAGTATAGGTAAAGAACATGCAAAACAGGGCAAATAGAGGAACAAAATCACCCATGACGACAACAGCCACGGAAGATAGATTGCGCTTCCATGTCATAGCTTCCTCTTTATTTCGCTCAGCATCGATCCTACTGGACATGATGTTTTCCCATGCCAGATATTTAATCGTGCGGATGCAATTCAAGTACTCCGATATGACGGATACCCGCGAATCTGTCTTCTTCATAACTTGCCGCTGGTAGCCGGACATACGTCGGGATAGTAACGTAGCAATCGGGAACGAACATAACATGATGCCAAGGGCAATAAATGCACAGGATCCAAATAATTTGTATAACATCGTCATGCCGATTGAAATTTCGATTGGTGTTGCGGTGCAAACCAGAATAAAATCTCGGGAGTTACAGATCGCGTCAACGTCGTATCCCATAAGGGTAGTGACATTGCCTGACTTTTCGTTCTCTGTGGCATCATTGGTGGCACATTTTGCCTTTGGGCCACCATCCTTATCATTATTAGGATCGGTGGTGGCGAAATCACAGGTCCTTCCAGCTTTGACATATAGTTCCTGCATCAGACACATCTTGGTGCGTACAATCAAGCGGGTGCTGTTGAAAATATACTGTTGGTATGACATGGACCGCAGAATAGGCCCAACAAACATCATGGAAACCCACAGCCATGGCGTGACCGTTGCTGCTGAGGGTTGCTGGATATATTGGAGGAGCTTGTATAAAGACAATGGGGCGATAAATTCCGTGATAGCTGTAGACGCTGCAAACAGAATCATCAATGCAACACTCCCACGAAGGGTATACGCCAATGTCCTGAAGGTCGTCTTGAAACGCTTTCTAGCTTCCAGGATGCGCTCTCGCCATATCAGTGGCTCATCGTATTCTGGAAGCGGAAGAACATCGGAGAGAGTTAGCCGGCGCCTGCAGCCCTTCATAATAATTGGGGTAAGCCAGTTATAAGTCAGAAAATAGCTCAAGTAGGAACAGGTTTGCTCCGGACTTGGCTCGAAGACTTGGCGCTGGGCCAACCCGAAGGATATGGATGGAGGTACCCACGCTCGGGGAGTGGCAAAGGAGTGTAGTAGAATAAGTGCAAAGGTGGCCCATATTAGGTAATTGGATGGCTCCTCTTTTTCGGCTGAGCAGCCCACGATCAAAAACAACGGGACAATCTGGACTGTGAGAACAACAAAGCCCACGGCGATGATGGCATTTTCATGGCGAAGGATTATCGACGCAGCCGGTAAGTTATTGGGCGTCAGTAGTCGTATCAACCCCAAAACCAATGCATAGAAAGGAATAATGGCCAAGTAGTAGTGGGCACCGTCAATGGCTATCCCAAATGCCGCAAGAGCCACGGCAATAACTTGGAGCAGGAGCCTCGTGAGCTGATAAAATAGAGGAGTTCGTGCATAGATGTCCACTTTGGGTGTGAATTGGCCTGAACCAGGCGCCAATCTTGTCCTTAAAGCGAAAAGGAGCGCCAGGATTGATAAACCGGTCGCGCCAAGACAAATGGATTGTCCAACCACTGGGTGGACCGGCCAGGCTGGACACCCCGGATTATCTGAAGGATCAGGGATTCTATTACAAAACACTGTTAGAATCAATTGAAGAAAACTGGAAACAAAAATATTAAACAACTCACAGGTCTAAATGCCCATCCATAAGTCCAAGGCCGACATAGTGGCTGGAAATATCCAGCTGCAGTTCTGCCATGTGGAATTGGTACACCGCAGTCTCCTTTAGGGCCTAAAGGAAACCTGTAACAGCTTGCGAATTTAATGTATTATATGTCCAAAAACTGCCTGCAATCATTCCAATGAACATTGTTGGCTCGTTCTGGTGGGGAGCTGTTGCTATAGGCCGCTCTGTGATAGATATGCTCCCCGCACTCTAAACATTACGCCCGAAGCCATCTCGGCTCTATACAATGCCTTACTCCACATACGTCCCAAATCATTTGTCCGAGGGCATACGCGAAACTCCATCATCCTTGCTCCTAAAACAATGCTACTTACTTTGCTCGGATCGAGGCCATCAAGAGCGGGGACCATCGCTTAACTACTTGCCTAATTGGGAAAGTGATCATGACAGGCTAATCGACAAGTGGGTCAGGGCTCGGATGCGCCACCAACTTCCAAAGCAGGGGGAGAGGCACGAAATCAACATGGAAACACAACTTCAACCCTTTGTGACAGTGATTTCTAATCACAGTAAGTTCTGCTAGTAGTTTCATTAGCATTAATAAAATGTAGTCTGTAATGTGAGGGTTCGTGAATTTCTATCACTTCATCGAAGATGCAACCATCTTCACACATGCCGAAAAAAGCCAACTCGATGGAAACTTCTCATGGGTACCCACCGGCCTGGGCTGCTCAGCATCCACGGCAAGTGCGACCTTTGGGTGCATGGAGCATGGTATACTTCATTGCTATTTCAATCGCCGTCGTCGGGTTCCTGAAAAACCCCACCCCCTTTTTTCAAACACTGCCAAATATCACAGCCACAACATTTCATCAAGGTCTAGCACAATGCCTCGAAAACCAATTACGGCCTTCTGTCGATTATAAACTAGCTCATAGACGCCTTGAGTCGCTTCCCGCAGATGTCCCAGTTACAGTTTTGAGAAATGTCACACTTCTTGACGGAAATGGTGCCATGTATGAGAAGGCAACAGTGGTGATCCAAGAGGGCGTATTCAAAGCTGTTTGTGAATCACATGACACTACATGCGCTTCATATGAGGCAATGGGTGAAGTCTATGACCTCTCTGAGAGATTTATTACCCCAGGGCTCGTTGATATGCATTCTCATGTTGGAGTTCGCCAAGTGCCTGAACTTTGGGCCTCGGAGGATGTCACGGAGCTTAATCACGGACCTATTTCACCATGGTCCCATGCTGTCGACGGGCTGAAACCCCACGACATGGGCTTCCAGCTTCTACTTGGAGGTGGCATCACCACGTCGTTGGTGTTAACCGGCGCTAAAAATCTTATATCAGGTGAAGGCGTCGTGGTAAAAATGGCGAATGCACACTCTGTTCCAGATCTACTTTTGGACACTGCTAGTCCTGGAGCCAAACCCCAGAGGTACCTGAAGATGGCGTGTGGGGAAAACATCAAGGCCAGTTTTGGTCAGTCAGGGAATGGCCCGAATACTCGTCAAGGGATGGCTTACGATGTTCGTCACGCCTTTTCTCAAGCGATCAATCTTAAACGTCAACAAGACCAATGGTGCCAACTGGCTGAAAGTTCTCATACCCGAGAACTTATCAATCAACCTTATCCTGAAGATCTAGCTCTCCAAACTCTGGTCGACGTTCTTCGAGGGGATATACGGGTCAATGTCCACTGTTACGAGCCGCAGGATGTCTTTTCGTTGTATAAAGTCGCCGATGAATTTAAATTCAACATCACCGCCCTGCATCATGCACTTGAAGCGCACCATGTAATCGATCTCATAAAATCACATGGAACAATGCTTGCAACATTCTCAGACGAGTGGGGGTTTAAAAAGGAGGTATACGGAGCCAGTGCGTATATGCTCAAGACAGCAGCAGATGCAGGCATTCCAATTGCTCTCACCAGCGACCATCCGGCCAAGAATGGACAATTCATCATGTATGAGGCACAAATCGGCCACCATTTTGGTCTCAGTGCAGATCTCACAATCGCCTCGCTCACTGGAGTTCCTGCACAGGCTTTGGGAATCGACAATAGGTTCGTTTCAATACAACATTTAGTCACTACTGCTCACAAAATGTAGAGTCGGATACGTAAGGCCTGGGTATGATGCAAACCTTGTCATATGGGATAGACAACCTCTGCAGTTAGGTGCCAGACCTCTGCAGGTCATTCTCGAGGGTAACACCGTGGTGAATGCATCGTCCGTCAATTGGAACAAAGGCACCGAGGGTATTGCAGAGCATGGCTTGATTCCACCTGCAAGAAATCAACGTCAAGGGCCAACGAACTGTGCCGTGGGTAGCCGAAGCTTTGTGGTGACGGGCATCGTCAAAGATTTCTTGTCAAAAGACCAGGTCCTTCCAATCCAGCCCGAGAAGTTGACGCTTGTGATCAACGATGGCAAAATTACATGTCTCGGCAAGGAACAATATTGTGCGGGAGTTTCTGAAGATTTAGTCAACAACGGAGCTCCGTTAATTGACCTAGCAGACGGATACTTGCTCCCGGTTCGTGTTTTTGGTACTTCAGAACCCCAATGAAGGGACTGACAAATTGCGCAGGGGATGACGATGGTGACTAGAAATCATGGCCTGGCCGAGATTCTCAGTGAAGGATCCACCAGTGATGGAATTTCCCAGGGCGACGATGTTCAAAACCCCGGCCAAAGCCTTCTAGGTATCTCTTTTGATGGCTTGCATTTGGACAGAGCTCATAGGGCAGGAATTACCCGTCTTGTCACGCCGCCTCGAAGCTCAGGAATGATCCACGGAGTTAGTGCTGCGTTTAGATCTGGTGCTGGTTCTTGTGAGTGCTCTATTCAAACTTAATACGTTTACAATATTCTTATACAAAGCTTTAGCGTTTGATAAAGGAGCCATTGCCAGTGGCAGGACGGCATTGCATTTCACTATTGGGAACGATGCGAAGAGTAAGTTCTGAAGGACATAACCTCCTGGACCAGATCTAAGATTACACAGGTCCTAAATTTCCAACCGTTTCGTCTCAACTCGAGCAATTGAGACTCCTGTTGACTAGCGGTAATATGAGCCATGAGGTATATCTGCAAGCGGCATCTGGCGATATCCCTGTGGTTATACACACCGGAAACAAAGATGTTATTTCGCAAATCATTCACTTGAAACTTGAATACCCCCGGTTGAGACTTGTTATCATGGGAGGAGCGGAGGGCCATCTAGTAGCACACCACCTGGCACGGGCCGAGATACCTGTTATCGTTGCACCTTGGATGTGTCACCCTTGGTCTTGGGATGTGCAGGATTGCCTTTTGGGGCCCCCATTCACTGATCAAACACCCGTATCTGCGCTGATAGAAGCAGGAGTCACTGTTTCCCTTGGTAACTGGGATCCACGTGATCGGTATGTTCGCAACGCGATCTGGGAGGCAAGTTGGGTTGCTGGTCCTCAGAATCCGCGCCTCGCAATCGATCTAATAAGCCGGAATGTGGAAGAGATTTTCAACTTGCCTCCATCAGACCACTTTGTCATTTTCAGTGGTAATCCTTTCGAGTTTGGTGCTTCGATCGCTGTCATCTTTGAGGAGGGAGGTATTACCAGTTGTTGGCCGGATGTTGAGTAGATGGCCTAGACTTACTCTTAGTAATATATTCATATCAGCTGTCTATGGTGAATTACATTATGTTTTAAGTTTCTCAGGCTTCTTTTAGAGGTATTATTCGATGGCTATTTTCAAAGATATGTCTTTTATGATTTTGTGGCCATCCAGGTCTAAGGAAATTGCATAAAAGACAAAAGACTAGCTTCAGATACGCACAGAGGTAGTCGAGGTCTTCTTGAGGGTTTTACGAGAGTTAAAAACGTTTAGGAGCCAAAGGTACAGCGGTAGGCGAATTGGCCTGAGCTGAGGCTCTGCCCCAACCAATTACTGGTTCAGCTGATCAGTGGATGCACAGTGATGTCATACTACATCCGATTAGGTGAGTGCAGGTCAGTACCATTAATTGGATATCCAAGAGATGATGTGCGCTGACGATGCATTTTGCTATGGGATGCAATCTACTTTAAGGCATCAATTGATCCAATTAATGTAGGATTGCTTGCCGTGCTTTATATTAGGGTCGATATGGGTAGATGACCCTCACAACATCATTTGGAGCCCAAAAGTGGAATTTTCTAAGCCGCTATCAGGGTCTTGACAGAACCTATGAGCATGAAACCAAATTCAACATGTCAAGATGACAATGTATCAAAAGTATAAATTTATCTGCATCATTCCTTTCATTTCACTTCATTATTCAGATATGAATATCATTAACAAGTACTGATAAAGTGAAGCTACTCTGATACACATCCATCATCACTTCAATTCCACTACTTCCTTGCTATCCAAGCGGCTGTATCTCCAAACCACAACAGCAAACACCATTTATCATTGAATTAACAATCAATAAACATAACGAAATCTGGCTTTCTGCTCAATATCGGTAGCATCCATCAGGTTGTCCTGTTCAGGCACATCGTTGCCCTCTACTGCGGGGAACTCGCGCTCACGGCGCCAGTTGCACCACATCAAGTATGCTTGCAATGCCATCGGCAGCACAATCAGCAACGCAAAACATATAAACTGTGCCATAAATGCGGTGGTATATCGTGGTGCCTCGGACTTTTTATACAGCTGTGGCCCAATAATCTGCCCCGCACACCAACCCATAAAGATGAGTGCTGATGCGGTGCTCTTCTTAGTGAAGCCTGCATAGTTTGCGCTCAGCATGACCATAACCATGCTAAAGCTGACGCTGTGCGTACTTAGAATATAGTAGGATCCCAGCTTTCCGTTTTGATTGTCATCTGAGAGCACATACAAAAGCACGCTTCCGATCAGGCCAGGGATTTGGGATAGCGACATCATCCAGCAGCGTGTGTTCTTGTAGCGGGAAACGAACCAGCCAGAACTGAGCAGTGAAACTAACTGAATCGCTCCTTGTGGCATATTGAGCAGTGTCGTGTTTATGGCGCTATATCCGAAGCCGTGAATTACAATACTGCCATAAGACGAGATACCGCCGGCCGGAATGGTGTTCAAAAGTGCTATAGCGAAAAGCAGGGTCGTTTGTGGGTCCGTCAAAGCCTCGAAAAATTGTGGCCATTTCCACTGGTGATTAATGAAACCGGTGCGATTCTCCAGGACGCGAAGGACAGCGATTTCCCGATCCTTGTCTGATAACCATCGTGCCGTCATGGGGCTATCTGGGAGAAGGATGAAGAGAACAATGCCGTAAACAAAAGTAACGGCTCCGAAAATAACGAAGTACCAAATCCAACTGCCTACATTTCCATAAGTTATGTGGCCTACTCCATAGCCGATGACACCGCCGAGGATCTGACCGATGGCGTTTCCGATGAACCAATAGCTAATGCGCGCAGGTTGTTCAGATCGCGTATACCACTGGGATGTGATGATTATGAATGCAGGGTTTATGCAAGACTCTACAGCTCCCAGGAGAAACCTCAAAGTCATCAATACGGCGAAGGAACGCGAGGCGGCGGTGCACATAAGGAGCACACCCCAGAGGAGAACCATGACGCTGACAAAGCGGCCGATCGGGAACCATTGGAGGCAGCGAGAGATGATGGGCTGAGAGATGAGATATGCTGAAACATGTTAGTTTTCGAAGTTGGGTACATAGCCCTGCAATTACTAACCGAGATAGAAAATCGATCCGCTTGCCCAGCTGTACTGGTTTCCCACTAGGTGCTTTAATAACTGTCAGTAGACACTCACAACGTAAGGAGTGAAGAACCAACATTGTCCTCTCTCAATCCAAAATTCGCAGAGTATGACAGTGCTTGCTTATCCATGAAATTGAGAGTATAGGTAATAAATAGCTTCTTTTTATCAGTCATGTCTCGTCAAAACTATGTAATCTTCAATACTACTCACCAGAGGCATCAAGGTAAAGTCAATCTTACGGCACAGCCGACGGCTGTCCTCTTCAGAAACTGTGGCATTCTCAACGCCGTGCTCCATGACAAACTTGAGTGCGTCGTCGGCATCGCGTCCGGCCGAGATTTTCCACTTGACGCCGGTACTCTCCTGAATGGAGGGCACCTGAGTGACAGCGCCATCGTGATTCTCGGCCGGGACCACCTTTTCTGAATCTTTTGCCAAAGACATGGCGATTTGTGGGAGCAAAGAGGAAAACAAGAGATGATTGAGAATGTGTTGGTTGGCGAGAGTCCAAGGACGCGTCGCCCCAGTTGGCGCGAGAACCAAGGCCAATTTGAATGTCTCCAGATATCGTCCTACTCTTCACCCCCCTGCATGCCCGACCCCGGAAACGACTTTGCTGATGGCTGGAGAAAAAAAACGCCCGTTATCTTCTGAGCCCACAATCTAATCTCTATTTCCCCGCATCTGAATCCTGGGGTAAATTTGTCAGGAGACCGGTCCAGCCACCACGAAGCTCGGATCATTGTGTTGACAAATTGTGGGCTCGCTTTTTTGACTTCCCAAAACGGCAAAAGGCGAGCCGAGGACTTGGCCGACGAGGAGATTGGCCACCAGTGAACGATTTGGCGATAGCGCAGTAACACCAGGGTCTAAAATAGCGTGTATAGCTTCATCGTACGAGATCCTATTGATAAAGACCAACTGATACACGCCTTAAGTTGAATAGCGATATGGAATTCTAGAGTGAACAAGTCCTTCATTGTTTGCTCAATTACACATTCCTGGCATACAGCCCCAATTGCCATTCCTAAACCGATAATTTCATACTCACCCGCCAACATGGTGACCTCCAATAGCCGTGTGCAATACGAGCACATTGTCATCTCAGGCCTTCCCGCTGATCGCGGTCGCCAGTATGGCGAAAAGGCTGCCGACAAGATCCGTCGAAACATCGCCCACTATCTCGAACCCGGCCAGTTGCCGCCTTGGGATGATGTGGTTCGCTACATCCATGGCATCTACATCCCTGCCCTGAAGCAGCACTTCCCTAGTGCGCTTGAGGAGATGAAAGGCATTGCAGCTGGGGCTGGCGTTTCACTAGAAGAAATCATCATGGTCAATGCCCGATACGATCTGGCCCGGACGCCCGGTGGTTCTCGTTACAGACCTCATTCTGAGGCCAACGAAGAACCAGTGAGGGCCAAGTTGCCAATCCTGCCAACAGTGCAGTATATACCACCACGAACCAACACACCGAGGAGTTATGCCAGTAGTGGTTTGAATCTCTCTGATTACGATGATCTCAACGAGTGCACTAGCGCTGCGTTTCTCTCCTCTACCACATCAGATGGCAGTGTCATTTGCGCGCAGAATTGGGATATTTCAAGCTATCTCTACAAGGACGATCTAGTCATTCTCCTCGAAATTCACCCAGATCCGAGCGAAGGGAAGCCGTCAATGTTTGTACTCACCGAAGCTGGCCAAATGGGCAGATCAGGTATGAACTCGGCTGGGCTCGGGCTCTGTGCAAATGCCCTCAGCTCTTCCAACGATTACGCCCCCTCTATTGATGAGGCAAGTCCAAAGGCCTGCCTCCCGATAGCATTGTTGCGGAGGTTATTCCTTGAGTCCAGGTCTTACCCTCAAGCCATGCAGGCGGTTACCAACGCGCCCAGGCACGTGTCTGGAAATTTGACCATTTCCACGGCCGAGGGGTTCGCACTTTGCCTGGAATTGACACCGCACGAAGTGTTCGTCCTTACTCCAAATGGGGATGAACAGTTCATTGTCCACTCCAACCACTATCTACACCCAGGTATGAAGGCGCGGCCACGCTCGGACGTGTACGACCGCTATCCGGGAGGAAGCAGCTGGTATCGTAATATCCGTTTCCGTGAGGGAATCAAGCGTCATGTGTCGGGGGATGTGAATGTACAGACGCTCCAGCGAGCCTTTTCCGATCATCTTGGATATCCACAAGCGCTTTGTCAACATGTTGACAAATCTCCGGGAACCGGCCTACCAGGTTACCCCTTCAAGGGCAGCATGACAGTTGCATGCGTCATGTATAACCTGACACGTAAAACTATAACCACCTGCAAGGGAAACCCATGCACCGGGGTGTTTGAGACGTATCGCCTGGATGAATGAATCCAAGGTACAACTATCACGTTTCCAATGAGAAAGGATAGTGTATAGCGTTAGCAATCAGATTGTAACCAGTTAGCGCACATATAGGGGGATTTGGGTCCCCAATTTATACCACAGGAACGGGAGACATATAAATCAGTACAACTATACAAGCTAAGATCAGCTGAACATTAATAAACGAGGCGAACACTGTTCGTGAATCATGAGCCCCGGTGAGAACCATGTACATTAAATAATGAAAAGACCTGTTGTTTGTTCCATTACAGAAACAAGGTCCTCTCTTTCGCCAGATCTGCTTTGTCGATTCGTGATGGCCTCGAGTAAAATGCGAGTTTTGCGTAGGTTTTTGCCCCATCGCTCAGCGCCCTCCAGCGTCTTGAGTATCCAAGACACGTAGACGGGGTCTTTGCACACTAGCCCCGCAACGAAAAGAAGGTGAGGCCAAACGGATTGCGGCGAGTCAGGCCTCGAGGTGCTAGCGCGGTTGGCCAAGCGGATGAGTCGCAGGGCGCAGTCACTCGCTGGTAAGAACTCGTCCACCGGCATGACTGTTGGTGCCGGTCGGTACTCTTGGTACAAGATGACGGCGCTGTAAAATGAAGCCAAGAGCATCATGTGGTTGTAGTAATCGGAAGAAACCTCGGATGGAGCAAATGCCTCGCCTTGAGCGACTCTGAGAACGGCCTGGGCATTGGGATGACGGGTATCATTAAGCTCGGATCGAAGGGTGCGGAGGCTGGTATCCACAGCCACCCAAGCCTGCCGTTTTTCTTCGCCCTCCTGCCAGAATTTGAGGAGTTTTATTTGGCCCATTATCATCCTCAGGCGGACAGCGAGGCGGAGAGATATGGCATACCTTGACAAGTGTGAAGAGTCGTGCGAATTACTGGACAGCCCCATTTCCATGCCAGCTGCACACTGATCAATCAGTTCGTAGATGTAGGTGCAGTTCCTCAAACAACCCAACAGCTGGCCGGCGCTACCAAAGAATGCAGCTCTGGAGTCAAAGGCGCTCATCCAAACTATTGCACGCATACCCAAGGGCGAAAGGCGGGCCATCGCCTCGTCTTTGTCGCATTCGTCGAAAAGCCTCCGCAAAAGACCTGAGGCGTACGCCAGGAGGTCGCAGAACTTGGTGATACCATTCGCATTGAGACATTGGTATTGGAGGAGGAACCAAATTGTAGTCATGGTAACGCCCAGATGGCCAAGCGCATCCTTGTCATTCATCAACATCTGATATGCATCGAGGTATCGCTGCTCGGCATCAGTATTTGGGCGACGGCCCAACTGGGCCATATGAAGACTACTCCATGCCATCATGGCCTGGAAGAGTTGGCGATGAGATAGCGCAAGAGTGGAAAATATTGCCGTGTAAACATTATCCTGATGCGATGTCTGCATCTTGGAGTACTTTGTCATGGTATTAAGGTAGTGCTGTAATGGTTCTTGGTCTGCAGGGCTTATCTCAACGAACCCCGCAGAAGCGTCGGTTTCACGACTCACTCTCAGTTCTTGGTGGTCCTGTTGGGATTCCATATCCATCTCGTGGGCCACGTCGGTGTTGAGAAGGCTTTGGTGAACAGGAGCCACATCGGGCGGCGTCTCAAGCTCAAACTCGGGGTCTCCTGCAAAGTCCATAAAGGCCCATGCATCTTCCAGCAGGTTAAAGTTGAGTGCAGTGGCATCCATGTCCATCGCAGGGCCGGTAGTTCCAAGCGAGGGCTGCAGAATCTGAGCAACAGAAGTGTGCTGTGCGGGAAGCCCGTGGCTGCTGTCGTGCTCCAGGGCACTGTCCAGTTCTGCGGTGTCTCCCTCTCCAGACGGCTCCATGGCCTCTGCATCGGGAGGGACACCCTCTGGCTGCGCAAACCGGACGCGGAACTTTGGCTGTCTCGCGGGAGCTCCTGCAGCGGGAAAGGTGCAGTCCAGGCTCAATCGGCAGCACGCGCGACACGACGGCTTCTGCTCATCGCATCGGACCTTGCGGCGACGACAATTTTGACAGCCTCGACACGTCTTGATTTAGAAAAGGGACAACTCCATGTGCGATGGCGGGTTTCAATCCACTCACCGGTTCTCTTCCGCCGGGTTTTGGCCGGATCAGCTCCCGCCTCGGATGCCGCCTGCTGCTGCGCCGTTGAGTCGCTGTCGGCAGGCATTGCGTTAGCTCCAGCGTCTGAATCAATGCAACTGAGTGGCCGTGGTGAGAGTTTTGGCGACATGCGGGGTTCGAAATTAGCGACCATGCCCATCACGTGCCCGCCATGCCGCTAGACACTCGGATAGTTGACCAGACATGAGGAATACAACTGTTAAGAAGTGGGATTTGGGGTAGATTGTATTCGCTAAGTCATTGAATAGATTAGAACATTGTTGTTTTATAGAACAGTCTTGTTTAGCTTGCCCTGTTTTAATTAACTGTGTGTTGCATCATCTTGAGATGCCCAAGTTGAGAAACGGTAGTGTTGCATCAACCTTTATATTTCAACCACTTCATCTACACTCCAAATGCAGTATTGTTTAAGCATACAATCATACATATCATATACCGTCGCTTACCCTTGATTCTATACTTAAGGATGTCGTCAAGGGCGGTTGTATTTGGCTTTTCAACCAATGCACAAGTCTCGGCAGAACAGGAATTAGTGAAGTCCAGGAACGGGTCTATGGGCGATATTTATTAAATAACACCACAGACGATACTTTACAACACAAATTCACAGCGGCTTCCACGCCTTCTGCCACGACTGCAATCATCGCCGTCATTACTACCACCACGTCCTCACTTACCGCTGCGACAGATGTGCTTCAAGCCATCGCGACAAAGCGCGAAACCTCCTCCATTACTACTTCGGATGTTACTGCTTCATTTTTCAAATTGAAGACACCATTACCTCGCGTAAGAAAACTAGGTTGCAACCACTCTGTGAGGTGGCATATTATTAAACCCTAAGTAAGCACTCAAGGTTGTTAGTAATATCACACACGGTTGTTGTAAGAGGGGCTTGGCTGCAATAAATCCACAAAACAAGCATCAGACCGGTGTCCGACCAAAGCCGAGCTGGACCTGCCCCCCATGTGAGAGCTCAGATCCGCGGGGCCATTGGCGTAGAATGCCGCTAAATCTTTAGGGCCGTGGGCTGCTGTGGAGAATGAGAGCGTTCGGCCGGATCAATCTCGCTGTCCGAATGCACGCTGATACGCCACGCTGGCTATTTAATGTCTTGCTTCTTCATTTATCCGTTTTCGATCCTACACACAGGTGGTAACTATTCCGAAATCCATCTCGCTTCATCAAAATGGCTTCCAAATCCTTCTACACTATCATTGCTGGTGTTGGCGCTGGAACAGGTGAGAAACCCACTTCGCTGTGAAACGCCCCGCTCATCTCGCTAGGCCGGGCCGTCGCCCTCAAGTTCTCGCAGACATACCCGGTCGTTTTGCTCGCCCGCCGCCCTGAGAGCTACACAGACATTGTGGCCGACATCCAAAAGGCCGGCGGCCAGGCCATTGGCATTTCTGCTGACGTCGCCGACCCCAGCTCAATGGATTTGGTCTTTGACAGCATCAACAAGCAACTCCCGGGCAGTAACCTTGCCGCTGCAATCTTCAATGTCAACACTGGCTTTATGAGGAAGCCTTTCCTCGAACTGTCGCGGTCCGAGTTCGAAACTGGGCTAAGTGGGGCGAGGTATGCCTTCCTGAGTCCTTTAAGTGATATTCGCTGATGTTATGATAGCACTGCATTTTACACTTTTGCTCAAAAGACGCTGCCCTTGCTGTTGAAATCCGTCCCAACCTCCCCGCACCCACCCTCCTTGATCATCACAGGCGCCACCGCATCCGTCAAGTCATCAGCCCAGTTCGGATCATTCGCCGCAGGCAAGTTCGCACTTCGAGCCCTCGGCCAGTCACTGGCCCGAGAGTTTGGTCCGCAGGGCGTCCACGTTGCCCACGCCATTATTGATGGCTTAATTGATACCCCTGCCACCAAGGGCTTTGCTGCGAATAAGGGAGCTGAAGATGGCAAGATCAGGCCAGAGGCTGTAAGCGTCTTCCTTTTGCCTTTCACTATGTATAGAGACATGTCACTAACCCACGTTTATAGATTGCCGAAAGCTATTGGCACCTGCACACTCAGCATCGTTCGGCCTTTACACAGGAGATTGACCTCAGGCCATATGTTGAAAACTTTTAAAAATCAAACATGTTAGCTTAATAATCACGAACCTCTCCGTATTGGTCTTTCTTGTTCAATCTATGCCGGCAATAGATGTTCAAGTGCCTGTCTACAATTTAGTGACATAATGATATGAGAACTCCAAATCCTGTCGCGTAGCAAACAAGATAGTGTAACTTCAACGTCAAGGCTGCTTTCAAACAAAACTAGTCGATCACTTGAAGATATCCATGGAGCAATGAGCAATCTTGGAACAGGGACGGTGAGATTTGTAAATTAATATCTGCGTGATTGACGTTTGTATCTTGGCTATGTACATTTGGTGCCCTTCGTACGAAGCAATGAATATTTACAGGTAGTAAGTTACACTGAGGACAAAATCCCAATGCATAAAATTTACAGCCTCTGGCCTGCAGTGCCGGGAATTGTCTTGGCGACATTTCCAGAGCCAAGGGTTGCGACCTTGTAAGGGAGCGAGGCCGAGGTCAGAGTACCCTTGGGTGCCGAGTTGACGGATCCACCAAGATCAACATCCTCGGTGACGGCATAGCCAGTCTCCTTGGAATCGGCGAAGAAGATGGCGCGCTCGGCAGAGTTGGCAAAGGCCGAGCTCTGAACAAGGACCTGGGCGCCCATTCGGGTGTTGACACCGGAGAGGATGATTCCATCCCAGTAGTTGTTGACAATGTGGACGGTGGCGAAGCGAATGAGGGGCTGGCGGCTGTTGACATTCTTCCAGTAATTGTTGGCATAGGTGATGTGGAGCTTTCCGGTGTCCTCAGCGGCGTTGTTGTCAGAGTGGCCAATCAGCGAGGCCTTCCACTACAGTAGGTTCATTGTTAGCATTGGAGTCTTTCAAGTGGCCTCGTTCAATGGGCTAATTGCACATACGTGATCGTGGAAGTAGGTGTTGGAGACGGTGATCCAATCAGCTCCATGGGAGATGTCGAGGAGACCATCGAGGTCATCCTTGCCGAGGCTCAGGTCTCCCGAAAGGTCGCAGTGATCAACCCAGACGTTGGTGGATTCGTCAATTCCGATAGCATCGCCGTTGTCGGCATCGACCTTGGCGATCTTGAGGTTACGGAGAATGACATTCTTCTGGCGGCGGACATAGAAGCCAACACCGGTGATAGCTGTCACATATTAGAACCATTATGTCGATATTATTGCACTGGCAGGAAATCTTACAGCTTCCAGAAGCGCCAATGATGGTCTTGTCCGAGGTTGGGCGAACGCGAGTATTGCCGGTGAGCTGGCCCGAGACGATGATGGTAAGGGGCCCGTCGCGAGCGGCAGCCGAGATGAGAGCATCGACCGAACTGACAGTGACGGTCGAGCCGCCAGCACCGCCGGTGGTACCGCCATTCTGTGTGCAGTAGCCCACGGAGCAAGGTTCGCTGGCCTGGCGCTTGATGAGGGAATCCGAGGACTCAATGGGGGAGGCGACGGCCAAGGAGGCCAAAAGAGGCATGTACACAGTAGAAAACTTCATTTTCAGAAGAATATCGCCGCAGAATGAATCTAGGCTGCTCAAATGGAATGGAAAGATATTGGATCAGAATCTATAGAATAGAAATGATTGTTGCTCGGGATGCAGTGAGTGATGTTACAGAGAATTGGGAACATCGGCTTTTATATGCTTCACAAAATAACGAAATCCTTTCAAACGATAATCGCAGTCGGTTTTGTTCAATTCGTTTATCCGCGATGTCCGCACTCGCGACCACATTTCCGATGGCAAGGTGAACCATCACTATTACTTACTTGCCTGGTTAGGAAATGAGCTGCTCGGGAGCCGGAACCCCTCGATCTGGTGTTGCAACGTTAAAGTCTCCACCACTCAATATTGAAGCTTATATCAGACTGCGACTGGGTGCTTGACGCTCAACAAGCCTGGGTTTTGTCCTGATTGGTGGCGAATGTCTAGACAGGGCACGGTGGTTGGTGGGAATTTCGCAAAGAAACACCGCCAAGCACACACGACGGATTTGATAGATGGATATGGACGGGGGTGGGGCCCAGTGCCACGCAACACGGAGCCAACTTCTCCAGACCAGAATACAGGAAAAGGCGTGTGTTTCAGCTGCAAAGGTGCCAGTGATCAAACAAGGCAGTGCGGAGGTGCCAAGGTTCTATGCGCTAGCAAGTGATGGCCGTTTCAAACTCGTCTGTTTTGGCTCGCTGGGCTCCTCGCTGGACTGGTCTGACGTGATAGGCTTTAAGCTTAAGCACTGATCGTCCGGATCACAATGGCGGCCCGTAATCCAAATATTTTCCATGAATGAGGTAGCCTGTTGTGCGCAGATATCCTGGCAACGCCGCACGACTTGAACGCTAATGTCGCCATTTGCCACAAATCACATTGGTTACCACGAAATTGTGAAGCCAGATGCTGGCTGAGGGGAGGTCACATCCGGGATGTTCCGGTTTAACATATCCAGCTGTCGTTTGTTATGAAGGCGTCAAAGGTAGTATATTGAATAGAAATATTCCAGTAAACCCCAGATACTGGAAATGCGGAATTGGTCCCATGGCATTGTTCAGATGGACTTTACCTATCCAAGACACGGATGCTGATCAGTTCCGTACCTTCTCGCATACTCGCATCTTAGCGAGGCACTAGGAACCGTTCAGCCAATGCTTACTGAGGTTCTCGCTTCTTCGGAACAACGGCTCACATTCCTGACGCGAGCTGATATTTGGATGGTTCACTCATACCACGAATTAAATCTTGACAAGTCAGCAGCGATTTATTGCACCAACGATTGTCCAGCTCTACTACCTTCACTGCAGAATTATCCTCGCAGACATTCAACATAAACCTAATACTATAAATTCGGGCGTCATTGGCCCCTAATAGGTGGAGGAATTACAGAGGGGATGCCGTGACCACACCCACCAACCATGGATATTGGAAGAAAACCATTACAACTGTTATTAAATAAATAGATACGAGGCAGCTAATACTTTGGCGCATATCACAATGTCCTTGCATTCTACTACCACACAAAAATGCATCATGATCCCAGGCTATCTACCTTCCTCCTGCTATCTCTATTTAAATCATTTCGACCACGTACAGACCTTGCCAGAAGCATCCAACTTTGCAGACCGGTTGCCCCGCCAGTTCACTGAATCCAAGACAGGACAGAAGGCGGGCATACTAAAATTTTAGCTTAATACTACGAGTTCCCTCCTAGCAGCGCCTCATCTACGCTTTCCCACTAGGTTAAAATTATTTGCTAGCCTTGATGTTACTTTTAGGGTGTTACTTGGCTATGAGCCCAAACTATAGGGTAGTGGATTCGATGTGGGGTAATCCGGAGGCACAGGCAATCCCGACACCAAGCATCTCATTGTCTCATTTCGAATTGTGCATACATATTTTATTGTATTAATGTAATTGTGTAATTACTCTATTTTTAGTCTATTCATAAATTCCCAGTCCATCGCTGGGTTTGAAACGCATTCGAAATCATTCTTGTCGCTGTTATTACACTGATTAGGAGAGATTTTAAGGGTATTTTGTTGGAAGCTGCACGGATTTAGGCCTGCTCTTGTCCAGCGGAGGGCTTCTTCTTCTTTCTGATGTCAACCCAGCCCATTCCCCACGCGCACAGCCAGCCAACAACACCTGCTGAGGCGGCGAGGTAGAAGGTGCGGTCAACACTGGTGGCATATGCCCTCAGAATACCGGGGAGTTCGGCGTCGGTGACGATCTTGCGGAATTCGGTGGCACCAGCTGCGATGATTGCGGCTGGGTCCACGCTGGGCGCCTCTGCGAGAATTCTGGACCGAAGGCTCTCCTCAAAGATTGTGTTAGAGATGGTCAGGGCGATGGATGTGCCGAGAGACTGTGTGAACATGAGGAGGGCCATGGAGGTGGAAATCTCGGAAGGCTTCAGGACAGACTGCATGCAAAGGATTGGCTGAGCAAAGCAAGTTAGCATCGTGATGTTTTAATAGGGAAACCGGATTATCGGGGATGACTTACCATCTGCATACCAAGACCTCGTCCAATACCAGCGATAATTTGGAATCCAACCCACTCACCGGTCGATGAAGTGGGGCTCAGGAGACTCAGGAGGCCGGACGAAATGGCGACAAAGATTCCGGAAATCAATGAGAAGACAATGGGGAAACCCGTCTTCTGAACCAAGAATCCACTTGAGATGGCCATGACCAACTGGGACAAGATGCTGGGGAGCATGTCAACACCGCTTTTGAATGGTGTCTCGTTTTTGATGGCCTGGAAGTAGATGGGAAGGAAGTAGTTTTGGATGAAGAGAGTGGTCATGATGAAGTTCTGGCTGAGCGAGCTGCTCCAGACGGGCGTCTTGCGAACCATGGAGATGGGGATCAAGGCGGCATCACCACGCTTAAAGTTCCAGATCAACCAGACAATGAAGGTACCACCGGCACCGCAGAAAAGTCCAATGATGGTCGCAGAGTTCCATGGGTAGTTGGTGTTGCCCCACTCGAGAGCCAGAAGGAGCATGATGGCGGCCGGGGCGAAGAGAATGAAGCCGATGAGGTCGAGCTCCTTGTGCAGTTGAGGCAGGACGGTCCAGGGGTTGGGCTTCTCGATCTGATCGGGGATGTGGATAAGAACCATGAAAATAGCGACCAGGCCACCAATGGGGAGGTTGATGTAGAAGCACCATCTCCAGGTCGAGTACTGTGTGAAAGCACCGCCAATGAGGGGGCCGAAGACGACACCAAGCTGGCCGATGGCCATGAGCATTCCGGTCAGGGAGGGTCGCTTCTCGAGAGGCGCCGAGCTGGCGATGATGGTGAGACCGCCGTTCATGAGACCGGAACTTCCCATGCCTGCAACGGCACGACCGATGATGAAGACCTTGGACGAGCTCGCGATACCGCAGATGAGAGAGCCGAGCTCGAAGAGAAAGAAGAAGACGAGGAAGCACCATTTGGAACTGAACTTGGTGTAGATCTTGCCGGTGAGGGGTTGAAGAGATGCACTGGCCAACAAGTAGGCGCTTCCATACCAACCGACATCAGTGAGGGAGTGGAAGTCGTTGGTGATGTACGGGATGGCAGTGGTGACGATTGAAGTGTCGAGAAGCATGAGGAAGACCACCATGGTAACGCAGGCGGTAACCAAGTATAGTGTAGCGCCGGAGATGAAGTCGACCCTCGATGCGTTTGTGTCCATGCGCGCCACTGGGGCGGTCTGCTCGGCCGAGTCGTCCTCGTCCTCACCCTCGTCCTTGCCCTCGCCCTCGGGCCGCTCTGGCTTTTCTGAGCTTATTCTCAAGTTGCCATGAATAGTCGACGATCCAGAGGATTTTGTTCTGTCTGATTCGTTGCCATCTTGGTTTGGTGGGACTGGGTGCATGCCCAGCTTGGGCTCGCTGGAACCGGGATCCATGATTGTTGTTGTTGTTGTGAGTGGTAGTGGGGGTTGTCGGCTTGGCGCTCCTATTTTGAATTGCTGCTTGTGGCGGCGGTTGAGGGAGGAGCCGAAATGGGATAGGCAAGGGTTGCTGGGCAAGGAGTCACTTGCAAAGTTGCCTTGGGTCTAAGTGCGGGAGGCACTGTGGCTGTTGTTGTTGTTGTAGTAGATGGTGTCACGACAGAACAAAAACACCAGATCCGATGCGGGCAGGGCCAACATTTAATATCAATTGCTCTACGCGAAAAACATCTGTCTACTCCGTACGGGTATGCAGTTCCACATGGTGTGCGCCGGACTTTTCGCTTGGTAAATTGCCGGCAGCCTGCAAAAGCGCCCAAGGGGATAGCGACCGGCGGGTTTGGAGAGCCCCGAAAGCCAGTTCCCGGCGTGGGCTGAGGCAGTTCAGGAGTCACAGGCGCCAGGCTAGCCCTGTGGACGTATGGACGCCGTGGAGCCCTCACCTCATGGAGCCATCATGGAGCCCTCATGGGACGGACCCCCTCTGCAGCGGGTTGAGTCAGGGGCGGCGTTCGGTGCCAGATTGAAGCCGTGTCCTGGCCCAAACACGCGGCAGCGTTGGACATTGGCCGAGCACCACAGCTGGACCGCGTGGTTAATTAGGAGAGGGCGATAATCTGGTCGCCGGTGCGCATCTCGCGCGTGCGGCTAGCCCGTCTTGGGAATAGCCGCCATCTGTGACTCGAATCTGGAAGCGTCCGAGTGGGGAGGTCGAGGAGATGCCGCCGGTCTTGTCCGGAATTCCGCTGCTTATACCCGTCGTTCGTGTTCTCGCAAAAAACCCGAACGGGGTTGGGTCTCCAACTCCGTCCGCTGCCTCACACAGCTTACTCCGTCTGGTCTTTGACCGTTGCACTCGCGACTCGCGTTTGGAGCCTCCCCCTCGCCCAACCCCGTTTCACCTGAACCCGACGACGCTTTGTTTGGCTTTCGATTTCAAAGCCGGGCCACAACCCGATCGCCCGGCCGTGGATGCTTCACCCGCTGCCCTCTGCATGTCGTCGCTTGTGCACCATCCCGCTTCTTCAACATGGACCTGGACAGAGACGTTCCCGCCGGCGCTACGCCCGCTGCATACGGCAAGGCCTGCTCTAATTGTGCTCGAGCTAAGTGCCGATGCATCTACCAGGCCGACGGACCTGATTGCATGAGGTGAGGAAAATCCGAAACTTTTTGTCTTTTTGTCGGCGCGTTGCGCATCGATTCATGCATGCGCCCACCTGTACCTATTGACTCATCATCCCTTTCTTCTCTACAAGGAGAACCATCAATACTCTATCATTATTACCCGAAAAATGATTTTCGTATTTGGCGCCATAGGGCTATCCGGTAATCTTGGCCAAGTCGTCGCATTTTCCGATGCCCTCATTGTGCTCCACACTTGGCGTCATCATCACCCCCAAGCTACCCCATCGGTCTGCCCTCCGACTGATCATTTTAGTGCGTCTTGGCGTTGACTTGTCCTTTTTTCTTCTTCTCTCCCTTCCATCTCATATACTCTCAGTTCGATCGAATACCCATCATTTCATTTCTAACTCTAAACCAGATGTCGGCGATTGAATAAGCAATGTATCCCGTCAGTCTCGCAGCGAAAGCGCACTGGCAGGCGCCTGCTGGCGTCGCGCACAGAGAAGCTAGAAGAGAAGCTTGACGGTTTATTCACCTTGATGCAAAATCAAAAAATAACACAGCAGCTACCGCTCGAAAGTGCCAACTCGAGTGCAACTCTTCCGAGCCCACCTCTGGTCACGCCATCTTCAACTAGCATAACAGAAGGGTCTCCCTCCCACCCAATCATCCCTCACAACACGTCATATTATACACCCTCCAGCTCAATACTATCCGTTACTAATCCACCGCCTGCCGTCGAACCTGAGCCCACGGGTACGTTTGAGATATATCGAACTGAAGCCGAAGCCAACAAGGACCTGAACGACTTCCGCACGCACATGCTCCATTACTTTCCCTACGTCCACATATCACCCGAAACCACAGCCGAGCAATTCCGTGAACAGAGCCCTTTCTTATGGATGAACATTATGTGCATTACGTGCAAGAATTCGTCGATGCAGATAAAGATGGCGCGGGCCATAAAAACCTACGTCGCAATGAAGGTGGTGGTTGAGCAAGAGGCAACCTATGATCTTCTCTTTGGGCTAATCACATTCGTTTCGTGGTAAGATTCTTGAGTCAATGTCTTTCAAGGTGCCCAGTCGCTGATGAACGAGCTTTCCAGGTGCCATTACAACAAAAAAGGAAAAGGATTCCTTCCCACCATGGGTGGATTGGTTTCATCTCTAGTTCTGGATCTGGGACTAACCCGAGGGCAAAAGGCCACGTACCTCGTGACATGCATTAAGCAGTACCATGACGGTCCCATAGAGAATGGCTGCGGCCCTCCGCTAAAGCCACGAACGATTGAAGATAGACGAGCCTTGCTGGTGGCCTTTTATGCGCTCTCACAGTCAGTTACTAGTGTACTAGAACGGAAATTTGCTTGTGCTAACGGTGTGATTTAAAGGGCTTCGATCAGACCAAAAAAGTGCGAGGGGCTGACATGGTCAGCGCATATGGACGAGGCTCTGAAAGCGTTATCCGAAGAACCCCAATATCCTAGTGACCGGCTACTCGTGGTGCTTGTCAAGCTTCAGTTGATTTCCCAAGAAGCCAATACGGCATCTTGGCAATCGCAGCAAAGCGGCATACCAGCCCTGTATATCTCATCGCTCCAGGCGCGAATACAGGCCATTAAGCAGGAAATTCCAGACGACATGCAGAACAACGGTAAGTTCCTGGTCCTCTTCCTATTTTCTCGGCGTTCGGTGCTAATATTGGTGCAGCAGCAGTTCTCAGCACAATCCATTATGTGAATTTGGTGATTCAAGAATCAAAGGTTGACTGGAAATCGCCCACCAAGACCGACTTCTCCCAGTATGAAGCCCTGGAAGGTATCCTGGACGCAACGCAATCCTGGTTCGATTTCTATTTCTCAACCCCGATCGAGAGACACATTGGCATGACCTTTACCATATGGTGCCAATTTGCACACCTGATCATGTCGCTCTATCGCGTCACCACCATGTGCGATTCGGATTTCCACCGCAGCGCCATCAGGAATAAGATTGACGTGATCGCCATGTGCGAGAAGATGACCGCCTCGGTCGAGAGCTTGATTGAAATCTACGGTTTCCAGAGCGGGGGCAATGGGGAGGCCGACGAACATATATTTTCCAAATTCTGTCGCATTATTCGGTCCCTGAGAGAAAGATGGATGACCGAGGTCGATGGCCAAGATGGCCCCCAGTCTCGGGATGAATCGGAAGACCAGATGAGTTCGGAAGGGTTCATCGATGGTATCCAGTCTGGTCCAATGGCCCTGCCCTTATACCCACCGGACCAGGCTTGGTTCACTGATATATTTAACGCCTCATGGGATTGAGAATAAGCTTCCAATGTATAATAGAGTAAATAATGACTTGATGATCCCCTTAAACGTTATTTGATGTCTTGGATCCAAAGTGAGTGACCGGATTGCCAGTGTCAGTATACGCTCTTGTGCCTACTGATAACGCGTTATGTTCAGTCAAACTAGTGGCTTGATTACTTGAGCACATGCAAATGCATCACACCTTCTACAAAAAGAGACCCTGCCTGTTTGGGTGAAATCTACGAGTAGCTTGTACCACCCCTACAGGGAATATTCCACGATATTTAACCCACGAGCGAAATGCAAAGTCTATGAAACCATGGCGCTGGCTCTTGTCAGCCGGTTGAAGTGGAAGTGAAGTAGGGTAGGATGTGGGGCAACGTCGGTGGAGGCGCTCAAGGGGGATTAAAATGAGCTTCTTTCATGCCCTCTGTCGATCCCAACAAGCGTTCCAAAGTCGCGTCATGTTTGCATTGCGTGTATTACTGCCCCAGCCTAAGCTGTATAGAGCATATGACATCATGAAAGCTGCAGGGGGGAGAGTTAGCCTTGAATATTGCCTGAGCATCACCCCCCAATAGATTACTCAACCTCCTATTAACACTGTACATTTTCAAGATTCTACGTTTGTCTTAAACTATGTTTTTCCTTTCCCCAGATGTCTTGGGTAAGCCCAATAATGTTCGCAGACGTGATGGGCTGAGCCTATCAGAAACCTTTCTCTGGAACACTCGCGCAATAGAAATTGGCAATCCCTGTGGTGTAGCAGCTTGGCCAATCATTTTCGACATGTGTCAGCCACCCCTTGTCACTAACAATGAGTAGTGGCTGTTTCTTTTTTATTTTTGCTTTTATTCGATCAATGATTTGGAATGCATGTGAGATGGGAATACGCGTGTATCCCACTCGAGAATCTAGACAACAGTGGCTCGGCGCTAACATTAATAAGCGCCTTCTGTGACTTCTGGCGATGATCCCATGCTGAACTCCTCGGACCCTCTCATATGCCGATCAGCATCGCAGTTTTATCTAGAATGTGTGGCTATAATGCCAGCCACCTTTTCGGTCTGGCTCAACTGAGCCATATGACCAACACCGGGGAGCCTGACGATCTCACTGCCAGCAGACGCCGCTTGACCTTCCTGGAACGGCACAGGCAATAGACGATCATCTTCACATACAATGTACACGCTCGGGACCTCTCGCCAGCCGCAAAATGCCAAAGGTTTAGCCCAGCCAGTGACTGGTTGGTGTTGGAGCCCCTCCAGCCACTTCCGCGCTTCCTCTGCGGGCATATCATGGTACAGGAGGTTCAAAGGGTCGCGGCACGTCTGTGTGCCGTCTGATTCCTGCGTTGATAGTCAGCGCTTTGTACTCAAGCTGGCAAAGGGTTGCTCTCAGCCCACATTCATCTCCATGAAAGGTAGCAGGCCCTGCTCAAACCCTTCTGGTGGAGCCCCGGCGGAAATAAATATTATTTTCCGAACGCCACCAACTTTTCCGGACGCCTTTCGTGCTGAATAAGTAAGCCCCTTCATCGCAGCGCTGCCCAAGAAGCCACCAGCAGAATGCATGATGGCAATGACACCTTCCTCTCCGCTCTGTTCGACCACTGAAGCGAGGTCTTTGGCAATGGCGGAAATATCGTCATCCATCGTCGGGTTGTTGGGCGGTGTTGTTCCGGTACTAGTAATAAACGTCGTGTGCACTGTGGGGAAGCCTTGCTTGAGAAGAGCGTCTGCCAAGGGCCCGAATACTGTTGGGCCTTCGTACATGCCAGGAACGATGAATATTGAAGGCGGCATTTCTGCGGTGTGATTTGAAATCTTGTTAGGGTTGAGATGAATCAAGATGGGGAGTTGAACAGAGGGTATTCTCTGTATATGTACTTGGCAGGCGGGCTATTGCCTTGCCGTCATCTCATGTCAGCACTACATCAGCCCATGGGATCTAAAACATGAACCGTTCCAAAGTTAGTGGTGATCTACGGATTTTTTCTTTTCATCTTTGGGGGATACACGCCTTGGTCTCATCCACCTTTGAGTGGCTGTCGTCTTTAAAGCAAAAAAGCTAAGAAGTAGACAAGTCATATTTCGCAGGATTTATTACAGCCTATATGCTACACATATGCCCGACCTCGTATAATTATCCAAGCCACCTGCCAACTCTCCTGAAGCTAAAAGTTCCGCTACAGATAGCGCGAGGCTAACTGTGGAGTTTCCATGTGCCGGCGTCAACCAAGCCATCCCAAGACGCTAGTCTCGGCATGTAGGCCGTTCCGTCCTCATGACTACCAAAAGAACCCTAGCTAGAGGCTTGGCCGGGGCTGGTTGACTCCCGACAAACTTGGAGCTTTCGCGGCAGATGCATGTCTAGGCCATCAGCTCTGGGGCCGCTTTAAATGGCCATTATAGTTCGACTAGGCTAGAATACGCGTGATGGCATAGGGCAGAAAGTTCTTTTTCTGACTCAGTCAATCCTCCGTTTCGAGTTACAACCTGTCATAGAACAGTGTTGGGTGATCTCAATAGAAACTACAGCCAGTTGCATCACTCTCGCACACATGTCAATGATGCGAAAAAGAGACCGGTGTTTAGCCGCAAACATGGTAAGATCATCCTCGGCGAGCACGCAAGCCGCCGACGCACCGTGCGAATCAAATCATGAGGATAATCAACATATGCACCCCTCATCCGTCTTTTCGGCGAGCAGTTGATTTTCTCACCACAAACAACAAAAGGTATTTCTAGCAATATGATCACCTTGGTAGGCTTCGACCTCGACGGAACGCTCGCCGAGAGCAAGCAGCCGCTCCTCGACTCCATGGGCGAGGCATTGGCCGACTTGCTCAGCGTCGCCCATGTTGCCGTCATCTCTGGAGGCGACTGGCCACAGTTTCAGAAACAAGTCGCCAGCCGCCTTCCCGCTCGTGCCGATCTCTCCAAGCTGTGGCTGATGCCGACCACGGGAACCAAGCTCTACACGCACAAGGATGCCGAGTGGAAGGTGGAATACGCCGAGCTGTTCAGCGAGGAGCAGAGGAAGGATATCATCGAAGCCTTTAATGCCTCGCTCGACGAAACCGGGTTTCAGCCAGAGCAGACCTGGGGTGAGAGGATCGAGGACAGGGGCAGCCAGATTACCTTCTCCGCCCTCGGCCAGCAAGCCCCTGTTGCCGCAAAGGAAGTCTGGGATCCCGACTTTGCCAAGCGCAAGGTCATCCAGGCCGACTTGTACAAGAGGCTCCCCGACCTGTCCATCAACATGGGCGGAGCGACATCCATTGACATCACCCAGAAGGGTGTCGACAAGGGATACGGCCTGAAGAAGTTGGCCGCCGTGAGTGGGATCCCGCTCGAGCAGATGATGTTCATCGGTGACGCCATTTTCCCGGGCGGCAACGACTATCCGGCCAAGGAGCTGGGGTTGCACACGGTGCGTGTGAAGAATCCCGACGGCACCCTGGCCGCCATTGCAGGAATTGTTGCGTGTCTTAGTTAGGAGAGAGGAGAGAGAAAAAAAGGAACAAAAAGGCAAAACAAAAAGGCAAAAGAGGAGATGTCGAGTCGCGCCTGAAGGGGAGCGGAAAATGAATTCATGTTACTTACGATTTTGACGTCCAATGAAACTGATGCAGGGTAACCGTTACCACATTAGCAAGAAAAATCTAATTTGAATTCATGTTGCCACGTCTGAAGTATGACCAACACCGCCGTTTGGATACATGGTGATGATTTGGTAACGTCGCATACATAGATTGGGCGATATGTATAAGCCGCACCCTGGGAATGATTAATACGAGTTGCAGGGCCCTTTGGAAAGTGGAGAACCGGACAGGTCAACAGCCGTGTCAGTCCGGTGCCTCAAGATAAGCCACAGTGGCCCCCCGAAACTGGCAGAGTTGTCCGATGTGTTATCTTGGTTGTAGGGGCCACCAAGAATTGGCTGAAAGAAAGTGAAGGACCGACTTCTCGTGTTTTAACCCAGACCCGAGACTTTGGCATGATGGAGGAATGCACGAGTACGGACGGGGAGGGGGCTCCCAAGGTAGGATCCGCACCCTGCAGGACGTGGCGCAGTTCGTTTTGGGTAACCTCGATGATTGGGGAAAAGAAAGAAGCATCTGGCTAGCGGCCAGGAAGACACTTCTTCCGCCCAGCCAGGAAAAACTCTGTGTCGTGCAACGTTTGCCGCTGCGAGACGGGGCAGTGGGGGCCCGGCTGTCGCCATTGGGGTCCATTTGGGGTCCATCTGAGGTCCGTTTTGGGGTCGTGGGCTGGCCTGACGGCTCCCCTACCCACTCCTGGATGGGAATAGTCTCCGGGAATGCCTTCACAACCCTCGCCCGTAGGGCCGAAGGGCCGGGCGAGGATGGCGAGGAAGGGCCTCTTTGGGGCAAGTCTCCAGGCGGCCGACCGGGCAGAAGCGAGGATAGAAACTAAGACAGGCTCAGAGCTAGATAGAGCCAGGTTCGGCCGTACAACACGGCCGGCCCACTCGGGCATGGATGATGTGGATGGCGGCGGATGGCCAACGGGGTGGAGAGCGTCACGTTTCGCGGCAAAAGTTGCCAGGTAGTCGGATTCGGGGCATGGGTGCCGGGGGGCACTGTGTCTAATAATACCTGGCGACATTTGGAATTCTGTTCAGCGCCAGGCGCTATACTGCATCCCGCCTGGCCTGGTCGTTGGGCTGTGGGGCTGGCCCTTGGATGATCTCCCGCCTGGCTTCATGTTTGGGCAGGTCGACCAAGCGGCATCATGTCGCTGTCGTCTAATGTCGAAGTGTCATATAATCTCTGCCCGACTCCCCTTTGATTTCATCAATGGCCGAGTCTCTGCTCATATACGAAGCCTGCAGCCGCCACAATTGACTCAGTGCAGCATCTGCCCATTTCCAGCCCTCAAAACACCACACGACCTGTGACTGTTACCTAAAGCGTGCAAAATAGCATCGCAACCGGCCGAGAGAGACACAGTCAGCCGTCAGCCGGGCAGAAAGAAGCAGCCTCTCGACAGCAGCGAGCACACGAGCCTCAGCCCAGCTGAAGAAAGAGGTCAATAAACGCACCCCTGCGTGTGCAACTCTCTCTCCCTCGCCGCCATGGACAACACGTACTTTCACGGCTCGCAGCCATATCACCAGTTTATGCCCGTGTCTCCCCCGACGCCCTCAAGCTCCGGACTGGAAGATTTTGACACTTCTCCATCGGTGAGTAACCACGCTGCACCCGCCGCCGGCCAACTTGTTGAGAGAGAGCTGGGGGCTCTTCTCATCATATTCATCTGCCGCTTCGCCGCCATACACGGTGGTTGCAGGCACTACGACCCCGTCGGTCTTTTTTTCACCCGCTAACCAGACCGTTCTCGACGATAAATAGGAGCCTCTTCACGCACACCAATATTACACCCTAAGCTACGGTGAAGGATATGGCAATTCGGGCGCTGATGGAATTTCCGATTCACTTATCCATCCCACGTCCTCGGGCCCAGAACGCCCATACGCGCAGATGCAGCGAAGTGGAGCACCAGGCACAAGGCCCAAGAAGGGGAAAGGTGACGGTGGGACTAGTGAGGACGATAACGGTCTGACCCCGGCACAGACCCGACGAAAAGCTCAAAACCGCGCCGCGTACGTCTTTCCCCCGCGTTACCACCCTGGCCCGCTGTCACCCAAATGACTAGCTTGTGGAGTAAGCATGTTGCTGACTTGACTCAGGCAGCAAGCGTTCCGGAAGAGAAAGGAGGACCACATCAAGGACCTCAAGGCCAAGGTCACCGACCTCGAGGCCATGCAGGAGCAGGTGCTGGTGGAGAACAAGCGGCTGAGGCAAGACCTCCAGAAGGTGTCCACCGAGAATGAGATCCTCCGGGCCACCTCCCACCTTGGCAGCCCGCCGGAGTCATCGCCAGAGTCTGCAGACCTCGACATCTTCACGCATGGACGGTTCCAGGCCCACGCTCGAAACAAGGCTGAGAAGTCGTCACGCCGCGTTCCCGGCGGCTCCAAGCGTCTGGATTCAAACGCAACCTGGGAGTACATCATCAACCACGAGCTCTTCAAGAAGGGCCTTGTCGATATCAACGACATAAGCCAGCGCCTCAAGACGCATGCTCATTACGACAGCCGGGGCCCTACGTTTACCGAACGGTCTATTAACACTGTCATCGCACAAAGCGTGGCGAGCGGCACCGATGACCTGCTATGACGTTGTATTGAAACAGCATTTGATGCTGACTACACATGATCACCACTCACTCCTCTACTATTACTCCTCAGCAACTACCTCCAACCCTTCTCAAAAGCTCCGCACAAATCCGGTTACGTTTTTTTTTTTTGTCTTTCGTTTCTGTCTAAATTTTAGAGCTAGACGCGCCAGGGTGCGCGCAACATGGATGCAAATCCAAATTTGATGACTGTTGGTGGAGGGCACACCAAACTGGGCAACACTGTCTCCCGGGGAACCACAATAGAACTGACCCGGTTTAACATGTCCCGGCGCCAAACAGCTGGGACGAGACATGCCAAGGGGACAAGGCTGGTGATCAGCACTGTCAGAAGGCATCCCCTGCCTGCTGGATGGCAGATCGTCGCTGGGGAGCAGGCGACACAGCGAGAGCCGGTGCAGGGTGACCAGGTTGCCGAGGCGGACTTGGTTCCACTCCGTTGCGCCGGATCTGACGCGGAAGGCAAACCGTCACGGCGGGCCGCGCGAATCAGACCATTAAGTTGGGTCGATGCACTGTGGAAGAGCCTAGTGCTTATTTTATAAGCGGCGGGCTGCATGAGAATGGATGTACAGCAGGGTAAGTTTATGATAGCAGCAGATCCCCGTACCCGGACATGCGTCACTGACACAGTTCCAAGTCTCCCGTGATTTCGTCAACATGCGCAAATGTCTTTCAAGTGCTGGGAATTGAAGAATTCGCCGAGACTTTGGGTGCCGGATGCCTTGACCCATCGATCACGATTGGGTCTGGTCTGCAAGGAGGCAATGGTTTTGTGTTGTGTATCTTACAGATTGATAATCACATGCTCCGCGACTTGTACGCGAAACGCACTAGCAATGTAGATGACTGCATTGTGATGATTGCTGCCCAATGGCCTCAAAAAACGTGCTGTCCTATCAAGGTTCTGAAGAGACATCGGCATTGACGCGCTTGTCATCGACAGCATCAGCATCAGCATCAGCACTTGAGGCTGCGCTGCTTGCGGACTAGCGCGGGAATCTGGCGAGCTTGGACTTTGGAGGTTGGGGGACTTGTGGAGCCAAGCAGGTGTGAGGAGAGGTCTGAGAGGACAGAGCCGCTGCGCGACAGTTTTTTTAGCAATGCCGAAATACAAATGCCGATGGCGGGGGCCCTCTACATGAACCCGTGGCGTTTCTGTAATGTGATGTGAGTGTTCATGATGGAACAGCGTTACTAATTATTGTACGCGTTTTCGATGTACGAGTGAGTGTATGAGTATGAGCATGTATCCATCTGGTATTTCGTTGAGACAGGTCTTGTTTCTGGGCATCTCGTATCTGTCTGTGGCTGTGCAATCCATGCAATTATTGATCGCTCCACGTCGGCGAGAGGGAGAGACGCTCAAGGCTTTGTCAACCATTTACCAGCAGAGCGCATCTGCGTGCTCACGATGCGGTTCACTGGGCGTGCCGTCTGTCATCACCATGCCTTGCATGTTGCATGCTGCATATCTGGATGCGTATCTGGATGCATATCCCGATGGAGACTGCGAACCATGTCGTCCGCCATAGTGGTCTTGCCCAACAGCCGCTAAACCCCTTTCGTGGCCGTGGCGCTCCACTGCGGCCAAAGTTGCCTGCCTCATGGACGATGACTAAAATAATGCGTCTGTGGTGGTGCGGCCGCGGTGGGGACGGGTGATCATGGCTGAACCAGGCCGCAACATCATCCACATCTCCTGTCCCGGGCATTCTACCCACCGCCGGATTAAGCTTGTGCTCCTTCTTTCCCACTGGGAATTGCCATTGGGCACCTGTGTTTCTTGGCTCAGAACTATGGAGGATGAGGCCAGCACAGGCAAAGGGCCCCTCGCCCCCAAACCCTGCTTAAATTGCCGCAGCAAGTTTTCCCGTTTTTCCCGTTCTCGCCCCCTTGCTCCTTGACCCCCCCTCCCCTTCCCCCCGTGTGTCCGTCCTGCTCAAAGGGATCCAACCGCTGAACGACGCCTAGATCGCAAGATTGCCTGTGACAGATCCCTGCCGACATGTGTGACCTGCACGAAGCGCAAGAAGGTGTGTCCGGGCTACTCGACCAACCTGTCTTGGCCGCGTGCAGGTGACAGACGCCGGGCCGTCGTGGCCAACGTACGGAGCCACCCAACAACGGCCCGCCCGGTTGCATTCCTCAACACCACCACCTGGGACCTGGGCCTGTATATGGAATCTGCGGGCCCTGATGTCGACGGTATGCCGCCCGGCGTGCAACATCTGCCGCCCGAACCCCCCCGCCGCAGACCCTTTCTGACCCCTTGGCAGCCAAACTGGCCCTCTGGAGGGCCCCTCGCCCGAAGCCTTCGTTGCTCCCACCCCATTTTGGGACAACAATAATCCCTGCCGGTACCGTCGCGACCCCGTGTTTGGGTTGAGTCCCCCGCTAAGAGAGATTAGAGTATGCCTCTGCCATGCAGATGGTTCCCTGCCAGGGAGACCGCCGGCAAGACATCTGTAGCCTGCTGTATCGCATGTCGTTGAACGACGACACCCCCCCGTCCCTTGCAGTCCGCCACTCCATGAGTGCCATCTCGTTCCTGCACCTGAAGAACCCCCCAAAGGCCATCCATCATCACATGCTGGCAGTGTGTGCTCTGAGGAAGGCCCTGAACCAGATATCCGATTCCAATGCCAGGTCCCAGGCCATTGCGGCCAGCATGCTCCTGAGCATCTACGAGGTGTGTTTCCCAACTCTGCCAAACCCCACAGCAGTTGCTCACTCGTCTATCAGTCTGTCAACATAGCCAATAGCGCCAAGGACTGGTCCATCTATTTTAATGGCTGCCTGATGATCTTTGAGTCGAGCAACCACGTTTCTTACGACGGGGATGGCGGCACGCTGCTGGACTGGGTACTCTACTATAACGCTTTCTGCAAGCTGAGCATTACACATTGGCGCCATACAACTGACAAGCAGCGGGCCATCGCAAACCGTGACATTGTCATTTCTCAGGGCGTCCTGCACCCTCGTCGCCACATTGTGAGACTGACCCCACCCCGATCCGCGCTCCGTGCCCGGAAACTAACTTCTATCAGATCCAGACTACTCTGGGTTGCTCGTTGGAGCTCCTAGGTCTTTTGGGCCAGGCCGTGAATTTGTCCAGGAATAAACAGGACCCGGATCTGCCGGCCCCGGATACGGAGGATATTGATAGACTGCAACGCCGACTTGAGTTTATTGACCAGCAGCTCTGTAGCGACGTCGAAGTTGACGAGAGCCATGGCATAGGAAGCAGGGAGCATTACGCTTCCATCGCCCGCCTGTATCAGCTCTCCGTCATCATCTATCTCGACCGGGTAGTGCGAGGCTCCACGGCATCTTCTAATGTGTCTAAAAATGCGGCCAAGGAGTCATTTGAAATTTTGCGAGAGATTCGGGCCTGCGAACGACCTTTCCCAATGTTTATGCTGTCTCTGCAGACGCGGGACGACTCTGAACGGGCTCTAATACTGGAAGCCATGAAGAACGCCAACAAAAAGGTACATTCAAGTAAGCTGGATATGACGGAGGGGATGGTACAGAGAATATGGTCACAGCAGGATTTGTGTATTGACGAGGATCTGGATGCACTATTTATCATGAACGCGATTTTCAGCGATTTTAAAACTCCACCATGCCTAGCCTAGTTCGATAATATATCACCTGTTTTCATGTTACAACGGGCGAAGCCAGGATCCCGACCCCCCTGTGGCAAGAAATTCCACCAATATTGTGGGGAACACGATTGGTATTGTCCCACACAAACAGATATCTTGAACGCAGGATGCTGTGATGCTGACAGCATCGACCGTGTCCCGAACGAATGACCAGTGACCCAGTCAGTGATCAAGGATTGAGGCTGGGCAACCCGAATCTTGATCACTAAGACCTAGAAACCAAAGTCCGCTGCGTGGTGAACGCCAAGGCCTCTGACACTCACTGCCTCCCTCTGAGGGCTGCCGATCGATCCTTCTGAACTCCAGGGGTGGAACCTGGTGTTCCATCTTACCGGTATGCATCCCGGTTGTGACGGAGACATCCTTGACATCCTTGGCCCCCCGGCCCACACTCCGGGCTCAGCAACGGGGTCCGGGTGGAGCAGAATGGTGCGATTTGTGTTGTTGGTGACCATGCAGCTATCAGAAAGAGTGACATATGACGACACAAGACAAAAGGGGGGTGTGTCTTTGGGAATTTGTGAGATACTCCCCTGGCCTCCTCTGATGCAGCCTTAGGCTGTGTGTTTCCACTTTCCCCCCTTGTGGCCCATCGTGCATTGAGTTCCCGAATTCGCCGATCTACCCGACCAACTGGCTGGCTTTTGGGCACGAAAGATCTGCAGTATGGGCTGGCTAGGCTGTTTCCTATGATATCAATAAGGTGATACGGCAAGGAGGCGCTGAGATTAAGGAGGGAAGAGCCTTATTATTCTAAGATTACAGAGAGGGCTTGGAGGATGAATGTCTGCGCTGGTGCCATCGGTATCTGGTACGTCATCCTCTACCGTAAAACGGGTTTCGAACTTCGTATTTTTTTTTCAGGACTTTGGAACCCCTGCAACCAACGACCGAATCGGCGATTTATGAAGGAAACGCATGCATATATTTGTGGAAACTACCACATTAAAAATGCTAGGCGCCGTGCATTCCCCCAGACAATAAAAAGTTCTCCCCCGGAGTCGCCCCCACGTTTCATGAATTGCAAGGGCAGTCGCTAAAGGACGTGGCTGGATTATGGAAACCAGGGAGTGAGGTGAAACATATCAAAAACGGGTCCACATTCAGCGCAAGCCGTTATGGCTTATGTTCGCCATTGTAAATGGTCATAGTTGTGATTTACAACGATGTCCAATGTGTGTCTTACAAATGACACCGCACGTACATGATGTCTGGGAATAACTGATGATTGAGTGATTAGCAAAACAAAGGACTTAATAACAGTGGAAATGGCTACAACATGATTTAAAGAGACCAGCAACCATATTTATTTAAACAAACACCGATTGTGTCTGCCTACGAGCCACTCGCCTGGGCGCACACTCTCGGAGATCTGCTCTGGTATCCTACTTATTCTTCAACTAAATATAAATATCATGCTTTGGAACAAGACTTGAAACTGAAAACATGAAAGAAGTGGCTTGGATGTGGGTAAAACGAGGGCAGGTTATGTGAGGATATTCCTACTGAGGATTTAATACTGCTTATTAAAACACTTGGTACTTCTTCAAGCCTTCTTTTACCAGTCTAAAAGCTGACGGTGAAGTTGCAATCTGATACTCCAATATTAAAACCACCCAACCGAGACTAGACAAAAGATAGCTCTAGTTATGGAGTTGGAGTGCGCTTCGGATATTAATTTGGCTTTGCTACCATTATTAGCCCACTATGAACCACTCTAGCGGGCCAATGCAGATCCTTGCTGTACGCATTCTACCAGGTTTTCCTCAGTGGGAAGCACGATGACTTGGACCCTGATATGTGAACCAGTCATGTCTCATCTCCTGAGAATTGGGTAGTCTTGCACCCCAAAAATAAATAATGCGTCGCAGAAACGGGATAGACCACGCCAGATTATCCCTTTGACTGCGGGATAGCTGCACTTGCGTATCCCGCCCCACATGACCCCAGCAAAAGCAAAGTGACCTCTTGTGACATCACTGGTTTCCTCTTGCTGTTAACAGTGCATTGTAGTTTCATGTAGGTCCGGTAACTGTTAGGGACTTAGTTCACAGAATAAATTAGGTGAGAAAGAATGTACCTTTGATTTGATGGTCTTTAATTGGCTAGACGCCCTGCTCGTGCCCCAAGTACAGCTATCCCGCAGTCAAAGAGATATGAAGAACCACATACACCCGTGCCGAGAATTTTGGTTCGTGGACAGAATAAATCGCTGTTGTCCTGGGATTTGCATAGAGATTGCGGCAAGATTCGTGTCAAGAAAATTTTGGATGATTTTTGTTTTCGCGACTCCATTGAAACTATGGTGCGATGTAATTGTGACCAAACTTAACCTTGGAATGGTGATGCGTGCCTCCTCCATTCCATAACCCCGCAGTCTTGAATGTGGTCCCAAGCTAGAGGGGTGGGTTTGTGCTAGATCGTGTGACCAATGAAAGGGATAATTGCGCTAGTGCAAACATAATTAAGCGATACACAAACTAGTCTTGAATATGTGTCTATAATAATACGAAGACAACCGAAATTGGGATATAAACTACTTCAGTAGTGCCCCCCTTTCTTCCACACTCCCACCTTCACACTCCATATACACTTAGACAGCCAGCCACAAAGAAAAAGACAACATGGGCGAACTCGAAGACATCAAGGTCCGAGACCCATACATTTTTGTCAAGGCTGACGACTTCTTCCGGGGAATCGATTCACACTCGAACCCCGTGATTCAGCCCTACTCCATCAGTTACTCGGAGAAGGACCAGCTTCTTGACAATGGCAGGCCAAACCCAGCCTGCAGCCACGGTCGAATTTTCCGTTTCGATAATGAAAGCCTTCTTCTGATCCAGTTCATCCGCCCAAAGGTCTGGCGAGTTCGCTTTGATCCCGCGAATGAGAAGGGGAGTGATTTTACGGACTACAACACGTGAGTAGCTGTGCCCTCTTCATTAAGTGTAGCAAGTAGCCACGGTGGTGCAGATGGGTCCATTAAATTGACGCTAGTCTGGCGGTACCGTGAAAATTGATTTGAAGTAACCGTCTGACATGTATTAGTCGCACCATCATCAGCGATACTCTTACTGAGTTGATCGATATGCTTGACAAAGCTGAAGGTATTAAATGGGGGCTTGAGGTGAGCTGAGTTGCATATCTGGTATTTGCAAAAAGAAAACTTACGTGTTCAGGTCATCGAAGATCCCAAGTATATCATCCTGCAGACGGTCGTTGACCCCAAGTCGGCCAAGCGCAAAGTGGAGATCCAGATGTGGATCCAGCGCAATCCCTTCCAGTAAATACTATTCCTTTCTCGAGAAGATCAATGTACTGACCAATACTAGAATTACAGCCGTCAGGGTCTTGAAGAATGAGCATCCGGTCGAGCCCATTCCTGAGATGCAGAACCCAGACCCTCATACCGCCGACAACATCAGACTCAAGACAAACGATGGATCACAAGCTGCCATCATCTGGAAAACGAAACCTAGAGGCCTCATCTACCAGAATGATGAGCGGTACCACGCCACCATCCTTTCTGTCGAGAAATCAGTCACGGCAGATTACATGGGCTTCGGCGAGATGGGAGGCAAGAAACTGTTCAAGAATAAGACGTACATGAACTACTTTAGTGCGTACTCCATTATCGTTCTTCACAGCTTTGCTAACTGCACTAGACTTTGACAACATGAGATACCAAAATGTCTATGGCAACGGGCCCAAAGACGACCGAGAGCCTCTTTACCACTCCGAGCCATTCTGGATCGAGGTCGATTCACATCCTGGATACAAGTCCCAGCTTGCTACCTTTATCGACAACTATTCACATATTTGTGTTGATGTAGGCATGAAGGACCAGAACGCCATCCGGGTTGCCACGCGCTTTAACAGCTTCCACTGCATGGTTGTTGCTGCCGATGATATGTCAGATCTTATCTCTCAGTACACATCCATTGTCGGCAAGCCCCGCCTTAAGCCACGATATGTTCTTGGACACCACCAGGGTTGCTATGGCTATGACAACCAAGGGATGGTAATTGAGGTGGTGGAAGAATACCGCAAGGTCGGCATGCCTCTTGATGGCATGCACATCGATGTCGACATGCAAGATGACTATCGTACCTTCACTATCAATACGCGAGATACGCATTTCCCCGACCCCGTTGGCATGTTTAAGACTCTACGCGAGAAGGGCGTCAAATGCTCCACCAATATTACCCCCTATATCAACTCTGCTGAGAACAAGGACTATTCTACCCTCAACGAGGGTCTTCAGCACGGATATTTTATCGCCGATAAGAGAGACAAGGATCCTTCTGCTTCGGAGGCCTGGCAGGTTCGTTACCAGGGCTGGGAAGTTGGCAAGCAGATCTTCAAGGCTCCCATCAATGAGAAGCCTGATTACTTTGAGCCGGATAATTACAACTTCCAAGACGTTTATGACTCTGGAAAGCCCTTCCATGGCGGTGTTTACTACGGTTGGGGCAATGGCCACCCTGGGTATTACCCCAATTTAAACAACAAGGAGGTTCGAAAATGGTGGGGTAAGCAGTACAAATACCTATTCGAAGCCGGCTTGGATTTTGTCTGGCAAGACATGACCTCTCCGTGCATCGCTGAGCAGTACGGCGATATGAAATCGTGAGTTGTCTGAGGGGACCCTGGTATTAATATACTGACAATGACTAGCCTTCCATTCCGTCTACTACTCGATTCCGATGGCTGGTCCGGTGACCCCAAAGCCAAGGAACAGAGGAAAGCCATTGAGATCTGGTCACTCTACAGTTACAACCTGCACAAGGCGACCTTCCATGGCCTTGAGCACATTCACGAGCTCAGCCCGCAGCTGAAGTGGCGCGAGAACCGCCGCAATTTCATCATCGGCCGTGGCAGCTTTGTAGGTAGCCATCGGTACGCTGGTCTTTGGACTGGCGACAACGCTTCAACCTGGGAATTTCTTGGGATCTCCATCTCTCAGGTCCTGGCTCTAGGTCTGTCCGGAATCACCATCTCAGGACAGGACGTGGGTGGGTTCGAGTTCAAGGAGGGAGAGAAGGACTTTGCCAGCCCTGAGCTTCTGATCCGCTGGTACTGCGCATACTCGCTGCTTCCTTGGTTCCGGTGAGTTTCAGCAGACTCGTTCTCTTTGCGACAATGACTTACAATCGATTAGTAACCACTACACCCGTTACCGTGATTGGAACGACCCTGAGAAGCCAGAGCGTAAGGGCATGCGCAAGGATGGCAAGCTGTTCCAGGAACCTTATGCATACCAAAAGTACTACGAACAGAATGTCGAGAAGCTACAGGGACGTGAAGGCATGCTATATCGCTCTGTTCTGCCAATCTGCAGATACTACATCCGTCTTCGCTACAGTTTAATGCAGCTTCTGTACGATGCCATGTTCGAGAACGTTGTTACCGGCCTGCCAATTGCTCGGGCTATGGTAAGTTTCCTTTGTTGCGCTCCCAGGCGCCAGGAATCTGACATAAATTACAGGTAATCACTGACGATGCGGATCGAACTCTCTTCTCAGCTGATGTGAGCTTCTGTGTTAAACTTCCCATCATTGCGATTTACTAACTGCATTCTCAGAACAAGAAATTCACTGCCACGCAATACATGGTTCGAAAGGATCTTCTTGTTGCTCCTGCACTACACCCCGAGTCTGAGCGCCAGACTCGCAAGGTCTATCTCCCGTATCCAAACCAGTGGTACACCATGAACCTACGCCCAGATGAGGAGCTTGGAAAGGCCCTTGGCGTCCCCGCCGACGGTGGAAGCCGAATCGACTACGACTGCCGCGTCAGCGAGCAGGACCAGCAGCTCCCGTACATCACCCCAATGTATATTCGCGAGGGTAAGTGCAAGTCATATTGAATGTGCTTTCTGTCTTCTAACGACTCTTAGGTGCCATCATTCCCAAGATTGAGGTCCGCGACTACATTCCGGATCCTTCACTGCCAAAGCAGGCTGCCAACCCCATCACTCTCCATATATACCCTGGAAAGGACAATGTAGGTGACCATGGTATTTGATGAATAAAGAGGATCGCTAATGAATAACTAGACCTACGAGATGTACCTTGACGATGGTATCTCCCAGGACAGCGCTCCGTCGGTCAAGGTCCAAGGCCAGAAGTGCTGCAATGAAAAGGCGGCCGACAAGTACTGCCAGGTCTCTATTTCTCAGGTGAGCTCCTCTCATAGTTTGAAGCTTATTGATGCTGATATCAATGACTACAGCAATCCAAGTCCACTCAGACTGGATGTAGTCTTCAATTCACCCGCACTATCACGATCAAATCTCCACACAACGGTCTCGGTAATGTCTCCGATATGATCGGCGACAATTACAAAATCGTCTGTTGGCACGCCCCTGTTGCCGACATTAAATCTGTCAAGGTATCTGGCAGCACCAGCAACATCTCCACGACAACTAATACCAAGGCCCGTGCCACCGTCATTACTCTCCCAATTGCCGAGGCCCACACCGACAAGGGCATTACCCTAAACCTGTCGCACTACCGTATGGATAGCGGCTGGCATTAATCTAGGGCTTTGGTATGCCTATGCCCAGAAGAGCATTAAAATAACAATCTGAGGCAACGAGACCCACCAGAGCGTTCTAAACTCCCAGTTTCGTCATATGAATATTAAACTGTCGGGCTTGTTTGTTGTGCTTGCGTAGCGGCTCAGGGGTTAACTAAAATAAAAGAAAAAAGTTGGATTGCTTTTACATTAGATTATAAAGACTTATAAATGAAACAAATTGAACAATTATATTGAATAGACTCTTGTCAGTAATTGAATTATATAACATGGCTTGATTTAGCTAATGTTCATGCTCTATAGTGTACCGCCCCATCACTGTTTTCACGCTGTATGGTATACTGTATTCATATGGAGGATTTGGGATCTTATCGCTGATATTTGTAGTATCGTAGTAGTAAAAGTATATACATAATGAACCCATCAAGTGGAATTTGTGAATATTAGTTGTCACCCGAGCGACCCTCACAGCCCATACCACTAGACCACTTTCAAGTCTAACATCTTCCCTGCGGAACAGAGCCCCTAGAAATGATTGATTAGCCTGCGAAATGCAAAGTGATGAATGGACAATACTTACTCGATATACCACCCTTCGTAGTATCCAGTTCCACCGCGGGAGCACGTGTTGACCAGGTCGAACATGATCTTCTCGCAGAGCGTTGGAGAAAGTGATGCACCATAGCCAAATTCGTTGCGACCTAAGAACTTGATGGTGTGATCACCGAGAGGAGTATTGAAGCAACCGTTCTTGGTTTGCCCAACATCATAGCCGTAGCTCCCATCTGAATTGTCTTTTCCGTCACACCAAGCCCTGACCGCATCGTCAACGGCGTATTTGTTGCCGCCCCATTCCCAACCGCTGCTGGCACAGTTGAGAACGGTTTTTGATTCGTAGCCAGCGACATGAACACACATGAAGGCGTCAGCCCGCATTAACCTGCATTCACTACCAACACCAGTGTTCCACTCTTGGAGCTTCTTGGCCGTCACGCCGTACATAACCCCAATCTGAGCACACGTCTGACCTGTCTTGACCTGGTGGAACTTGTCGCAGTTGGCGACCATACCAGACTGAGTTGGTGTTGGCGTCGAAATTCCCGTACCAGGGTTGGTAGGTGTTGGGTTATAGCCCACAACACCAACACAAACCCAGACATTGGCCCACATGGTATTGCATGTTGCACCGACGCCTGTATTCCACTTTACAAATTGCTCAAGTGTCAAGCCGTTCTTCTCAAGAACAGCAGCACACCCTTCGTCTTTGCCGACCTTGTAGAATTTATTGCAGTTATCAACCATGCCAGTTTGAGTCGGTGTGGGAGTTGTGATACCTGTGCCTGGGTTTGTAGACGTGGGAGTTCCGCCACCAATTACACCGACGCAAACCCAGACATTTGCCCACATGGTATTGCATGTTTCGCCGACACCTGTATTCCACTTTACAAATTGCTCAAGTGTCAAGCCGTTCTTCTCAAGAACTGCCGCACACCCTTCGTCAAGTCCAACCTTGTAAAACTTGTTACAGTTGTCAACCATGCCGGTTTGAGTCGGTGTAGGAGTTGTAATGCCCGTGCCGGGATCTGTAGATGTAGGAGTTTCGCTACCGATTACGCCAACACAGACCCAAACATTGGCCCACATGGCATTACACGTTGCCCCAACGCCGGGGTTCCACTTCACAAAATCCTCGAGAGACACGCCGTTCTTCTCAAGAACAGTGGAACACCCTTCGTCTGACGGGACCTTGTAAAACTTATTGCAGTTCTCCACCATACCGGACTGACTCGGCGAGGGCGTCACGATACCAGTGGGAGTCTCAGTGGGAGTTACCGTCGTGATTGTCGGCGTGGCTGTCACGGGCAATTTCGGCCCATCAACACAGTAAGACCGTCCAGTAATGTAGTTGCCACAGTCGCTGGTCAGAGATGGGTTCTGCATGATTTAGTCTGAGTAACTGTACGGGGGTTCGGCATTGGTCGTAAATACTTACCCATCGCAAGAAATCCTCGAGGGTGATACCCCATTCGGCGGGCATTTCTTTGCATGAGACATCTCCATACTCATTATCCCACCACCATTTACAGTCTGGGTTGTCATCATGGGGCAGATTAGGCTTAGCATCCATGATCGCAGGGTTTCTATGGGAGTCAGTGCTATTTCTATAGGGATAAAACGGTGTAGACGTGGGACGTGGGACAGCTTGCACGTTCTGGATTGCCAGAAGTGCTAGAAAGCCGACCAACAAGGTCGGAGAGTGCCGAATAGAGGATCTCATAATGGCGATGTTCTTGAGTTCACCACTTGAGACGGCTGTTGAGGTTGTTGCGTGCAATGACCAGTAGATGGTGGCTATACGCCAGAGAATGGTCGAGGTTATTTATAGATGATGAGCTGCAGAGAAAGAAATAGCTCAATTCTATTGAACCCTTACAAACCAAAGTTCTCAACCATATTAGACAACCTCGAGTCGAGATAACGAGACGTTCTCTACCGACACCATCAACCATGGCCAACTACCTTTGTGATAATCACGTTAGTTGCCTTCGTGCAGGCTAAAAATTGCTCACACCGCACCTTCCAGAACTAGAAAAATTACAAGGCATGGTAAGGGAAGAAGTCAGCCCATAGAGCCTTAAGGTAGTATTCAACCCAGCCTCAATAGAGCACATGCTGATGGCTAATCTCGAGACAACATGGAATACTTCGACCCAGGCGTAAATTGCGCTTCATAGAGCCGCATTTAGCTAGTTGTTGAAATCTTCTCGGCCACGAGATGCGCGCATAGTGGGTTCTGGCCAGGGCTGGTTATTCGGGTGGCAGATCCGCCAAGGCCGGCAACAGCGGATATCTTGCGGGCGGTGCCAATGTGATCTATCCGCATGATGCGATCGCTCCTGGATTATGCCGACCGACTGTGGACCAACCGAAGATGTGTCTCTTTCAAGCTTATGCGGAAGCTTATGCGGATCTGACCTATCATTAACTTGAGTGGACGGATTCGGAGAAAATGGGCGCTCCAGTTGTAGTATCCATCCAATCACACCGAGAGTCGCTGACCAAAAAGAACTTGTGTTCTGGAGAGGGACCTGGGTTTAAGCGTGGAGAGGGTGGCAAGGGTCCAGCGCAAGCGAGATCGGAACTTTCGGCCACTCTAATTTTCGGAAGACTCTGGCCGAGGCCTGTAGTGGAGGTTACAGGGTTATAGGCCGCTGACAAGAGAAGTGTAGAGTCTTTTTAGGTGCCCCTACTGCAAGGTACTTCACACCTCTGTCGTGCATTTGGCCTGACAGTGGGGCGTCACGATCCTCGTTTGGGGAACAGTCCGTCGGCCCCCGTTATTTGCGCAGGTACTCGCCTTCTTTGGAAGTAGACCGCAAATACGAGCACCATGCAAGACTACCGGACTGGGTTACGGACCGGGCCGATCAACCAAGTATATGTGGGAAGTATGCAATTGGTCATTGCAGTTAGTCTCCTGACAGGTCCGCCTCTCCCAGGATCCAGCTGATCAATGCAATGCAACGGTGGTTTTGCGCTCGCAGCATGTCAACCATGTGGATTTACACCCTTTGCCCCACAGGAATTTACCGAAAACTGCCTATCTTGTTGTCTAAGCCCCTCGGCTCGGCTGACAACTTCGTTTCACACCACCTTCACGATTATCAACAGTTGAATGTAGCGCTGCCAGGGACCTTCTCACTCTCAAAAGGGCTTTTGTTCCTAAGAGCCACAATTAATTGCTCACAGGGGGGCAGTAAGCTCACCCGATTCGCAAACGATTCGTTGACTTGGGAACAAGAGACAGAATGAGACAAGCTGAAGGGCGGGCTGTAGGTCCTGTTGTCAGATATCCTATTTGACTAGGCTAGCGCTATATATCGAATCCGTTTGTGTATTTAATTACCCAACGCTGCGATTTGCAGCATGATGGAACATCGCAAAGCCACAACTCTGCTCTAAAAACCCCAACATCTTATCTTCTTATTGAAAGAGAGACCTTTGCCATTGCTGAAATCACTGAGAATGTGGTGGTCAACAGGTCCTGGGCCTGGGCTGTTACTGTTCTTGTCCGCATCGGTTGTCGCATTGAATCGCGACAATCCTATTCGGCAAACTGGACGAACCCCTAGACCATGTCCGGATGCTTGCGTTCTTGGTAGAGGGCCATCTCAATGGTCTCTCTACTCGACGCCGGACCGTCTTGCTGTCTGTCCCGAACCAATCCTTCTAGCCTATAGTTTATACACTGGATACGAGGACCCGCAAACAGACAGGAGCATCCGGGCATGTACATATGGCCGTGCTGACACGTCGGTGAACTATCTTGTCGAGTCAGGCTATGTCGACCCCGATGCTGATAAGAGCAACTTTCCTTCAATCGAGCGTCGGGCTGTGAGCACCAACTCTACATGCGGCACTGGGTCTTCCAAGGAATCGAAAATCACAGCCAATCTGGTATCATGGAAAGGAGACAAGCAGCCTCTCAGCAACAACCCAAGTGAAGACGTTATCGTCGCTGGCGAGAAACTCACTGATTATATCCAAAAATCGCCAGTCACTTGTGACGAGAACACAATTCTCTTCACTTATGTGCGCGGTACGCTTGTGGGTCTATACTCGGGATCGCGAATTGATGCCCGCAAGACCATGAAATCAATCCTTCCTGTCTTGAAAGACGAGTTAAAGAGTGGCTCTACGGACCGGAAGGCGATTGAGATATGCCAAGGGCGGACCGCACGTGACTTGATTGGTATCGTGGCCGATCCTACAGGCGACTTTGCTGCAGTCCAGGCAACCATGAGGTCTTGGAATGAAGGCAAATGCACAAGTGGATCAAAACGCAGCGATAGCAAGGAACTAAGCAAAACATCTGTGTGGAGCTACGCCGTTGTGCCGGTCCTGGATCCGCGTGGTATCAAGTTTCTCAACCCTAGGGCAGAATGTCATGGCATCAGCGTGGAGGGTGGAGACACATGTGAAACTCTTGCCAAGCGATGTGGCCTTGGACTCACCGCTTTCAAGGCTTTCAACGAGGCAACAAAAGACCTTTGTCCTTCACCACCAGTAGGCCAGCCAGTGTGCTGCTCCTCCGGTACCTTGCCCAACGTCAGGGCCAAGGCCCTTGCAAGTGGTACTTGTACTAGCTACGATACCCAACAGGGTGATATTTGCGACACCATTGCTAAACGTTACGGCATCACGGTTGACGATATCGAAAATTTTAACAAGAAGACTTACGCATGGAACAGCTGTAATGATGTGCAACCATATGTCCGTATATGTGTTAGTGAGGGTGACCCGCCCATGCCAGCTTCGGTTTGGAATGCTATTTGTGGACCAACCGTCAACAACACCCAGGCGCCGACCGATGGAACCGCGCTGGCGGACTTGAATCCTTGTCCTCTAAATGTATGCTGCAATAGATGGGGACAATGTGGATTGGTTAGTATTTCTTCTTATATTTAGATTGCCATGAGGTTGCTGGTGTTTACTAACATACATGTTTCTTTGGTTAGACCGATGAGTTTTGTCTCAAGTCAAAGTCACATACTGGAAACCCTGGTACAGGCCAGCCTGGAGAGGGCGGTTGCATTTCTAATTGCGACCGGAAGCTTACGAATAACGACAAGGCTCCTGCAGAGTACCGCAAGATTGGGTACTTTGAAGGGTGGAACTATAACCGAGAATGCCTCAACATGCATGTGTTGGAGATTCCAAAGTCGTATACCCACGTTCATTTTTCATTTGGTGAAATATCAAACGATTTACAAGTGGTAATCCCGGAAAGTACTAAATCCCAATTCCAGGACTTTATTCAAGCCAAGAACTATCCATCCAAGAAGATTCTGGCCTTTGGAGGTTGGGCCTTTTCCAATGAAGGAACGGGCACCGGCCTATTCCGGAAGGCTGTGTCACCTGAAAATCGAGCAACGTTCGCGGATCGTGTTGTCAAGTTTGCTGTTGATAATGCACTCGACGGAGTAGATTTTGACTGGGAATATCCCGGAGCCACTGATATCAAAGGCTCTGATCCGGGTCAAAAGGAGGATGGGGAAAATTACTACCAGTTCCTCAAACTCGTGCGCGAGAAGCTACCAAAGGAAAAGACGGTTTCCATTGCCGCGCCAGCCTCATATTGGTACTTGAGGGGCTTTCCTATTGAGAAGATGGCCAAGGTTCTTGACTATATCATTTACATGACTTATGATTTACACGGTAAGTTCGCATGCCCAGAGATTGGCCGCTTCATGATGCGATCTGAATTTATGGTACTAACCCGATCATCCCTATCATATAGGTCAGTGGGATGTTGGAGGTGAATGGGCCATGCCAGGCTGCCCAGCAGGGAACTGCTTGCGGTCTCATGTCAATTATACCGAGACAATGGACGCTCTGATCATGATTACGAAGGCCGGAGTTGAGTCACATAAGGTGGTTGTTGGAGTCAGCAGCTACGCCCGGTCATTCAAGATGTCTGACCCTAACTGCGACGGCCCTCAGTGTATGTTACAGAGTTTTAACCCTGACACATTGGAAGCTAACTGTAAAAGGTACCTTCCTAGGAGCGAGAAATGAGTCACCTGCAAAGAAGGGTCGTTGTACCGACACCTCCGGATACATTTCTGATTTTGAGATAAACGAAATCATTGCCAACAAAGGGAACATCAAGACATGGTACGACCAAGGCACAGATTCCGATTATCTGGTATATGAGGGAACTGAGTGGGCTGCGTACATGAAAGGCCTGACAAAATCTCGTCGGATGAGAACCTACATGAATCTAAACTTCGGTGGAACATCAGATTGGGCCATTGACCTCCAAGACACCCGCGAAAAACGCAACACGACGGGACGGGCCGTCTATCTTGACCCTAAGGTATACGAGACACCTAAGGCGCAATGTGAGGCTCCATGCATCCTCGTCTTCCCACCGAGCAGTCTGTCGGAACCGACCACGATAAGTCCTGGAAAGTATACTACTTCTCTTGAATATGGAGCTACAGGAAAGACAACAATAGACGGAAAGGAGACAACAGCCTTCGTAACCAAAACTACCACCATTACGATCAATGTGCCAGCATTAACAACAAATAGCATCATGTACTCTAATATCAATGTCACCAAGGACCACCAAAACACTGAACTTACTTTAACAACAAGCATAAAGCTCCCTCCTATCCCTTTCCCGGTCTCAGATGGCCAGGGCGGCACAACAACACGCACACTTACACTCCCACCATGGCCCTACGGAAGGTCCAATACAGGTGGAAACAGCTCATCCACCAGTTTGGATCCGGGTGAACTGCCAGATCGATCATATATCTTTGTTCCAGAGATCACCTTCCCCCCTGAGGTGAGTTCGTGTCCTGCCCCCATCCCAATCACCCCGCATGCCGTATTAGATGAGCGCATATGCTAATATAATAATCATGACATATTAGGAAACGGTATCCGGACTCCCTGTATATACTAAGTGGCCTCGGTTTATCGTTGAACCGATTGAGGAGGAAATTGAAGAGGACGAGCCAGATGACGACGGGTTCAAGACGCCCTGCAACTTATGGTTTTTTTCAGTAAGTTATACATAGGTCTTAAGCCCCACTATCTATAAACTTTGATTTAATATCTAATTGCGAAGTTTTGCCTTCCTGGCTTCCGCGGTCTAAAATGGAAGGTCCCCACTGGCATTCTCCCACCGTAAGTCTCATTTTAAACGTTTACATTTGCGATGTCTCACGGAAGGACCGAATCACTAATTGAATTTCTTTCATTGCTCAGAGGCCCGCCTCCTGCACTCACGGATTTTATATCAGTATCTCTTCCACCAATTACAGATAAGATTACGCTTCCGCCATGGCCGCGCATCACGTAAGTTCAAATACACCAGGGCATATGACTGATGGCCCATTAGGTTACACGTACTCATTGGTAATAGTGTTGGAATAGATCACAAGCCTGTATACCCGGAGAGGAAGCCCTGTGAGCCATCGTCAGTTTCGTTCTGCTGGAGCACCACAACACTTTCGCCAACCACGATTGGTCCAACCACCTCAACGGTTACGATCACGGATGGTGATTGTCTAACTATTGGAGGATGCCATCTAACTGACCAGGAAACTGATGGAACTACAAAGCTGTCATGCGCTCGTCCGACAGGTGTTTCTAAGCGGAATTCCGTCGATAACCATGAAGATGGTAAGTTAGATGTGCGGGCGGATGGTGATGAGTGGTTGAAGAGCAGGATAATCGTCCCCAAAACTATCCACAATAAAGGCACCATAGAGAAGGATCTCGAAGACAACGGGTGTATCTCTAAGAATAATAATCCCCCAGCTGGTACGAGGTGTGTGTTTACGCCTGTAACGGCGAAGTCAAGCAAGAAAGTTGATATTACCATCTACTGGTATGTCACTGAAATGACCAAATGTACTGAAGCAAAGTTGGAGCAAAGTGTACGCCTTCTCACAGTTTGTATGACGATGAACAAAGAAAAATATACTAATTAGGGGGCAGGGCTTTGTTGGGGAAATCTCGGGAAACCCCCAACTCCACCAGGTCAAACGTGACCTAAAGTTCAATAGCTCGTCTCTCGTTTCCAGAGAAGATGGCGCTCGATTCTCAGAACCGAGAGACACTGAATTTTGGGGCGTCGCTCAGGTCTGTGTGCCCAGAGGTCAAGATTGGGGATCCTTCGACGATAAGGAATGGGACGAGTGGGCAGAGCCTGCATATCGGATTTTCTCTGAGCCCGACCCAGGTAATGGACAATACATATATGTTGCCGGGGAGTTCTCAGTCGATCTCAGTCACGATGTAAGTGCTTTCTTTGTCCTTGCTCACACCTTCGTCTCCACGAGAACTTTACCACTAGTGTACTATACATGCTCGGGAAATACGCACTTCTTTTGAAAGTTATTCGCTAACCCAGACAAGGAATTCAAAGGTGTTACGACAAAACGTCTAGATGTGAATGCGCCTCTCCCTTTTGTTGGGTCGGTTGGGGATGGTAAACATGGAACAAGAGTTGCGGCCATGGCAGTGGGCCAAACATTTGGCCTGAGCCCCGCAAGTTCACTGTTTGTTGCTGAAAACAAGAAAGCAAAGCTCGATATATACAGTCAGTGGAGCACTTATGCCGCTGTTCTCACTGACATTGTAGAAAATAACCGCAATGGAAAAGCTGTCCTCAGCCTAAGTCACGGCGGGCAGCCTAATGCCGAGGACAAGGCTATAGAACGTAAGTTAGCCCAATCTTACATATTATTGGCGTGGGCTTCAGAGGCACCCATCTTTGTGGCTTCCATCTTGACTGGAAGCATTTATCGGGTTCACTAACGGGGATTGGGGCCACTCTAGGTGAAATTTTTGAAGAGATTATCAAGACGAACACGGTCATCGTCATTGCGGCCGGAAATATTGATGACGAAGATCCGGGTCAGCGGATTACAATGTACCCATCAATGTTTGTGAAACATGCAGGTGCTGGTGATCTGCTGGGCAAAATGATTATGGTGGCTTCAAGTACGGATCAGGGCACGATTTCAACGGGCAGTAAATACGAAGCAGGAATTACCGATATCTTTGCGCCCGGCGAACGAGTGGACCTGCCGGGGCTTGGTGGACCTGTACGTGGCACTTCATATGGTAAGTGAGCCAAAATAGGAACTCGGATCTTGGAACTGTATAGAATGGAACTGACAAGACGTTATTTTACGCAGCTGCCCCACTGGTAGCTGGGTTGGTTGCGTACCTTCGGTCAATACCATCACTATATACCGCGCAGAATCTGGAGGAGCCAGCGAAGGTCAAGGAGCTAGTTAAGAAACTTTCTCGCAAATTTCGCGTCAACGTATCAAAGACCAATCAACCTTGGTATGAGCTTCTTCCTGGCTCCTTGCCGATTGTTTGGAACGGGCAAAGGCGGGAAAAATCATGTTTTGACGGGGGATCCATTGACAACTGCCTAATTGAAGATACCGAGGGCGCGGGTCCCGGTGACCCGGCCAACCCAGGTACAGGTACAGGGTCAGGACAGAAAATCGAGTGGAAACAAGGCGAAGACGCGCCAAAGTGCTCAGCCAGTGGCTCTGGAGGAGGAATCAGGGGGCGGGCAATCATGCAGCGGGCTGCGGGGACTTGCGGCGGAGAGCTTTGCCAGGGCTACTATTGTGAGAAGAGCCCTATCGGGGTTCCGCCCGACTTTAGAGATCCAAAGGACCCCAACCGAAGCGTAAATGAGCCCGTGGGAGGAGGATCAACCTCCACCACAAAAACCCCAGATCCGACTCCTAATCCGACTCCCGATCCTACAGGGAATCCTACCCCGAATCCGACACAGGGACCTGATGATGAGTTTGGACTCCGATTCATGGATAAGGTAAGAAACTTTCCCCCCACAAGTGAAAGCGAACTTGGGCCATTTTTTACTGAGCCAGTAATTAACGTCAATCCAGACATGTGATAAGTCACAGACCATTGATAAATATGGCAAGGGGACACGAAGCTGCACCAGTGTTTCTTCTGGCTCGATCTATAAGGTCAGGGGGTTTACAAAGTCGCCTTACAAGATCTGCTTGTACTACAACGATGAATGTAAAGCATCAAGCTCCAGCGACTTTGCTTCGTTCAGCGGTCGTGAAAAGATTGACGATGGCGACTGTGTGGGCTTCAGCAGTAAAGCAATCAAAGCCTATCGTGTAACCTCGGGTGACTGCGACGAAACAGATGACAATGACTTCGGATTCAGACTAATGGACAAGGTAAGAAACAATGTCGCCAAGCTAAGAGGATAATCCAAGGTCATTACATTGTACAAAAACTGGAACTAACCATGTACTGTAGACATGTGACCAAGCGCAGGCTGATGAGATATACGGCAATGGAAAGCAAAGCTGTACTACTGTTAGTTCCGACTCAGCTTATAAGGCTAGGGGCTTTACAAAGGCGAGCACAGGTAACAGAATCTGCCTCTACTATAACGATAAATGCGAAGCATCGAGCTCAAGCGACTTCACCTCGATCAATGGCGGTAGCTCAATCTCTGGTGGCGATTGCTCAGGATCAAGCAATAATGCTATCAAGTCTTATCGTGTAACTGATGCTAAATGCGAGGAGGCAGATGAGGACGAATGGGTAATATCATTTGCAAAGGTAATCATCTCGCATGCTCATTGGGCTTTTACTATTTCTTGATATCACTTTGGGGCTTGATCGTTATGTGAGAACTATGGACACTAACTGTGGTAAAATAGGACTGCGGCACATCCTTAAGGACTCATCGCGGGACGAAGATGATGGAATGCAGCAATAGTATCCCAAAGGGTGCAAATAGCATTGATGGTACCATGCCAGGCCGTCAGACGAAAGCCTGCGTATATAGAGATAAGAAGTGCGGGACTGAATATTATCCGGGAGACGACGACTATTTTGCCTTCGTCAAAAACGACAAATGCATGACTCTCGATGACAAAGCTGCTTTTGGTTCTTTCTTGATCACGGATAACTGGAGATGTCCTTTCGGCACTTAAATAGCATATAGTTAGAGACTAAGTCGCCAAACAGTGATATAATTTGCGATATTCTCCAATTCAATGTATCACAACTCAGGCTACTTAGAGACCTTGCCTAGGCTAAAGGACCATAGTTTTGAAACGCCCGGGTGCCTCCATGTTGATTATTGTCCCAATAAGAAAAACACATATCCATATGGTCGGACCAAAGCCTTGATAATTTTGAATATTCTGAGTTTGATTCATTGGTCAGATTGTTCTGTCAGATGCTGGGAAAATCCACGTGGCGCAAACGCAACAGTGACAGTGTCGACTGCGATGGGGTTGCACCATAGCCACCACAAATCACATGTTAGTTTCCGATGAGTCGAGAACCTAATTCTAGGCGGGATGGATCTTATTGTAAGCAATGAAATAATGGTTGACTAGATTTGATTGCTTTAACCATGAGCATATAGCTGTATACCTTCTCTATTCCCTTCAACATCCCATAGGCGACGTAATGTGGTCTTCAACGACTACCTCCAACATGCATTCGCGTCCCACCGACCCTCATCTGAATATCCAAGGCGAATACCACAGCGCATCGCCCTTTATTTGCCCTTCCATGCCTCGGTGAGAATATCCTCTACGGTCGTTAGACGCATCTCGGGAAAGAGGCTATCAAGCCTTCGATCATCCTGAGGCAAAACGCAACTTCCCGCAGCGACCATTTTGTAAAAGGCGGCCATCATAGGCTTTAGTTCCTCTTCGGACGAACCCTCCGGAATCCAAATGAGAGTTACTTCACCCTTCTCTAATTTCTCCACTGTATCATAGACCACATCAAGCTTGGAGCCTTCACCCATACATTAGAACATGAGCTTAACGGAAACAAGATGGACTGAAATATTTACCTCTGACTTTCTCAGCCATGGCGATGAGCTCATTAGTAGAGATGTCGGAGCCAGATAGAAGGCCGCGCTCCGGCCACTTGTCTTTCATGTCAAGAAGATTAACAATGACTCGGCCGAGATCCTCACTGTAGGTGACTGTAAACTTTTCGTCTCCAGAGCCTGGAACGACGGCAATTCCTTTCTGCATATCGAGAAGCCAGTTAAATGGATTCAGATTGCTTTTGATGTGGGGCATTCCCCAGTAATCAGAGAAGAACCCGATAGAAATGCGGATATATTCCAAATTCGTCTTCTTGAGAGCCCGAGCGTTGGGAATCCAGCCCCCAAATCCAATACCCGCATTGGGATCTCTGTTTTTTTTGCTTGTCAGAATATGAGCACATGAACTGGATATATTACTTACTCCTCATCGATAACCGTAACAAACTCGCTCGGTATGAAACGCCGAGTGACCGGAGACTTATCGGCCGCCGCAATGAGGTTGAGCTGGGCTTGACTGGCCGCCTCAGTTTCAATGTTCAGGGTCGAGATCACAGTGTCAATATTTTGGGCTTCTAAGATATTTGTGAGGTGTTCCACGCTATCGTAATCAACCTTGAGGAATTTCGTATTTCCGGCATCAGTCTCGGTTGGAGCCTGTACGCTAGTATTAGTAGGTCTTCACCCTAAAATCATGAATGGTATCGTAGGGTAGATGTATTCACTTTACGGCTCAGGACAAAGACGCTGTGGTGAGAACCATGGAGTCGCAACTGTTCAACAACAGTCTTTCCTACTCCTCCCGTTCCTCCTGCAATAGCGACAATAGCCATGTTGACAAGTCTGATACGTGTAGTGTTGAATATCACGGCAATGATGATGATGGTGGATGTAACTGTAATAAAACAATTTATTTAGAGCTATCTTAGAACTTATTTATAATGTTAATGGCTTCACTGGCAGCAACATCATGGCTTCGTGAATGCGGAGTTGACGTTCAAACGCGGAGTTTGGGGTGCGGAGCGAGATTTGTAATTGGGGTCTGTGAAAAGAACCTAGTTTGCCAAGGCCGCCGCAGACCTCATCGCTTCTTCCTTGATTAGCAGAACATTTGAATAATATGTTATTCTATGGTATCATAGCGTTTATTGGGCTGCGACTGTCACATAATGTCGTTTTACTGCTGTCCGTCGGCAGGGGTGTGGCCAAGGAATGGCGGAGTTTGATCGCGCCAGGCAGGGTGATGGTGGGTCCATCCGCACCGGCTTTCCACCACTGTGCTCCTGATTGGTCTCCTCTCAGTTAACGGTATTCTCGGGTGCCGTCCGAATTTGCATCCGGGAATTTGAGCATTCGCGTCCCGGAAAATGCGGATTCCGCGTGTTCCTGGCTCCAGCTTGTCAAGAAAGTAGGAGCTATAGGACGTCTCTAACTTAGGCTGAGGCCTCTAGAACATCAACATGATAAGGTACAAGGTGATAAAAGTCCCTATATTCCTTGGATAACATCGGTGTTCCATTGTGGCCATTCTATTCATCATTGTGTCAAAATCGATCGAAGTTACACGTGATTATCGCTCATACGGAATGTTATCGTTTTGTACTCGGAATTTGGGTAAATTCAAGACACTTTCCTTTTGGAATAGCTTCCTACTATTTAATACCATGTTGGAAGCTATTACCATTGATGCTTCGGGCTGAATTCTGGCCCCAAATGGGTATGTCAACACCTTGGGGGCCCGACATTTTAGTTGCAGCGCTGATCGATATCACGCGTAGCAAGTGTAATGTTCAAGTCTTTGTATGTAACAAAAACGACAAGTCAAATCGTGCTATTTTGACCAATCATCTTGGCTGGGGAGAGTAGTTTTAGAGGGGCTAACCTACGCCCTGATGAAGTATTTCTTAGGCAACTCGGCCGAGTTGGTGAACTTTCATTCGATCCAGACTTGTTGGATTCCTAAATAGCCAGTAACATAAAACCTAAACGAAAACACCGAAACACGATCGAATGCCGCCGATGACTGGGGTCTGCGACCCCACTATTGTGTCCATGGCTGGCATGGATAAGATTGTCAATGCGTCTAAAGCCGTCTACAGCCATTATGATCACCCCCAATGCCATACCATAATTGGCATAACTACTTGAAACGATGTGGAACAATATAAAAGAGAATTACCGAGGCAATTTGATATTGAACCTGCCTGGCCATCGAAGGGATGCGTTTTTGGATCCAGCAATGCCGTCACATCAAGACCAATGGCGCTACCCATCCTATCGATCGAGATGTAACTAAAATTCTTGAGTATTCAGATAAGCTTAATATGGGTCTCCAACTCCCACCTAATCGCTACTGGGGCTGATTGATTTGGGGAACACCCAAAGGTGGCATGCCCGCCGATAAGACTGGAAATCGACGCTACACCAGTTCCAGAAAAACTGGAGGCTACGATGGGCAAGGGAGGAACAGCTCAACCCCCCACCCCCAATTTCTTTCTCTGTGGATCATCCGCATGAGGGGGAACCGGCCCGTGGGAGCTAATTCGTCTCTACTATACGCTCTGTAACGTCCGATGCTGCCCCGCATGTTTGGGAAGTGGGATGGTTTAGTCAGGCACTTGGACGCGAAGCATTGGCCTTGACTCATCACAGATATGCATGCTCTAGCTTTCGGGGTAATGTTCTATTTTTGTCTATATTCTATTTGATCCAATATCTAGTTGCTGTTGGCCCACTCCTCGAACAGAACTTGGAGTCGAGCACCCTCAGTGTCAGCCACCTCGGAGAAATCTCTAGCGGCTCCGAAGGGGTGGTAAGGGAAGGGACTTGGGACCGGTTAGCGGATGCAAGGATGTTGAAGGGTGTACATCTAGGAGGAAACTTACCCGTACTCTGGGACCCAGGTAATAGGCTCATCGGACTTGTGAGCCTTGATGCAGTCCTTCCAGAAGTTCTCGAAGAAGGCTCGCTCCGCTGCAAAGACAGGGTTTGTGGGGTCAGGGCACTGTGACGATTGTGTTGTACCCATACGGGCGTGGATGTGAGAAACCTGCGTGTTCCGAGTCAATACGATGCTTTTGATCAGTATCGAGATTTAGACCTACGTGTGGGATAATGGCCTTCAGGATCTCTATGTCCTCTGGGCTCTGGTCAAGGAGACGCTCACAGACGACAACCCAGTGAGAGATGTCGGCAGTGATGCGAAGGCTGGGGACCTTCTTCAAGATGTAAGCTGAAGCGTAGGGGTTGAACAGACAGCGGAGTCTGTGGGTCTCATGTCGCACACGCCCCTGGAGGCCTAGCTCAGCATCAACCTTAATAGTACCCTCGAAGAATTCGACGGCCTCGTCAACAGTCCAGTGGTCACTATTCATTTGGGGTCAATATTGCAGATTCTTGAGATGAGTCCGGTTAGAAAGGAAGCCTGGTACATACCTGCCAGAATGTGTGTTGTAGTTAAAGGGCCTCAAGGCTTGGCAAATCTTAAGCTGCTCTCGGTAGTAGTCAACCACGCCAGCGGGTGTGAGGACCGGCCTGGGAGGCTCATATTTCCAGCCGGTGTGGATTCTGCAATCTGTATGTTAGCAGGGGCAATTGAGCTATTCAAAAAAAGCCACGGAGCACCGTACAGCACGCTAATTTCGAGGCCGGCATCATCGGCGACCTTGCGAATGGTGGGAAGATCCTCCACAGGGAAGGGAGAGTAGTCGATTTCAACTCCGACTGTTTAACCCCGATCTGTTAACGATTGCGCCTCCCCTTCAAAGATTGGGCCAGTGAAACCTACAGTAGCCCTGCTGCTTCAATGTAGGGAACCACTGCTTCCAGTGGTCGTAGTTGTCGCCGGGTGGGACACCCCACACAGTTCGGAATCGCAAAACTTGGGGCATTTTGGGCAGGTAGGGGTTGAGACAACACAAGGGTTCTTCTTCCTCTGTAGGTTCAATTAGGAATGAATCAATTACGGCTGCAAAGTTGCGGGCCAAGCGCTGCTTTCTACCCCAAGATATCTTGATGGCCTCCGAGCTTAGACCGATTGCCCGAAGCTGAGCCGCACGCGGATGGAGCAAAATTCACGTTGACGATGCGGAAAAATATGCCTAATGCGGCAAACTTGCCTATTTAGACAACTTGCCGCATTGGAATGCGCCAATGGCTGACTAGCTGCGCACTAGCTCTTGGGGAAACATTGCGATTCTAAGGCGTAATATCTCACATGACCAGGAGCGAATTGCCCAACCGGCGTCAAGTCCGATGGGGCCTATTGCGTCGTTTGGCAAAGGAGTTGTTCTCAATGGGCTGAGTAATGTGTCTGCGGGGTCAGGTCCGCTGTGTGATGTAGCATCTTGACCATCTGCCCCTCTCAACCCCTGCATTTCCTCGTGCCGCACACATCATGACATGAGGGCGTCGCATCTGCATGATACAAAAACCTTACGGGTTTGGACATTGTGTCGCTAAGGTGTCCGGCCGAACGCGAGTGGCTTCGGACGCGAAATAGCAGGTTGGGGCGAATCAGGCAATAAGCCCCGAGGGCAATTGAGTGGGCTTCCCAGTTCGGCCACTAAAACGGCCCCGGCGATCGGCATGAGTCGCTGTCCCAGAGGCTACAAATACCAATGGGAGCACCAGCAATGTGTGCAAGCGAGAGCGCTAACGTAAGAGCGTGACGCGCCAGCCCGAGGCCTTCTGTTTTGAGCTGAGAAGTGCCTCCTAATAAATGTTTCCTTTGGGAGAAACAACGTCTGCGCAATTGACCAACGATGAAGCGGCCAGCCAGCCCACGTCGCAAATGGGGGTGACGGCCAAGAGTGGCTTATTGATTACCCACCACCACCACTTTCGGACACCACTTTTGACGTTGCGTCCCATTACCCCGCGGGCTTAGGGCGTAACCTGAAATGAATGCCCTGGCCTAAACGGCAGCCAGCCACTTTTGATGGCTGTGTCGCAGCGGACTTGGAGTTGGAGGAGTTATGGGGCTTTGGTGATTGTGGTTCTTGCAGAGAGATCAGCGGCATTCTTTGCTTTCATCTGATTGCAGGGGTACAACCGCCCGATGTTTACTTGCTTGTTTAGGCACTCATCTCTCCGCGCAGACGCTCTAGAAAAACCCAAGCACCACTAGCTTATTCCAAACCATCGTGATAAACTAGCAAGGAAGCGCCGGGATATATAACTCCCACTCTTCCAACCCGGCATAGCGCGGGCTCAGCCAAGAATAGTAGGACGCGGGGTAAAAGCGTTTACCCGTCTTGGTGTTGCAATATTGTGTCCAAATCTGACCAAACATGCCCTATTCGGACAGCATCTCTGACAACAACGAGGCCACGCCGGCGCATTAAACGTCCGTAGCTGGTCCCCGCATGGGCCGAGACTCCTGGGCCATGCCCCCTCCCCCAAGCGGCGTCCCTCTCGGCAATGGCACAATCCCGGTGGCCTTGGAATCCGCGACGCACTGCCCACTCCTGGCCGCCCCGTCATTTGCCCGATCTGCCATCTCATGGGCGCTAATCAGTTGTCCCCCGCAGACAACGCCCTGGACCGCCACCCCCGCAGGAAACCCCGCCTTTGCCGTCGTTGATCTAATTTGGCAAGAGTCCGCCGAGGGGGTTCTCACAGGCATTCTCGCCGGCAGCGTGCAGCCACGACTTTCCCCGCAGCAACGGGGTGCGAGGCCGAGCCATGTCCGAATGTCGAGACCAGCACATAAAACGTCGCCGAAATGATACCCAAAAAAAAAAGAGAAGACCAGTCCTCTCTCGATTCTCCTTACACGTATTTGAAAATCGCTAAGAAAAAAAAATTGATCCACAATGGCGACTATGAAGGCTGTCAACTACCATGCACCTTTCCAGGTCAAGGTGCAGGAGATCCCCAAGCCCACGATCCAGCACCCCGACGATGTCATCGTCAAGGTTACTACTGTGAGTTAATCTTGCATGATGGTGATGCCAGATTCATGGAAGCTAACCACCCTTTAGGCCGCCATCTGCGGCTCCGATCTTCAGTAAGCGCACTTACATGGGTTGGCCGAGCGGGAACTGACCGAAATCTAGCATGTACGAGGGTCGAACTGCCGCTGAGCCCGGCATCACCTTTGGTAGAGTACCTTGATGGCCGTCTCATCGGTATGCATGCTAACACGCGACAGGCCACGAGAACATGGGTATCGTCGAGGAGCTGGGTGAGGGTGTGACCCTCCTTAAGAAGGGCGACCGTGTCGTTATGCCATTCAACGTTGCCGACGGCCGCTGCCGTAACTGTGAGGAGGGCAAGACTGCCTTCTGCACTGGCGTTAACCCTGGCTTTGCCGGTGGTGCTTACGGTATGTTCTTCGAAACAGCGGCCTTGAACGATTCTGACGTGCGTAATAGGTTACGTTGCCATGGGCCCTTACCGTGGTGGTATGATTGACCCAACTTTGTTCGGCTTTCTATGGTCGCCCTAACGAAATATTATAGGCCAGGCTCAATACATCCGAATTCCTTATGCCGACTTTAACGCTCTTAAGCTGCCTCCCGGCAAGGAGTTCGAGTCCGACTTTATTCTTCTCGCTGGTTAGTAAAAAAAATTGATGTGTCACTCTCATAGAGCCTCAAACTAACCGTCTAAAAAACAGATATTTTCCCCACCGGCTGGCACGGTGTTGAGATTTCCGGCTTCCAGTCGGGAGAGAGTGTCGCCGTTTTCGGTGCTGGCCCAGTCGGCCTCATGGCTGCTTACTCCGCCCAGATTCGCGGAGCCTCTCGTGTCTTCGTCGTTGACCGCGTTCCTGAGCGTCTGCAGGCTGCTGAGAAGATTGGCTGCACCCCCATCGACTTTACCAAGGGCGATGCTGTGGACCTGATCCTCGAGTCCAACGGCGGCGAGGTCGACCGCTCTGTTGATGCTGTCGGTTACCAGGCTGTCGACAAGGCTGGCTCAAGCGAGGTGCCCAATATTGTTCTCGAGAACATGATCCGTGTTACCCGTGCCTGTGGTGGCCTCGGAATCCCAGGTCTCTACGTGCCCAGGTTAGTGGCTATGCATATTCCAGTATTTGACAAAACTAACCATGCTACAGCGACCCCGGTGCTCCTGACTCTGCCGCTGCTAAGGGTATGATCAGCCTCAGTTTCGGAAAGCTGTTCGAGAAGGGTCTTTCACTTAGCACTGGCCAGTGCAACGTCAAGGCATACAACAGATATCTCCGTGACCTCATTATTGCCGGCAAGGCCAAGCCCAGCTTCGTCGTCTCTCACGAGATTAACATCGAGGATGCTGAGGTTGCATATGAGAAGTTCGACAAGCGAATTGACGGTTATACCAAGGTGCTCATCCACCCCAACGGCGGATTTTAGTTTGGAAATGTTCTAGCAAAGTATTACGAAGGTTTAACGATAGTGTTCGACGGTTACCATGAGTAACGTGTGTATATATAACGGCGTTGAGAAGTTGAGTGGAGTCGGCAAGGAGTCAACGAAAAATTGCAAGCCTTGAGTGTTGAAACACGTAAATTCGAAACTGAATATTGTATGGGACCCATCTCGTGAATGAACCCTTAAGTGAAAGAAACCTTGACATGCCCGAGTAGCAGACTGTATGATGCGAGCACATTCATCCCAAAAATGCCCTGGGGTACCTCAAAACTGGTAAGACCCCATCTTCCTGGGACTAACCTTGAGTTGAAACATCCGATCAATCTCATCAAACCGTCGTCCCTTGAGCTCTGGAACATAGAACCAACTCCAGACAAAAGCAATCGCAGAAAGTCCGCCAAATACAAATCCAACCTTGCCCTTCATGTTTCCTTCATCCGGGTTCACCATGTACGGGATCGCGAAATTCATGATGATGCCCATGACAGCCTGAGTAGCAGTGGCGAGCGCAATAGTCTTAGCCTTCAAGGCTGTGCTGCTCGCTTCTCCCAGAATAGCAAACGCCATTGCGCCGACGGTAGCAAAATAAACAAAGGCATAAATAACCGTGCATGCAGATTGAACCCACTTCGCTCCATTCGCGGGAACAACATCCATGATGCCAATCAGCATCAGGAGAACGGTGAGAGACACCATACCAACCAAGAAGATTTTTCGGCGACCAAACGTGTTGACGACGAACCAACTGCAAATATTTCCTGCGACACCGCATGCTGTAACACCTACTCCCAGATCAAAACTGCGAGAGTCGGGCAGACCAGCGAGCTGGAAGAAGTATGTCGAGTATCCGAGTGCAAACACGATACCAACGCAATGCTGGCACACAAAAACGCCGATGCTGATCAGAGTGCGTGTCAGATCGACGCCCTTGAAGCACTGCAGCCATGAGGCCTCTTCGACCCGGCTGGAGTCTTCTTCGGCAATAGTCTCCTCAAGACCCGCAAGCTTGGCCTCAACGTTGCTGTTCGGCCCATATAGTTTGCGAAGGGACTTCTTAGCCTCCTCGCGCTTGCCCTTGCGGGCGAGATACCAAGGGGTCTCTGGGACAAATGGGAGGCCAGAAAGCAGAAACAGGACGAAGAAGAACTGGGTCGCGAATGGTCCTCGGTATGCCCAATGGTCGGTGCGCTCGCCGAAAGCCTTGACAACGGCATTGGACAACAGCTGACCGATTGCGATTCCGAGATTGACACCGCTCGTAGACATGCCACGGAGGACAACGGGTGCAATCTCGGATGTCGCCAGCGGTCCAATGGTGAGGTAAAAGCCCAATCCGAGACCCAGAATCAGCTTTGAAACAACGAATGCAGCGTTGGAGGTCGAAAACAATTCGCCGAAAATACCGCCGCTGGTGATGAACAGCCCGATGAGAAGCGAGTTCTTTCGTCCAATGTAGTCGCAGATCCAAGAACAGAAGAAGCCGCCAAAAAATTGACCAACACCTCCGACGGTGTTGAAGGCGGTTTGCCAATCAGCTGGCAGGATAGCTTTGCCGTCTTCGACGTATCTGCATTGAACGTTATTATTGGCCCAGACATTAATCCCCGAGGCAATGCCTACCCAAAGTCCCGGCGGAAGGCCTCAACGGATATCATGGCTCCGTTGATTTGAGCATCAAACCCCCTAAACACTCATATGAGCTTGGTGTCTAAACCCGGGGTTGGGCTTTCACTTACCATCCGACTCCAGCCATTGCCCAATAGAAAGACCACCAGGCAAGCGCCGGGTGGTTTCTCAGGACTTTAGTAATAGTAAGTTCATGTTCTTCTTGGCGGTCTTCCTCGACCCTCTCTCCTTTGATGTCTGCAAATTCATGCCCTGATGCATGTGGTTCGGTGATATGTTCCTCTTTGACGTGCGAGACGTCGTTTGGTGACGCCATGATGACAATGATTGCAAGCTCTGTTATTGAAGACAAATGTTTCAACCCCCGGCTTGCTTATGGGCTGGTGGATTCTTCCAAAAGCCATTTCCCGACTGGCAGGGAAGTTATTCCTATATATCTTTTTTTTCGCTCCGGCTTGACCATCCTCTTCATTCGGCCCTTAAAACGCCTCCAGGCGGTGGCGTCCAAGCTTGCCCAGCGACTTAACTCGCATCCCAGCGAATTCAAAGTCACACGACAATAAACCGCGTGTGAAACCGTTGGCTGATCTGGAGAGTGTGGGGAGCCGAACAAGCTGGGGTCACCACGCGGGCTAGTTTGCGGGGAACGCAACTGACTCTTGGACGAGCGACACTCCCCGACTGGACGAGCCTGAGCCAGTGGTGTCACTTTTGGGCCCACTTAGCGACATCCCAGTCGCCGAAGCCGCATTAAAGAGCGAGACTCCCCGACTGTCTGTTCCAAACCCTTTGACAGTCCGCTTTGGATAACTTCCTCCCAACTAGACGGCTACCAAGCGAGACGTTCTCGTTTGCCAGGCCTTGCAGCGTCAGTGCCATGCCCCGCAGAGCGAGTATGAGTGCCGCGTCGCCGGATGGGGCCCAATCACCAACCCAGACGGAACCTGATCGACGCCCGGGAAAGCGGCCAGCAGCGCGAGGTACCGCCTTCTACCCCAGGAAAAGAGCCAATACCGCTTGTCAGGTATGCCGGGCGAGGAAGACAAAGTGCGACAACAGGAAGCCGTCATGCTCGTACTGCCTCAGTGTGGGTGCCGCGTGCATTCAATCGCCCGTGGATCTTTCGTCATTCGACCCGGCAAGCCTCAAGATTCTCGAGAGGCTGGATGATCTGGAACAGCTGTTCAAAAGCTCACAGCGGAACGAGACAACTGAAAACAACCCACCCAGCAACTTTCAACAGCCCCATCCGGGTCCACATGTCATTTGTGTGGAAGAGGCCCCTCCCGAAATAGAAGACATCCAGCTGCGGAGCATTCTCCCAGAGAAGACTGACAGCCTCTTGACGTGGTCCATTTTTCCCGGGTCGTCAGAGACTCAGTCTAATGCATGCAGCCCCCCGGGACCCTTGAACACCAGCAGCCCAAAGAGCCATGCTCTCGGGGCCTTGCTCGATATTGGCCCACACGCCATCAATGACCTCCTGGACAACTTTTTCATTCATGTACACTGTAAAAACCCGATATTCGAAGAGACTTACATCAGACACCTTGTGACCAGCACAATACTCGAGGGAATTGATTGGTCGCCCAATTCGTGCCTGTCGTTGTTGATATGCGCACTGGGACGCATCGCCACCCCTCTGGGGCCCAGCCCGGACACGAAACCAGAGTCCACAGCGTACATGGACTCCCAGAGCTACTTCCAGGCAGCCCAGCGAAGGATAGGTTTGCTTCTATGTTCCTCGGACATTATTGGCACGCAATGCCTATTCTTGTCTGGCGTGTACATGATGTGCACCCATCAACCGTTTTTGGCCTGGCGCTTCTTCTCTCAGGCCCTCAGCGCATGCCAGAACTTACCCTTCCTGCGGAGGGCCCACCGTGTAGCCATGCCACCGGATTTGTCGACAGAGATGGGCACCATGGGCGATGAAACACAGCAACAGGCAGTATACTGGTCAGCCTGGAAATCAGAAAGAGAACTGAGACAGGAGCTTTCGCTCCCAGATTTCAACATGCCCCATTCCACCAGCGTTCTTTACCCGCCATTCTTCCCCACTCCCCCACAATCCTTGGAGTCCATTAAAACGACCGGCTCTGAGCGACAGAGAACTTCTTGGTTGTTTTATCTTGCAGAGATATCATTGCGGAGGCTTTCCAGCAGGGTTTGCAATGAAATATTGCAGTTGCACCGAAATTCGGGCTCCAACATGGCATTCTTGAATGACTTGGCGCATTTGATACCAGAGTACGAGGCTCAGGCTCAGCAGTGGTCAAGCAGCCTGCCGCCCGAGCTGTCACTGCAAACATCACCTGAAAAGGACAATGTTTGCGTTTTCGTTCTTAGGGGCCATTTTCTATCTTTCTTTGAGTGTATCCACTGGCCGTTCACCATGGCTCACTTGGAGAATCTCGGCTCTGGAACTCCAACCCCGACTGCATTCAGGGAACTAGCTGAGAAAAGCCTTCACTTTCACTCCAACAGGGTTTCCGTGGATGAACCCGGCTTCTTTCATCGGCATCATGGAACCTGGCTAATGATTCGAGGTTGTACCCGAAGCGCCATATTACTTCTTGGGGCGGCATTGCTCGGGTGCAAGATGCCACCAGGCTGGCAGGATTCAGTCCAGCAAATCATCAATTTATTAGGCGCATGGGAAGACGAGGTCCCAGATTTGCCCGCGCGAAAGGCCTTCTTGAGCCAAACCCTGACAAATTTTGACAATTAAGGAATTATTGTAATGTAAGTTACCATGAAACGAAGCCCGAGTGACACATGAGGCATCATGAATGATTACTCTGTGCACCATTGCGAGAGAAATAACGTCGGTTAAAAAATTGCACGAAAGAGCACATAGCGAAAAGGAGTATATGTTAATAAGTGTCTAGCCTAGTGTGCTCTACACACAATCTCACATCCATTAGCTTATTTAGTGATACCAATCTGATCTCCTCTGACAGAAGCATACGCGCTTCCAGACTTGTGACATTATTTACGCTGAAAGCATAAACTGAAGGACTGAAATCATTTTCGAGTCAGTTCACACCTTCTAGTGATGCTTGACTATTCTGGTCACCTAGAGATGGACTCTCTCAAGCCCACATAGCGATTAGTGGCCAATTGTAGCGAACTACGGACACCGTACTGGATAATATCTTGGCCAATGGGTGGGCTCATCTCGCTTGGGCGACGCGTGGAATTGCAGCTGCCCCGCAAAATTACCTCATGGGAATCTAGCTCCAAAGCATGTCGGGGAATGTCGCTCCTGTTTCCCGGCATCTTCGCCGAAATAAAAAGACCGCCAGATTCTTGGTCAATAAAAGACTATTAAAAGCTAACTGCCAATATCTTGCGGTTCTTTTTTGTTTCTTCCTCTTCACATACTTCATCGCCATAATGCATTTTACACTTTCTCTCATCACAAAAGTCAAGCACACCTTGATGGTAGGGAATGCAGCATGATCTGCAATAATAACCGCTCAGTGCTCGCGCACCCGCCGTTTATATCATAATACATTAACTAGCCGGCTTGCCTATCACCAACCATATATCTAATGAGATATTCACTGGACAGGCGTGACTTCCCCGATGAAGGTTCACGACTAACGTCTTTGTCCAATGCTACCAACCAATCCCACCCACTCCGGCTAATCCAAAACCGTTTTGAAACAGCAAAAATAATTATCAACCCCCTGTCATTAACGAAGAATATTTTGTGGTGAATAATAAATCTCCAATGGGACGTCCCTACCGCTCGAATCCACTACTGCCATAATGGAGTTCCCTGGTAGAACTGGTTCTGCTGCCAGTCTCCAAGTCGGATCTCTCATCAACAGGAGCGCTCGCCACCGTCGTATGCACTGTTTTGACGATGCCAGTTTCAAGGTCTGAAGGGGAGATGGTATCGCGAACTTCAAGCTCCAAATCACTGTTGCGATCTCCAGCCTCTACTTGTGTTCTATTACCCGATCGGAAGACCGGATGTTGCATCTTGGATATGTGTTGCGAATATCTAGACTTTGCGCCCTTGGGTTCGGTTCGTGACTTTTGTCCGGATGATTGTCGATAATAAACGTCGTCGCTTCCGCCGCCGCCGGTCGACCGGACAATCTTTGTAATAAGCTCGGCCATCTTCATTTCGATTTGTAGTTTGAGGAGGTAGCAGACAGGGTGGAACGAAAGATATCTAGACTCGATGTCAGCAAGGAGGCTCCAAGGCTCTTGATGGCATGCATGGAAAATGGAGAAGCATACACTAGGCTACTCTTTAGTGACATGAGCCCAACCAGGACCACCTGGAAGCCGTTAGCGAATGTTACACAGTGCCCTCAAATCTAGAACATACATCCAAAGAAAGTGAGACGAAGATCAAAAACAGATTCATTCTATACAACGGGATGTATTTGGTGAGGCCATTGTTGATGAGACGAGATCGAACGAGATAAATAAAATATGCGTTCAGCGTGCCGTCAACAACAGCAAATAAGACCTTTTCGCATCGGTCCCAGATATTGTTCAAGTGAATCCACGAATGGTTGATTTGGAGTCTTGCCGGCATCCAGATGATGAAGACGCTTATATTGATGGCCAGGATGATTAAGAAAACGAGCCATTTCAGTCTTGTTGCTCGGCCAGGCACGACCATCAATAGTCCCAGTCGATTAAGAATGATTTGAAGCAGAAGCTGAACCTGCACAGCCCACCAGAAAGCTGGACATGTCTCCTATTAGCGGCTTTGCAGACACCTTATTATTAGCAATTTAACCCACCGACATTGAAATAGAAAGCAAAGCTGGCAGAAGGAACAATTAGAAAAGCCCACAGTCGTATAACATGTGTTTCAACCTGGAGCTGCTTACCTGGGAGCAATGTACTGTCTTTGGAAGCCCCATGCCAGAATTCCCAAGATCATACTGCTGATCCAAACCCCCCAAATCATGCCGACATATGCCGTCACGCGTCGATATCTTCTCCATGACTTGTAGCTCTGCTGTGCACCTTTTCCGGCCGAGAATACGGCTACTCCCAAGGAGAACCCCCAAAAGATGCTGGCCGTGTTCATGTCGACTTCACCCGGCACCTCCAGGACATACGAGTCCGGGATAAGGAAGCCATATTTGGCACCCATGGCTGCGTTAGTTTGGCGGTGCCAATTGTGGGACGATCAAAAAAAGAAAGGGTATGTCGGTTTGATGTCAAAGAGGGATACGTGATCCACTCCTGTCACTGACATGTGGCACGAAAGGCTCAAATAAGCAGGTGCGGGACTGCTTCTGCATCTTATAGGAAAGCATGGAAAGCTTGGAAAGCTCGGGGCTCTTTTGAAACACTCCATGCATGTGTCAAGGTAGTAGGGTGCCCTCGTCCAACCTTCTGATCTACTAACCTCGACAAGCCACCACGCGGTACAGGATCAGGGATGCTGCGTGCACTCAGACTAACTAGCGGTTCTAAAGACTCGTCATCCTCAAGGATGAGCATATTGAGTACGCTAGAAGAATGAAAAACTTGTGTTATTGGACGAATTTCGTCGCATGGAGCCTGGATCGCCTCGGCGCTTGCGCCGCCAAATACCGCCGCTGGATTCTCCAAACTTGTGCCATTCAGGAAACTTGCAAGGCGTGAACCAGGGTGTCGGAATTGCTGTTACAGCCCGTTTGGGCAGGCAAGGCCATGCAGCGTTGGCAGAAAGTAGACAAGATGAAAGCCAATACAACAACTCGGGGTCCAAGCGAAGCTGCAAGCCTCCGTAAACACACCCAAGATCGGGAAAAGATCGCCTGCACGAGTCGCGCCCAGCACACTTCCCAGGGCTGATCCTGGGCAGCCAACAGAGCTAGCCGCCCACTAGCCGAAAGGCCTTCGTGATGGATTGCTCCGCAGGGAGGGCTCCGCGGCCTGTGCAGCTCTCAGACAGCAAGTCGGAACGTACTATCAGGGCTGCGGACTGAGTCCAAATAGAGTTCGCCAGTACCTGGGGCTAAGCGGTACATCCTGATCGACATCATCAGCGGGAGGTCCTTTTGCCAGGATCGTGCGCCAACTAGTTAGCCCACGTTGAAACAGGCTGCTGGCGGGCATAGACGCAGCCCACCGGTAACTAGCAAAAAACCCGCCATGGGGAAATGATTGCCATCCCTCAGGGCGTAACCCGGCAGTCGAAATCGTGGGGAAGTCTCACCGCGATCTTCCTTGCGTGACACTCTCTCCTACCACCTGCATCACATGCTAGTCGGTTGTGCAATGTTGATCTCACCCCGGATTCTTTCCCCAGGTCACAGCATCGGGTTGGGAGGTAGATTACAAGGGGATTTGGGAGCCAGCCAGCTGATCAGTGTCCGAGCTCTGTGGTGAGCCCATTTTCAAGCCATCCGCCTCGGGAACGGTTAGCGTCTCGACTCAGCGACTGCGGCGCCATCGATCGCCTCGACACGTGAAACAATTACACGAGAATTAATTCCCGGTGATAGACATGACATGCAGATTCGCTGCTCAAACAAATAAATGTCCGATTGCGTCTTCAGCCTTTCCTTTGCGAGATCCACGACAGTGACACAAAATGCGCTACTGGGCTGCTAATGCCATCCGACCAAGTGCACTACAGTGGGGCATGCTAACCACCCGCCCCGTCAGATCATTTCTGAAATGAACAGACCAAGCCTGTGGAAAGACTGCAGTCGAATGCTTGGCAGCGTCAAGAGGGCTGTGGGATCAACATCAGCCGCTGACTCGGACCCTTGCCACGGCCAGGGGTCTTTTCTTTGCCGGCACGTTTTATCTAGTCCAAATAAGGCCCTGTATTGGTCTCAGTTTGTTTGGGAGGCTAATGAAGAGAAGGATCTGGAGTCACAATCCATCGTGGCTCAGCTGGTAATGTAACCACCAACGGCAAGTCGCAAGAACACTTGAGCGACCGGCACGTCTGTACAACAACCCATTGGCATAATCTGAGTGGCAAAACCGCCGTCTACTCAATTTCCGCGTGGACATGGACTGCCAGATCCATGGTCCAAACTAGCCCAATTTCCAAAAGCAGCAATTTTTATCCCTGTCGTGAATGCCGCGTTTCCGTTACCTTGGACTGCCCCCGACAATCTGGTGATGGGGGATCTCGTCGATACATGCAACTACGCCAGACCCATAATCCCCGCGTGTGCTGGTCGGCAATTGAAAACCAGGATTAAGATGCCGGGGAGCCCACGTTGCATTCCGCTGTACCTGACAGGACTGCATCGCCAAGCAGAACCTGGTAATGAGGGGCTCGGATGCATTTTTTTTGGCATTTATTATACCGAGAGTAATAATATCCAGCTCTAAGCGATAGGGCCTTTGCTAAATTGAGTTTGGTGGGAGGAGCCCTTGTGAGAAGAAACGGCCCCAGCGCCGGAAATTGATCACCATTGCATCTTCTGAAGAATCGAATAAACTGGCCTATCAGGCTCTAATTAACGCTTCAATTTATTTGTCCAGCATGGTAAATTTGACTGCCAGGGTTCAAGTGGGCATTTTGAATGTGGCACCGGAATGGTCGTTGCGGTCAGCATTGGTCAGCGTTACCCTACACTGTCGCCATTTTTGTCAGCAGACTCGCTCAATTCTGGCCAGGCACAACAAAAGGAAGAAATTTGAAAAGGTTATGCAAAGAGCAAATAAAATAACGATTTATTTAATGCGTAAAATGACATAAAATATGTAACAAATAAAACACAAGTCTAATCAAGGAAATAAGTGCTGTGTCGAAGAGTGTGGCTCACATTGACGCTAACAGCAAAAGTGAAGTGACACTCGGTTAGTGTGCAGTGCAACGATAGCCTATATCCCGTTTGACGTTGTGTCTTAGAATCTTGGTCGAATAGATTCTGGGACTCCGAGAGTGCCTGCGGCTTCCTTCCCCTCAAGCCAAAGATCCATTGCTTTTCTGAGCTTGACGAACCCCTCATTGTTCATGGTTGGCAAATCCGTTAGAATCCGATGACCCAGCTTCGCTTGTGCTGCCCCCAGGTGCTTGTAACCCTCTGGATATTTCTCTAACTCCTCGGCGGTAAACTGAGGCACATTCTTTCCATCCACCGGGACAACTTTATCCTTCTCGTAGAAGACCTTGTAGTATTGCACCTTCCAGACTGGCTTGTCAGGAGATGACTTGGATGTTTCTTTTTGGCAAAAGAAGATGAAACGATTATCGCAGTCAACATCAAACGATACTCCGTCAATGTTGAACCGCTGCGTAATGGTGGTCTTCATTTTGCCGATCGCTCTGTTGTTGGCTGGATTCAAGTCAACCAGCGTTCCTAGTTCGCGGTGCATGATGAAGTCCCCATTTGCCCGGCCCTTCTTCGAGACCTCGATGAAATCCTCAATAGAGAGACCCCCACTCCATGCTTGAGATTCGTCAGCGTTTATTACTTCTTCTAGTTTTTGGACATACTGGTAAAGATAAAGGCTCCCTCATCAGCAAAAATATCCCTGAAATTGTTCCATTCGGATGCATCGCGATATACAGGCCATCCCTTGCATAATTCGGAAACTTGGAAGCGATCAAGGATCTCGTCTATAGATCCGTTGAGGTGGCTCCACACGGTTGGCTGCGTCTCGTCGGCTGTGATATTGTATACCATGATGAATGCTTATCGATGTTTGCTACCTATTCAATTGCTGCCTGGAAAGTTGTTAGATATATACTGCTGTTTCCGGATATACGGATTCACGGCTCATGATGAGTGTGGGTATATTTTTATTGTACAGATCACACCATGCCGAGATATTCCACAAGTTACTGTCTCGTGTTGGGTGCCCGTGATTATGCCTCACGAGCTTCATCTTCGGCAACACGAACCCGACAAATGCACTCATTGCCCACCATTGATCAGATCAGGACCAAATGCCCCTTGTCAATGAGGTCATCAATCGGCACTCGGCCATCAACGGGGCCCACAGAACAAAATGGATTACGTGTGGCGGGCCATTGAGCTCCACTTACACACAACAGTAGTTCTTGGCAAAATTCCATGGGAAAAGAATACGAGTTGGGTTCTGAATGTGATTGAGCTCTAATTAAAATGTAATTCAATTAGAAACAGGTAGTATGAGGTTTAGCTTCCAAGAAAAATCTGTTTGTAGTGTTAAGTCTATTTGGGCGATTGAGAGTGATTTTGGTCATCAATTGTTGCGACTGACAATGAGTTGTGCTCTCTCGTCAATGTCTTAAAATCAAAATAATGACTACTTGCCGTAGCATTTTAATTTTAAATCGTAATAACGTATTCGCACAAGAAAGGGATTGTGAACTCTTCGTAGGGCTACTGAATTGATGTGAGCAGTAGGTTTGTTAGAACCGCCGCCTATTATGTAAATATTGCTCTGTGCGATTTGTTCTGCTTTCCAGTTATACTTCACAGAAATTAGCCTCTATTCACCTCATTACAGTAGTTTTAAATACCTGGAGCCTGTCTTACTCATGGTGTCATATGTAGGAAGTGAGCAGACCATGTTCCATGAAATAGGATTGTGTTATCAGGAATACTACTCACTGCCCACTACATTTCAACTCATCTCTACAATGATCAAGCACGGAACTCATATCTTTATGATATAATGTTTATCAAATCGGAGGTGTGTTGTAAATAAATAAATGCCTCGAATTTTCTGATAATCTATAGTTTTCGTAATGGAATTGCAACATCCAGTAAAAGCCAGCTTTTAAAGTCCTTCCATGCCAGCTCCCGAGGGTCATCGAAACCTCTGTAACCACCCCAAATTAACATTTGACATTAAGTTTCCATTCGGATTTTATCATTCGCGTCAGGATGAGCAATGCGACACAAAGAAAACTGGACGCTGCCGCCCAGCCCGACGCACTCGCAAATTTACCCCCGCTGGCGGCCTGGATCCATCCTCCAACCGGTGGGCCTGTCAATCCACCAATTGAAATAATGCTAAAACACATGCCCAGCCTCGTACCAACCTTGTCCAGTCGTTTGGTGATGCTGGCAACTCCCGTTGGCATGAGGCACTGGAATGCGCCTGAAGCGATACCATAAAAGACGGTAAAGATGTAGATGCCAGGCACAGTGTCGACGGCCAACCAAGTGAAAGCCACAATCATCACGCATACACTAGCGATTGTTATAACATTCAAAGGGCCCACGCGATCGGCAACTATGGGGACCAAGACACGGGCTGGTAGGCCTGCACCGTTCACTAGCGTGATGAGAATTGCCGCATCTGCATACGAGAGGCCCAATACCTCTCTAGCGTAGGATGCAAGCTGGACAAGGCGAAACGTGTTAGATGGCGACTGTATTGACAAAATTTGTGAGGCTGAGGAGATGAAACTCACATAGTAAAAAGTGTAATACACAGCCCAGACAAAGAAAAAGAGCGAAGACACATAAGCCACATAGACCGGCTCCCTGAACGCACCCCAGTCGATCACAGCACCGGACTTTCGTGGCGGCAGTCTCGGTCGCATAAAAGCAAATGCTAATGCAAGGCACCCAAGGTTGAGGAATCCCAATACACGGGCCGTCCAGGCAAACCCCAGCTTGGGAAGAAGCTCACGGACAATGATGGGGTAAATCATGCCCCCGGCCGAGTTTCCAGTTGTCGCAAGGCCCACAGCAAGTCCACGTCGGCGGTCAAAGTATGTCGCAACAAGAGCAAGGGACGGGGTAAAAAAGATGCCTCCTCCGAGGCCAGTCAAAACACCCTGGGTCAACATCAAGTGCCAATAACTTCTTGAAACACTCATTAGAAAGATTCCGAGCAACTGAAGCGCAGCTCCTATAAACAAGGTATGCAAAAAGAACCCAGCATCCAGCAATCGACCAGAAAAAGCACCAATGACAAAAGTCAGCCAGGTCTGGATCGAGCCAATCCAAGAGATGGCCGACGGAGACTCTGGCAGGGTCTCCGTGTAATATGTCTGAAAACTTCCAAACGAATTGATATATCCCCACGTGGTAAAAATCACAATCCATCCCATCGCAACCTGCGTCCATGCCTTGAGCCCGCCGTCTGGTGGAGGAGGGAGGTTGGCGTTGGAATGGGTTGTCGAGGCCCTGGTCATTTCGGCCAAGTCGCCGGCCGAGGGTATTTGGGTGTTTTCCGATTCGCTTTTGGTGTTGGCCTGCCGGCTTGGCGGCGCTGGACTGGGTTTAACCTTCTCCATTCCGTTTCCGGGACTCGATTCTAGAGCAGACATCTTGTTCACGTCGCCTGAGCGGATTGAAAAACACTTCTTGGGGCATTCAATCGACTGTCGGAATCCAGTCAGTCAGCAAAAAAAGTAGGTGCTTACCATTGACCGAAAATTCTGTGCAACGGGAATGTCAAGGATTTAAACCACCAGTCCCTCCGTCTTCGGGCTCGATCCAACATGGCCCCAAACTTGTGGAGCACGAGATTCCATCAAGGTCCACTAGGATTTAGTCCCGTCGCCATCGTGATTGTCGCTTAATAATGGCCTTCGCCTTTTTGGGCCATCACTTATCTACAGACCGCTTCAATTAACAGGGGTGTGTGTGTATCTGTGATTAGGATGCCGCCTTTCCAACATTTCGGATCCGGTACGGAGCGTAAAGCTCTTCAAGTACTCTCACAATCAGTCACATGTTGAAAGCCACCCGTTCAACGACTCTCCACCAGCCCCAACAAAAAAAAAATTCTCGTCTGCTCTTAACTAACTGGAACAGCTTGAACGTCGTGACCCCCTCTCATGTCATTCAAAGGTAGTATAACTTGTGTATGAAGGCAGTGTCCATTTTAATAACTGTGCCTTGAAGATAAGAGGACTATAGGAAGATCCGCACATTCAATTGAACAACTCTTCGGTAATAATTACCCATTACGGTAATCTCACCAATTTTTCTCACAGGTCACCAGCGACGCGAGTTCATTATTGTCTGTAATCTCGATGTTGAAGGTTCGTGATATCGCATCTTGCTTGACCTCGCGTAGCCATAAGTAGCCCCGATGGCTACGTTCCGCACCCTCCCCTCTGCTAGCCTGGTGTGCCAAAAACCTGGGTCTGTTTACCCACAATAATTTTGATCTGCCCTCCACGAAAGACTGGAGTAGAGTTGTGTATCAGAATGAACAGAGAATCTTGAGTTAGATCTTCGAGCTTCCGAATTATTGGATATCAGCTGAAGAGTACGACCTCTTACATGAGCGGTTATGATCTACCCCGGAGTTATGCCGTGGTTAACCAAAACGGTAGACAACTATTGATCTGCTGATGATACACCAGGTTGACCGATGGTCATATCTATGGGGGTAATGGTCGACTGTGGACTTTTTGACTGCCTCTTCTACGTATTCTTGTGTGATATGGAACTCTCTCGTTGGGCATCCACGCACTGTGATGATATCGATGAAGTTGTACGCAATGTAAATGTAATGGTTGGAATTTCTGGGTAGCCCAAGCGGAGAAAGCTACACGGCGCAAGGGGGGATTCTCAGCTAAGGGTACTCAATTCACAGACTCAACATATGCCACGGCCGGTGCCGGGGTTAACTTGATTTGATCCAGAGGCCTGTGATAGTAAGAATCCAGCGACCGAATTGCTGGGTGACTAGTGAGCTGATCAAGTGGAATGAACAACCTCAAAGTGGTCATTATACGATGCGGGATCCTTGCACCTGAAAAGGCTGGGTTTATTGGTATTTTTCGTGATTAATCGCTGGCTTTGAGTGAATTAGGCGAAGTAATATATCAACAGTAGGATCTCCTCATGCAAGCTGACGCCAACTTGGAGCAACTTCGCCCGATCTAATCCCACTAACGATCAAAGCTTGTACTTTTGAACATAAGCACTCGGGACTCCCATCCATATGCTCCAGATTCTTATTCAAATGTGCCTATTGTGGCATATATGCCCCTCTATTTAAAGTAATCTAATACCCACATTGGAGCTTTGCATCAAGTTCCCACTTGGTGGCTTGAGCAATGGGAAGTCATCACCCAACTGATTTGCCCACTCCATGGGCCAGCTTAGGTGGCTATTTAAGGCTGTAGGAATCCTGCCTGCCAGACCTTTTATCCAGGACGCGACAATGGTCTTCCTGAATGGGAATGCGTGCATTATGGGTCTCAGCGCTGCAAGTGCGACGATATATTCTACCATGAAGAAATGAGCCATAATAATTTGGGCTGTGTAATTTTCAGGGTTGATAAAAAGATTGAAGTCAGCAGCCGTGGCCTCTCCAATTAGATTGTATCCCCAGGACACTTCTAAAAAGCCTTATTGAAAGAGAAATATGAGTAAACAGGTGAATTAAATATGGAGTAATAGGACGTACCGTCAACATGAGACTTCTTGGAAATCTTGAGGATGCTGTCAAGACAGGCTAGGAACTTGACCTCCAATGTACTTTGGCACATTGACTGCAAGCCTTTGATTGAGGACAAAGTAGAATCCAAGAATCCATCATTCTGATTGTGGACGGCTGAATGTAGGTTGAGCGACTTGACACATTCCGTGTGCGTTTCCGCCGAGAATTGCCGGAATAACCCCCCGATACAGCCTGTTATCTCTGGGCTGGAAACCACCATGCACCCACGAATCATGGATAGAAACTCCAGCATCCCATCCGCCATATACGAGGATTGAAAAGCGAGGGCCATTACCGTCGCAAATAGGGCGTCTGCTTCAGCCTTTGACACGCATGGCCTACTGAGAGCCTGGTTCAGGGATTCGATTGCGGATACACGGTGGGCCAGGGCCTGCTGTTTGTAATTTGCTCCACTCCCCAATGCCAGATGAGATGCAGCAAGTCCTAACATGGCGTGGACTAGAAAGTCAAACTGGTTTGGTTGTCAGAACAGAATTGTACCCACAAAATCAACTCTTAGAAAACCAACATGATGCGAGAGGGAGGCAACCTCTTTCCAGATAGCATCACCTCCCAAGGGCAACGGAGGATACGCGTGAAACAAAAAGTGCTGAAAGAACTGGAGGTCTTCCATTGTGAATTGACCACCTGTCGATTGAAGTGGTTGCGACGGGGATGGAATGAGGCAACTGTTGCTGCTTGTGGCGCTTGGATATTCACACATCAAACCAAGACGTTGGCAATTAATGCACCCTGGCAATGTTTCCTGGCATTTGACCTTCCTCCTCTTGCAGTTTAGACATCCCCGCCTGGACTTTGTATGTCCCTTCCGGGGCATCGGCCTGCGACGGGCGCGAACATGCTCATCGGTCTCTGATGAGCCATGTTCTGATGAGGACCCCGCAATCCCGGTCTCAGGCGACGGCAAGCCAGTTTGTCGCTGTGTTCGCCGAATAACGAGTGTTTGGCCGTCCATAGCAGAGCCTATCTAGAGACAGCCCTCAGATGGTCACGTATTGGTACACCGTGACGGTTTTAGGCCGACGAGGCAGTGTGATATTGACGCGTCAGGAACAATTCCGTCATATGCAGCGTTCCAGTCAGACCGGGCTAACGCTCCCCCGTCCCGACGCCACAAAACCTGAACCATCGCTATTCTTGGACATGGCCGCTGATTGGGCTGGGCGTCTGTATTGCCGAAATTGGTCAATTAAAAAAAATCTAGGGCTTTTGTGAGACGCGATGCACAACGTTGACGTTTGCACAGCACGAAAATGTGCATCCATCACACGAGGTTAGGTTAGTTGCTCAAACCTTAAAGGATACAGGAGAGGGAGAATCTGCACTCAGAATAATCTAGCATAATATCAGAACAAGTAATCTAAGGACCCATAATTCGCCGAAATTCACTTAGGATGACCAGGCACGCATTCAGCCCGCATACTGCGCAAAGATATCCTTGGTGGCATCTGTATTTCTGACATATTCAGCCCCGATGGCAATGTCTTCGGCCACCTCCTCGCCATACATTTCCGATACGAATGCATACATCATGTCGATGCCAGCTGAAATGCCCGACGATGTCCAAATATTGTTGGTGATGACCCAACGGGCTTCAAGAACCCACTCAACGGCAGGCCGTTGCGACTTGACCTACACAACCCCAGTTAGACAGTTTGTTTTAGGCCTGTAAGCATCCCCTACATACCCATTGGAATGATCTTTTGTTCGACGTTGCTTTCAGCCCATCCAATATCCCTGTTCTTGCTGCGAGCGCACTGCCGGTGCAAATTGTAAAGAGGTAGTCTATCTGGGGAAAAGTCCGTTGCAAGAAGTCGACAATGGGTTGCGTCTCTTCAATTCTTCTTGTTCCTTTACCCCCCGGAACAATGAGTACATCGATATTAGCCGGCGGGTTGTCGAATGTGTGTGTAGGCACGACGCTCTGGCCCATGGTTACGCCCGGAACATCCCCAAGGTTCGTGGACACAGGATCCAAGGTCTCGGCAATGATGGAGAGCTGGAGGGGGATAATCTTGGACAGTATATTCAGCACGTCGAGCGGGCCGAACACGTCCAGTGCCTGGAACCCTGGGAAAAGAACGAGGCCATATTCTTTGGGCGGGGAAACGGGACCTTGACGCTCCATGACTACTTGGTTGCCAGATAACAATTCTACACAGAGCTCGGGTGTTTATCCGAGTACAAGCTCCAAGCGACGGAGGGGAAGTGAGACTTAATACAAATCGCGCTCCGGTGGGGCACCGGGCACGCATGACTAATAAGTGATGGCTGGAATGCTGCGAGATACGGCGTGATATATATCAAAATGGTGGTATACAGCCTCGAGCACGACGGCGTTAGTACAGGAAGGGACTTTTGCGGGGTACACGCCCTTTTTTGGCGACTTTGCAACATGGCGAATTATTCCCGCGGTATTCAGAACCATTTGGGCTGGGTTTAGTGAGCGAAGAGGAGCAGCCGTACACGTCCAGGGCATTGTTTTAGTGTGTGGTTACGTCACGTCTCGTGAAATGCCCCGTCATCCTGTAAGCGCCTCCCCAAGCCTAGAAGAACGGAGTGACGTTGAAACATCCGATGGAGAATTTTTGGCGCGACAGTCTCAGATTTTTAATTGCTTCAGGCGTCGCAGTACTACTCAGCATGCATGCACTGTACCATCCATCTCGGGAGAGGTGCGATAACGGAGCGGGTGGGGGATACGTAACAGGGGCGATCGATTAGGCGAGACTTAGCCCCTTAGGGTAGTCAGGCAAGACAGAAGCAGGTTCGGCCAAAGTGTATTGTATAAATAAATAAGGCTGTTCAGGACTGAAGCTTCTCCTCTTCTCCCTTTGTTCCTAGCTTTGCTCTTGACACTTGAAATGTGTTACCATGCATACTTGAGTCAAGATCCATTGTCTTAGACCTCAAGGGGCATAAAGAGTGTGAATGTTACAAAGCGGGTTCCGCGCGTTACAGAATGCCCCTCAGTTGTCCAATTGCACGGCTAATTAATCATCCTCGCTCCAACGAAGACACGCGACTGGGGAAGAATAAAACCCCACGGTCGCATTAAGTGTATTTCTTGGTCTCTCCTTCACACCAGTTCCAGAACTTCTCAGAAATTGAGCTCTGTCCGTTTGACCCGCTCTGGCAAGCCGTCCCAATGTCGCTTCGGAGGGTTCCAAATCGACCCCATGGGATAATGTAGGAACCACTTTTCTCGAGCGTAATATCCTTGGAGTAGCCGGCGTAGAGCTCTGTGTGGGCACCGTTGATTGCCTTGTGCGCCATGAGATTCTATTCGCTAAACGTCAGCCTTCATACCGTTGCGCATTCCAGAACTTCGCATACCACGACGAAGTTCTTTACGAACCCGAAATGTCGCTGGAGTTCTGTTTGCAAATTGCCAGGGTTCCATGCCTAGTAGAAGACTTGTCAGCTTCCACTTTTCACCGCTGCCTATTTTCCATAGTGCAAATGCTTACCACGCTGACAATGCCATCTGATTTGTACCTCCGAGCAAACTCTGCTGCTAAAAGAACATTCCCAGCCTTGGATTGTCCGTAGTTCAGGTTCTGGTCGCCATGCACTTTAGGCACACCCTTGGTGTCAAGTTCAACACCGCCGGGAGGTGATCCGATGTCAACCAGAAGCGAGCCTGCCCATGTGACTCTAACAGAGCCTGGCGGAGCAGTAGATGCAGTTTTTCTAAGTATGGGAACCAAAAACTTAGTAAAAAGAAACGGCCCCACACAATTAGTCCCCATTTGTAGTTCATAGCCCTGCTTAGTTTCTGATCCTGCTGGTGGTACCATTACACCAGCATTGTTGGTTAGGACATGAAGTGATTGCTCCTTTGCCATAAAGGTATCTGCGGATTCTTTAATACCGTTGAGGTCTGCTAGGTCGAGTTTGAGGAATTCCAGGCGTCCTTTTGAGCCTGGGACCTCATTTTTAAGGGCATTAATGGCTTTCTCTCCCTTCTGGATGTCTCTTCCAGCGATGTAGACTACTCCATTCTTGCGATAGAGGATTTTGGACAGTTCGTAACCTACACCAGCATAGCCGCCAGTGACGATGGACACCTTAAAAACGCTTAGCACTGGATGAAATGAATTCTGCGTTGAGTCGACATACCTTTCCTGTCTGATCGTCGAGATTCTTCTCGGTGAGAGGTGCAGGTGGGATCCTGAAAGACTGGTCAAGGAACGCGTTAGGCATTGTGAGTTATTTCAAGTATCTGTGGTCTCGATTTTTGTAAAATTCCTCATCATCAACATTGCCATTCGATATTTATATTCTGGAAATTGACGATTCAGCGGTTTTGAAATAGAGTTTGGACAAGGGTTGGTGCCGGTGCGACCAACGGGAAACGGGGGCTTGAGCGTTACCGATGCTCTCTAACTCCGCTATTTCCGCTCTAATCGAGGTACATTGGCACCTTTGAGAAAAGGTATGGGTGTGGCCATGTTCTAAAGGCTCTTTTGGTTCACTCATGCATTGGACATGCAGAAAAAAGATTGGCGAGCAATAATATAAACCGGGGATCTTGGTATGAGAATTTAGGTTATCTTGGCACTTTAATTTGACAGTTCTGCTGAAGTTCATCAAATACGGACCTCTGTGATCACATCTTCATTCAATTTGTTTCCTTTCAGACCAACAACGGCCGTGTCGTATGCCATGGCTGTTTCGCCGATTTTGGCAATCATACGTCTAGTCCCAGCGCAAACTTGACCCCCGGCTCGGTTTTATCAGATTTTTATGAAGAAAAACCTGACTGAGCACCTGCCGTTTGACCCAATCATATAGAGGTGGGGGACCCCATCAATGGATATTCCCTGTCATTTTAGAGAAGCCGTGGGGCGATGCGAAGCCAGTTCCGCCGCTACGTGCGCACAGCCTTATGAGCGTGCGGAATTTGGCGGAGATGAGTGATATTTTTCGTATTGTACGACACCTTTTCTTTTCCGACTCCGTTCCGGATTTCGTATTGCACCGAATCCGCTGCCGTACCCAACATATCAACTGTGCATATCTCCGGAACTCAGTAAACCTATTGTCGTTAATCTCCATTTCAAACAGTTCCATCACAAACTTTCTGCAATTCTGACCTTTGACGTCATTTCAGATTGCGGAATGCTTAACTTTACTGTCAATTGTCCCCGGCTCAAGGATGAACGTCGTGTTGGTGGGAATGATACCCCTTCTTGGCGCATGACGACATTTCATCTCAGATGTCGCACTTCACGCAGATAAGATAAGTAGGGCACATGCATGCATATTTTGACAAGCAACGCATACATACTATATACGCCACCATACCTATATACAAACTCTCCATGTAACCTCCTCAGTGTAGTGTTCAGATCCATTTAATATAACATTGGGGATTGAAGCACACCCACTGACAACAGTGATCTGCAGTATGCTACAATCTGATCAAGCTTCCGAAAGATGACTTTATACCTCGTGTTGAAGTAGAACTGGAAATGTGCTTTCAGTGTTATACGAGATACGATGAATAAAACGAGGCACAGAATCCATCTATCGAAGTATCATTGGTGGCCCTGATAATCGAAGGCGAGCTGCCAATCTCCAGGAATTGATTCGATGTTGAAATAGGCCACTGATGTTTCTGCTGCAACCCATTTTCCGGATCCTTTGCAAATGCCAGCCACAAATCTTGCATCTTTTCACCGACCTTATTTTCGAAGGCAGTATTTTCACCTCTGAAGTTACCGGAAGTTCCGAAAACCATCGGCAGCTCGGAACAGTGATAGGCACCTAGGCCTGAGTTCGGCGATACGTTAGTAAAGTTTCCTCTGTACTGATAACGGAATGTTTTCAATCCGAGTCTCTGTCGCAAAGGTGTGAGATAGGGCACTGGACACTGAAACGTCGAATATGTAACCATTGAAGCCACTTCAGCATTGTCAGGGCCAACAAGAATCGTACTCTCATTCAAATTCGAACCAAAGATAGCTGGGCGGTCGGATAGCTGTCCTTTAAGGAGACGATCAGTGTAATTATTGAACACAAGCCTTTCATCGATAAACGGTGCGAAAGTAAGGCTGCTGCCATTGTTCGCCAAGTAGTCAACGATTGTGTCGGTGGACTTATTTTGCATGCAACTTAGTTCATCTTGAGCTGAGCCGCTGGAGCAACCGAGGGCTTGAGCAACAGCACTGAAGTTGCCGCCTGCTGTATCATCGGACCGGGTGCCAACAGTCAAGAATGCCGATCCAGAGTCACAAATGAATCCCTTCACAATTGGGTCATTTGGATAAGCAAAATTCTGAATGTCGGTGCTTCCAGCTCCAGCACTCTGGCCCCAGAGAACCATTTGGTTGGGGTTGCCTCCAAAAGCAGCAATGTTGTCGCGAATCCACTCCATCGCGAGGCGCTGATCCAATATTCCAAGGTTTTGCTCATCCAATCCCCTCGCACCAGGAAAGCCAAAGATATTGAGTCGATACTGTATGCTGACAACAACGTGGCTCTGCGTACGCTCAACCCATTCGGTTGGGATCCAGGCCGGGGTGTCCGTACCACCCTGGAGAAACTCGCCTCCATAGATCCAAATAAGGACCGGCAAATCAGCCTTCGCATTGTCGGGTGTCCAGATGCTCACAGAAAGACAGTCTTCCGATGTTGCACCGGTGATCAAGGTTTCGGGGATGTACTGATAGAAGAAGCTAGAGGTGTCGATAGTTTGCGGGCACGCTGGTGGCAGCTTGGTGGCATTAATGAGATGCGCTCGGGAAGAATCTTGCAAGGCGACAGGAGGAAGAAAACGGCGCTTCTCTGTGGGTGCTTCGGCAAATGGAACCCCAAGAAATTGTCGGACGTTTGGTGAGTTCGAGTCAATGGTTCCCTGAACTGTTCATTTAAAATGTTATTTAAGTGGCGTATAAGATATTTTAGAAACAATTTACCTAGTCCGCTGGACGTGGAAATCAATAAGTTGCCTTTTCCTGGAGAATGGGCAGTGGCTAGAGCAATAAGCCCAAATATGGAAGCGATATACAACATCATCTTCAGTGGGTTTGATAATCAACAACCAGGATAACCGATTGACTGATGTGGAAGTGATTTTGTGATGGCTTTATACTTCCATCGCAACTTGAATCCCGGCCCCTAATTCGCTTTAAGAAAGCCAGCAGACCTCGATATGCTTGCGATGCTGAGGTCCCAATGCCATACTTACCACACGATTTCGGCAAGACCGGCAAACAGAACACAGGGAAATGGATAAGACGGAACTGTCGTAACAACTCAAGCAGGGGTAAGGTAACCCTGGCCACGACAAAGATTTAAGGAACAACTCCTTTCCAGAAATGGGATTCTCTCCCGAGAGTTAGCGGGGAATCCCCACAACCGCTCATGCACACATCCTCAATGCGGCTGCCGCATTTATCTTATCAGATCGATCTAACCAAGCCATGGATGATAGATTGCGAGCTTCCATAACCTCTTTGAGCTAAAAAGAAAAAGATACCAGCCGACCAAGCCCTACGAAACCCATCTCCAGTGGGTGTCGGATTTTTCCTCCTCTCCTGTGATGGCTGGAAATTCTCCGAAACTGACCAATTGGATTCTAATCAGCCGGAATTGCCACGCTGAAAATAAGGGTCGGGGTCAGACCTACCGTTAATAAATGATGGCATCATCGCACTGGAATGTAGCACTAGCTTCTATTCCCAGCTTCTTCAGAGTTTGAAATGCGTAAACCGTGAGTTTGAGTGTTCGCCCATAATCTGAAGAGAGGAGAGGTGGACGCAGGGAATGCTTCATGGTCACGTGCTTGGGCTGAAGTTAGCGTCAGGGGTCCACTTCGTTATCGCTGTCTGAGCTTTTTGGAGGGGCCATGCTTTTGTCAACTCGGTTTTCTTGATGAACATTAGATGTTTTCCTCTTACATTCTTGATCCCGTATTAAAACAATAATCAGCACTCAAAAAGACTTTCCCTCACGCACCGAAATGTCAGCCAAGGCAAAACGAGTTGCTGAGATTTTGCTCTCCTCACTAGGCCTCGAGCTGATCTCATGCACCGTCCTGCAAACCCTCTGGGCAGGCTATGGCCATATTTGTGCTGTAAGGGCACGCCCGGTTCATGGCCAGTCCGAAAGTATTTCCATAGGGGCTTCAGGCAACCTGCAGCCTGCCCCGGATGGGGCGTTCCACCTCGTCCTGAAACTCATTTCCCCGCCCAAAACTGGCGGTGATGAAGGCCATCTGCGAAAGATGCTGAGCTACGAGGTAGAACAGTACTTCTACCAGGAAATAACACCATTATTAGAACCGGATGTTTCCGTTGCGACCTGCCTGATTTCGACTAGACACATGCAGGGAGATGCCACTCCCAAGGAACTCCAAGGTGTTACTGCTACCCTCATGTCAGATCTACGTCTGCCCTTCCCTGTAGCAGGGGAAAAAAGATCCCTGCTGAACGCAACCCAAGTCTATGCTGCATTAGACTGGTTGGCTAAATTCCACGGCAGTTCCTGGAAGTTTCTGCCGGACAATCTTAACAAGTTTCTGCTCCCCCCTCTCCAGGAAGCGGAGAGGAGAAAGGGCGACCCCAGTGCTGGTGGTGATAAGCTGTGGCTAAACGGAGGCTACACTTATCTGGCAACCCGCCGAAAAGAATACGCATCGCTGGCTGAGGATCCAGAGGCAGATTGGTCCTCAGAAATGTGCCAGCCGCTGCCTGGTTCTCAGTCATCCATCACCGAATTGGTAGCTGAATTTCTCACCCCACGTGGTCGACCGTTTGAGACCTACATCCACGGCGATGTCAAATCGGAAAATCTCTTCACGACTGAACCTGGTAATCAAGTTGCCTTTTTCGATTTCCAATATGTAGGTCTGGGTCTGGGTGTCTGTGACCTGGCCAAACTGTTCACATGCTCGGTTCCACTGAAAATGCTTGTCACACATGGCGTGGATTCTGACGAACTCGAGATGGACGACTCCGAAAGAAGACTGTTGGAGCACTATCGCGAAACACTCATCGGACGTCGACCCTCCGATAAGGAGGCTTATGATTACCCCATGGGCGATTTTGTTCGGCATTGGGAAACCGCTCTTGTAGATTGGTGTCGCTTTCAAGCGTCGTGGGGCTTTTGGGGCAATACCGAGTGGCTTGAGGCTCGTGTTAGGTCGATTTTGAACGATCAGGCATGGAGGGACTGGCTACAACACGAAGTACAACATCTGTCTAAATAATCCTGAAATGCCGATCGACCAGTTTCTAAGAAAAGATACTAGAATTTTTTAACTAAATTATAGAATCCTTTCAAACACGTCTTTATCTGCAGTCTTTCGAACTTGATTGCCGCCAAATGCCTCAAATGATATGTACAGCGAGAAATTGAATTGAATAATAGATGAAAATGTTCCAATGACCGACAACTCGAGATTGGCCCCCATTTCCACCGAATGTCCTTCACTCCCATCTACGCGAGCCTTGGTCTCGGCTTAACTGGTTGTACTTATACACATTGGGAGTAGTAAGAGTTCTGCTCTTTGCAAGTGTAGCCAGTTGCGCAAGTTGTAGCACCGGTCCAATTAAGACCGCCGCATTGGTAGTACTGGGCTGCAGCTTGGACACTGCCTCCAGTGCTATCATCGTCAGAATCATCGCAGTCTTCGTCATCAGTAGATGCACTTTGGGTGGGGGTCGTGGCAGCTTCGCTCGCAGATGAGACAGCCTTCGCTGTAGTTTTGACGAGACTAACGCTGGAAATGCTGCCCTTTGTGCTATTTTCCGCAGCTGGTGTAGGAGTGGTAACAGAGCTGGCACTCTCAGACTCTACCTTAATTGAAGTCACGATGGTTGTCGCAGCAGCGCTCGTTGATGTAGACTTTTGTTGCACAGCACTGTGGACGGAGGAAACGCTCGCTTCGGCGATGGAGGATGTGCTTGAGGTCTCTGTCGTCTTAGTGGAGGTTGCTTTGGCTGTGGCTGCGGTCGAATGGGCAGTCGAGGTGCTTTGAGAGCTAGTGTCATCGCTAGATTCACTGCCTGAGCTATCAAATGTACTGCCGATGGGGCCGAACTTGATATTGGAGAAGACAACGGATGCATTGGGAGTCTCAGACTCGACCGTGGCGGGAACACCGGAGTCTGTGGAGCATGTGCCTCGCTTGGAGCCAGCGGCAGTGGAATTTGCTGGGTATGTGGAATCAAGCCAGAGCATGTTGGAATGGTGCTATAGATAATTAGCGAATAGTTTAATGATGAAGTATTGCTTGACATACATCATCCCACAAGCTCATCACAAGGACCATGGGCGAGGCAATTGCATCGCTCATCTGTGAGAAGCCGCCCTTGTTCGCAAAGTCATCTTTGTCACTGAACGCCTCCTTCTGAGCTGTGCAGAATTCTTCGTTGATCGAATTTCCAGAAGTGCCGGAAATTTGGGTTTGCGAATTTGCGACCACCTTGTCATTTTGAACGTAGAATCGCTTGATCTGAGACAGGCTGCCGCTGCTTCCTTCGATGAACTGGGTGACAACAGTGATCTTCTTTGTGGTATCGATGGTAAAGTCTGATCCAGGGCCATAGAATGATTCATTCCCTTGCCGGTAAGAGTTGAAGTCACATCCATCGGGATCACAGTCACCCGCGTACCTGGTATCGGAATAGGTGCCACCGCAGGCATCGCCCTCACATGAGTGCTGCGTGAGGGTCTTGCAAGGATGGGCTGTGTAAGCTGTAGAGATATCATTGGCTTCCCAGATATCCATCTCTGGGCAGCAAGTGCCAAGGTTTCCAATGCCGGAGTTGGAATCACTGCTAGAAGGCTCCCAGTCTTCCACATTTGCCTATAAAATGTCAGCCGTGGTCTACAGATCAGCTGTGGGTGCACCTACGACACCGTTGATGAACTTGACGTCGCGTGCACATTGAGCGTCGCAGTAGCCTGTGCCATACTTGGCTCCAGCCTTATTGCCGTCATATTTTGATAGCCCGCCATCTTCATCCATGGAAACAAAGTAGAGCGCGCCGTTGAGGCCGCAGCTAATGGCCGAAACATCAACGTCGAATGTGAATTCATTTCCCAGGAGAGTGAACATTTGGTAAGTATCATCATCCTCCAAGAGGTACAGACGGCTACCGATGTTGGTTGAGTATGCACCTTTGGTGACGAAGTTGATACTCAGCTGCCCTCCACTTGTAGTTACGCCGTAAGTACCGCTGTAGTCAGCTCCATCAACACAGCAGCTCTTGGCGCAAGTCTCCCCGTCGGCACAAATAGAGGAGTCCCATTCGTTCCCGGTGTAACAGTTGGTGCTACCATCAACGGTGTGAGTCCATCTCCAGTTGGAGTCAACCACCACGGCACCTTGGACCTCTGTACAGCTGGTTGATGTACACTTGGACCAGGTCAAGGACGGGTGGGTTTCGGTTGTTGAGTTGCAGGCCTGCTGCGCCTGGCTGACGGCGATCAACGCCGAAAGAAAGGTGAAAGAGGTTGTCAGGAACATTGTCGTTGTATTTTAATCACAAGATATGAATGAGAGTCAAGAAAAGAAACAAGCACCAGGCTGTGTTGAAAAGTAAAACTTGGTCGAATGCCCTTGGATGCAGGCGAATGTTATAGCTTTATATCAACATCGGCTACCTAATGGGTTCAATAAAGGTATCGCGGCATAAATTCAGGAATTCTTTCGGCCAGTTCATGGTGGAATGATTGTCTCGTCCAACACGGCAGCATCATTTCATCCAATGTTCTGATGATTTTGATAATGAGTGCTTAACCGGATCTCGCTAGCGAGCAATTAAGGGTCATTGTTGGTTTTTCCATACTATCATCCCAGAATGGTACGAAATGTGGGAAGATACTTGATCACGATGATGAGATTATGCGATTGTGGTAGAGTGCGACAGATGGATAATTCAATTGTTTCAGATCCATCCGTCCACGGCTGAAGATCCAATAAAAAGCCACCAATTACAGCAGATGGTGAGCCTGATCCCCTGAACCACCCCTGTAACCAACCCCTGGACTCATCGAGCTGCGTCACCATATTAGGGACAATGCTCCAACATGTATCGAGCCTTTTCTGGTCAAATTCAGGGCGACACCCCTTGCATCAAACCATGGGCCATCTGGATTACAGTCCCTCGGGAGTTAGGCCACTAGAATAAATGACTTTGAAAAATATTACAACGTCTAACCATCAAACACCCTCTCTAAGCCAGCCTAGCATCTTCCCTCGGATACAGCAGCCCTAGGAAACCAGAGTCAGTTCAATCCTGTCCGAATTTCAGCCGAATGGCTTCGCAAAGATCTAACTTACCGGAAATACCAGCTCTCATAGGTCCCGGTGCCTCCGCGCTCGCAACGGTTCACCGGCAGCTTCATGATTTGGTTGCACTTGGCCTCGGACAAATACTGACCCACCCCAAAGTCATTGCGGGCCCAGAATTCAATCTTGTTGTTACCTTCTGCAGCGTTGTAGCATCCGTACTTCATCTGGCTCCTGGAAAAGCCACCGCTGCCATCCGTGCTCGAGTCGCCATTGCACCACTTGGGCACACTTGCGAGAGCAGTGGGCTTATTACCGCCCCATGTCTTGCCCGTGCTGTAGCAGCTTACGGACTCTGGATAGACGTACCCAATCGTTCTGACGCAGACGTTGGCATTGGCCCACAGCCCGGAGCAGTCCGACCCGATGGAAGGGTTCCATGCGTTGAGCTGCTGAGTCGTGATGCCATGTTTGGCGGTAATCGTTTGGCATGTGTCGCCTGAATTGACCCAGTAGAACTGATCACAGTCCTTTACCATCCCGGGCTGTATCGAAGTGGGCGTGGATACGCCATTGCCCTTGGTAGTCGAGGTGCTTGTGCGCGACGTGGTGGTTGTGGTTCGGATCGTTGTCGCGGTACCTGGGATGCCAACACAATAATACGTCTCAGCCCAAAGGCCACTGCAGTCATTACCAACAGCGGGGTTCCATGAGACGAACTGGGCGAGAGTAAAGGTTCCATATTTCCGTACAATGCCAGCGCAAGAGTCGTCCTTGACGGCCTTGTAGAACCGCACACAGCTATCAATAAGCCCTTCCTGGGTCTCTGTAGGCTTGGGTACGCCCGTGCTCGTGCTAGTGGCTTTTGTGCTTGTCGGCGGCGCAGCGGGCGTGCCAGGCACGCCAACACAGTAGTGCGTTTCAGCCCAGAGCCCGGAGCAGTCCGAGCCGACAGCTGGGTTCCAAGAGATGAACTGAGCTGTATCAAAAGTGCCATACTTCTTGACGATAGCAGCGCACGTGTCACCCTTTACAGCCTTGTAGTAGGTGGTACAAGTTTTGATGATGCCCTCTTGGACCGGTGTCGGGACTGTGTTGGTGCTGGTAGGCTCAGGACTGGTGCTTTTCGTCGTGGTCACTACTGGAATACCCCAATTGCGCTCCACGCAATATTCCTGGCCTGTTGTGATTCCGCTGCAATCCGCACCGACAGATGGGTTCTGGGGTATGCAGTCAGTCCACTGTCGGGTCAAATGTTGTGTTTCTGCTCACCCATGAAATAAACTCGTCAGTGGTGATGCCCCAGCGAGACGCAAAGTCTTCGCAAGTATCTTGCGCGGTATATGCCGCCTCAAGGAAAGTGCAGTCATCAGGAACGCCCTGTCGACGCATCAAAGGGGCTGCCGTCTGTGTTGGCCTCAATGTCTGAGTGACCAACTCTGAGATGACAGGCACAGCGAGGGCAGCCAGTAGTAAAAGAGAAGGTTTCGCCATGACTACTGTATGATGGTTGACCTATGTGACAACTCAGGCAAGGTGATGAACGGTAAAGTCAACAGGATGTACAACTCGGGGAGCTCCGTGAATTATACTTATAGTTGATAAACAAAATAGCAGGTCCGTAAATACGAGGTCCCGCAACCATATGAGATGGCCAAAATCGCAGTCGTCCCATATGCAACTAGACCAATTGCCGCATATGCTTCACAACTGGGTCTTTTCGAATGTTGCCTCGCTATTCTAGGCCGATTCGCTTTACCAGAAAACTCACCCTGTTTGACTCGCACTGTATACCGAAAAACTTGACAAGTATTTTTCACGATTGATTCCTATTCCCGATTATTCTTCCCCGCTGACATTGGGCCTATGCTGCTATCAACATGCGATGTGACAAAGTCCACATAGTAATTTCGGTATCAAGCGAATTCGGCTAAAGGCCACCATGTTCAAGGGTAACAAGGGACCAACATTGGCTATTGGTTGAGACGTTGTCATGACAATAGTTCCGCTTGGCAAATTTTCAGCTCCTCGAGGCTCAAGATGTTTTTGTCGCAGTGTGCCCAAAAAAAAAGGCTGGATGGTCCAGACCCGTTAGTAAGTCTTGGCCATTGTCGTACCATTTTTGCGGCCGATAACGCTTTATTCATGTGAGGATAGCCGGGGTGTGTTATGCTGTTGGTTGGCCTCTGCAAGGAACAGTTTCTGTCAGTTAACCTATGAGGACGCGCCCGCTCTAGGAGGCGAGCTTGGCTGTTGGTTAACCCATGGATGTCCATCCGGCCCCACCTTCGGAACACGGATAGTGCCGAGCACATCCTTATTGCAAAGTCTACCTGGTGGAGCTTTTGTTGATGTTGTACTCATTACTCCGCAAGACACCGGGGGAGCTAGTCGTCCTAGACTACTGCTTGCAAGGTTCTCAGCTTCCCGTTGGAGGCTAGCAAACCCACAATTCCATGTTTTCCGTTGGTCTTCATCCCAGGTATGGGTTGAATTGAGGCCATGTTGATGAAGCTTTCTACTGCACGTGGCTGCAATATCCTAGGGCAATCCGCAGAAATAGGATTACGGATTTGCATCGGCTGTTACAACCGTCTTGGCATGGTCAGCTCCTTGTTGGCTGTCTAAACGTGGCCATCACGGTAACCTTTTTCTGAGTTAGGCGAGCTGAATAGGAATGACCCACCATAAATCCGGAGGAGCCATTTCCGGAATTTTCAGGGCTCATCGCCGTCGCAGCCACTATCTCTGAAATTAACGCACTTCAGACCTCTACCTTCAGACTTCTGCTTTGAAGAAATTCCTTGATTGGTTTGGGGAAAATATATCAACCGGATGCATCGACAAGTCAAGTATTTGGAGTTTTTCTTGTGTATAGTGATAGAAAATGACCCCTCGGGATACTTTGACAAAACGACCAAGTACTTGTTGTAAGAGTTTAGTGTCATAGAAATGTACTGGAAGTTTATTCTTCAGCATTTATTGATCTTTTGGCACACTTCCCGTGCGTCAATTGGATTTTGTGTGCCCTGTGTGACGTGACCATACCCTAGACTCAATCGCAAGCACATGAGAATTTACGCATCCAGATGTAACACTCAAGAAAGCGACTGTGCTATCCTTTCATGCTTAAACAACTCTTTTTTGAAGTGAAATCGAGATTTGAAGGGTTCTACATTATGCCGTGACGCAACCGCGAACATACCTCTTGCCTCTGGCTACGAACCAAGTTTATATTCAGAGACAGGGCGATGTAATGAGTGTTTCGAAATTCAATTTTTTACAACTGATTGTCGTTTTTCAGAACTGATTTACAACTTAAACAATATCACAGTGTCATTCAACGGCTTTCTTTGTGGCATATTTTGCCTTATCGCCCATCTTCTGCGACCGGTGAGCAAGATCCCAAGGCATATTTCCTTCACTATCCTTGGCCTCATCATCCGCTCCTCCCAGCTCTCTGAGAGCCCTTGCTACACCTGCAGCTCCGTATTCGGCTGCCCAGTGGAGGGGGGTCCTGCCATCGATGACGGTGGCAGATAACGATGCCGTATCGGGATGGGCGTACATTGTGTCAGCTCTCCCACCCCAGAAAGCTTCCAGTTGGCGGCGGCTCCGCCACGACTCTGCTTCAGGCTCATGACGATAAACCTTAGCTTGGCTTTGAATTGGTGGCAACTCCAGAGGCCCCAAAAAGAGCTCACGGGCGAGGGCAGCAGCGCTGGAGTCATTATCTAACACTTGGACCTCTTCTTCTTCTTCAGGATCCACTTTATAGTACCTTTGCTCAAATTCCTCGAATTCAGACGGCGCCAGCTTGATCTGTTCCTGGTGGCTTCCAAGGACATGGAGGATGGTTAATCCCTCTGCTGTCACAGACTTGATATTAGCCCCGAGATCCAGCAATAGCCGTGCCGACTTGACAGCTCCAGCCTCAGTTTTAAACGCTAATGGATTTGCGGTCAAAGAGCAGATAATGGGCGTCCAGAAGCTGCTGTTGGTGACATTCACATCAAAGCAACCGCGCGACAGCAGATACTTGACGGTTTCATGCTTGCCACCAGCGGCAGCATAATGGAGGAGTGTATCCCCAGATTGAGTTGTCGATAATAAATCCGGGTCCGCCGGCAGAAAATAACGAAGAAAAACAGCTGTGTTGCTACGCTCCGCAGCCCGGTGTGAAGCCGTTACTCCCTCATTATCTCGAATGGTAAGCGAGGCGCCTTTTTTGAGCAGCAGACGGATTGACTCTTCGTGCATCTTGCTTTCAAACTCCCTCCAATGCCCGAGTTCTGGATCTATTGGAGTTGCAAGAAGGTGCAGCGCAGTAAACCCATTATCCCATTGGGTATTGGGATCTGCACCTTTCTCAAGAAGCGCTTTTAGCGCCCCGCATGCTTTAACCTCGAAAGCTGCCTCCCGAAGAAGTGGGGAGCCCTGCTCAGCAACACGAGCATCCACTCCAGCGCCATCAATAAGGCGGGAAACAACGCGATATTGTTTATCGTAGTCGGACTCCTCGTATTTGATCGGCAACAACTCCATATCGCTGCAAAATATCTTCTCTTTGATCACTCGAAGCAGGAATTGGTACAGCTCGCGCTTCTCAAATTGAACTCTGTCCATGATCAGATCAACAGAATCAGGCTCCCATGCCATTGCAGCAGAACCAAGAGCACGACACATGGTTTCATGACTCCACTTGAACATGTCCAAAAAGTCGCTAACAATGTGAGCCTTTCCATTTTGGGCCGCCATGAAGAGAGATCTCTCTATCAGTTGGGATGCATGTTCATCGTCAATGCCGACGACGTCGGCAGAGCGCATGGCTTTGAGTTGATCCAACAGTAGACGCAAGATATCCAGATAGCCTTTGCAAGATGCCAACTCCAGAGACGTTAGGCGTCCACCTTGACGAGAATCGGGAAGATCATCGACCGAGAAAGGGTCAGCGCCGGCATCAAGAAGAATGCGAGTGGCTGCAAGGTTGTCGCTGCCGATGGCGATATTAAGGAGCGAGCTCCCTAATCCGCCTGGGTGGATCAGATTGGGTCTATCAGTTAGAAACTGCTGGAGCAGATCTAGTTTGCCGTCCTTGATCCAAGCCTCAACCGCCCAGTACTCATCGTCTTCCAAATACTCCGTATCCATTTGAGTGGCAGTTGTTCGCCTAGTACTGAGCAAGTAAAGTAATTAGGCAAGTCTCAATTGAATGCCTGACTCACAATCGAGAATCGGGGATGTGGATTGGTGAAAAGAAGCTATGGCTTGCCTTCAGTGTAGGCGCAAGAGACTGGAGTTGGGAAACGGTTGTGGCTGTATTTAACCGAACACGTAAGATTGTCGGACCCAAAGCAGAACACTCCTTGGCAGTGCTGTGGGTAAATAAAGCCTAAGTAGGGTCAGAATTGTGGAGCGCGAGGGATTTCCAGTGCATTTCATTACCTAAACCATACCAGCTTTATCAGGCAGAATGGCCCGGACTTCTCTATGCAATCTTGGAGTGGTTCATACTCCTTTGCTTCTTACCCCCAGAAAAGCTCTACTAGCATGCGATAAATGTTGGGCAATTTTATACCCTAGGAGTGGATTATTCAAAGCTATTCTACTCGGCAGATGGGAATTAGAGGCCAATAATATCTACTCTCCCAACTTTCCTCATTTCAGTTTCAACCTTCTCCGTTGTACATGGGTATGCCTTTTGAGTCCTCGGATGTGTGACCGTCAACTACTCAGCCAAGGTTTCATTCCACCCACGATATGGGTGCAGACAATACCAGTTGCCTACGACCAAATTATCGGAACACTTGGTGGCCTCGGTACCCAAGGACGGATTGACCTGGAGGAAGAGGTTCATGGTCACTGCGCTCCTGGAAAGAATGGTATTGCAGCCCTTGCCTTCCTGGGCCTGGAAATACTCGCCGCAACGTTCCGTCGTCCCCTTGGCCACTGTGCCGCCCGCTGGGGGCTCAACCACGGTATCCGCATACCCGTCTCCAGAACCTCCTTGTCCTCCGAGGTTACCATTACCAGGAGAAGTTGTATTGCGTGTTTCTGGTGGCACGAACTCGCCTCCGGGGCTGCTGACGCAAAGCACGCGGCCCCAGAACGGGTCGGTGCTCCAAATGTTTGTGCACCGCGAATCGATCCCCGCGTTCCACTCGACAATATTCCTCCACGAGGTACCGTGACTGCGAGCCATGGTCACGCAGCTCTCGTCTTGAGACTGCACCTTGTACGTCGTATTGCATTGGTCCGGGAGGCAGAGCGTGGTCCCCAGGGCTGGGGCCGTGCAGTTGGCCAGCTCCGGATTGATGTAATACAGCGTGGCTCCGGAGACCGAGTAGCGCTCTGCGATGCTATCACACGTGTCGCCATCCCGGACCGTGTACTTCCTTTCCACGCCACAGCGATCAGACTCTGTGTAATTGATGTTCACGGGGTTTGGGAGGACCTCTACGGGGCTGTCTGCATTGCAGTCTGTTACTTGTCAGTTCAGTTCTCAGTCTCTTGGGCCCAAATTCCATTGTGGATCAGGGGAAACTGACTTTGATTGACATACTTCAGCATTTCCGCGTACATGTCATCGTAAGCTGAGTAGGGGGAACTCTGCATCATTCTCAGCCTGGCCCCGTAACAATAGGAGCAGAGTTCGGTTTTGGGCATATCGCTCAGTTCCTCGACTTCTGTAAAGGAGTCGATGATGGCTGTTGTAAATTTAGTTTCGTGCTATGTGAAGTAAATAAGTGAAGGGCAACTTACTATTGCAGTACTCTCCTGTCTCTTTGTCCTTCTGGCACGTCTCATTCCAGCCGGCTTGGATAGAATCGACGAGCGCCACAGCAGGATAGCCCGGGATCAATTCGGGGGTCTTGCTGCAGCTACCAAGGATGCGTCTGCGGGCTGTGTTCAGCGCCGTAGAGCAGGCAGTTGAGCAGATGGAGTCGGTAGTGGTATTGTCGCCGACGGTGCCGTGGTAGCGTTTAGCACCGAGATCACTAACGCTGGCATCGCAGTTTATCTGCTGGTATAGGACAGCCTCGCACGCGGAATCGAGGCCCATGCTAGCATACTTCCCTTGAGGTGCCAGCTGAAGCTTTGTCTCTTGTCCGGTGACAAGAGTCCCTCGGAGCACAACAAAACTTATTGCCGTTGACAATAGACGTCCATTGCTATGAGCGATCATGTTTGGTACAGCTTGAGGTGGCAAGGCCACAAAAATTGCTCAACTGGGGTTGGGGGAAAGCAAGTTCACTTAGTTGAAATCAAATTTATGCGCTCGATAGAAGGGCTTAGCAGATGCTAATATGCCTATTCATCATCCATATAAAAACCATGCCGTCCTGGGATCAAGTTCGCCCCCGATGTTACGTACCGTCGGCGGTCTTCCAATAAATCGTGAGTGATGGGTAAAGCCCATGTCTCGGGTTGCGCAACCAACAAAGTCCGAGACCCCATGCAGCCCAGCCTTCAAAAATGAAAATTAATCGCATCACCCAAGACTAAGATATTAAGACGGGTCAATTTCTGCGCCCCGGTCTGAAATACCCCTGGCTGAGTAAAATTGGCTCACAAACGGTTGGAGGCGCCAAGGCTCGCTACGTTTCTGTGATTGCAACCATGGGTCTTTTTCTCAGAAGATCCGGTGTGGATCTATCCAGAAGTTTGTTGGTTGTAGATGCGCCGTAGCGAGGCAGGGATGAACAAGCCCGACCCTTGCGACACGGCAAGATCCGACCCGTGCCTTGTGGAGCATACAGAGTCGCACCGAAAACCTGCATGTGTGAAGACATGGTCTCCATTATCAAGCCACAGATTTTGCACGACATCTGGATCAATGCCCCATTTCCGTCATTCCGCTGCTTCCTTTCTCAACCTTGGCGTTGTTGGACCCGTCATGCCCTGTCGATGTCAGGGATGTCGATGCTCAAGCAAATTACAGTGCCCTCAAACAGGGGCCCATTAGCCCGGTAGACATGTGATATGATCATTCCGTCGAGGTTGCGGCACTTTCTGTAAATAGGTATATGTGGGTTTGCACTGTGTACATGCCTACATGGTTTCCAATCGAACCTACTGTACGTATGGACCGACTGGGCGGCGACGGAGATGGCGACTTGCAAAGTGCCTTTCCGCCGCTTAGGGGATATATGAACAGTTTGCTATCTGTTACCCATAGCTAGCCAAGTAGCTCAACCCATCGACATTCTCTTTCTCCTATTCACGCATCTAAATCTACGACTAGAGAGATTGGTGTTCCACTCTCTGCACCTCCCTCAGCATGAGGCTCTTCTTACTTGGGCTGTTGTTTCTGTTATGTTGCAGACCCTCTCTCTCGCAAACCCCGGAGTGTAGTGCTTCCAAGATATGTGAAAAGGGATGCTGCAGCAGTGCTGGCCATTGTGGCTATGGGCCAGACTTTTGTGGGTGAGTTTTACCGTTGAGGCTACTGGAGTGTCATCGGAGCGATTTCTAACGATTCAATACAGAAAAGGATGCCTGAGTAGCTGCGAGCGGAAGTCCGATTGCAACCCAGGCTGGGACAGCAAAGGATGGAGCAAGGCAGAAAAGTGTCCTCTCAATGTATGCTGCAGCGACTATGGCTTCTGTGGTACAGCCAAAGAGTTCTGCGGCAACAACGACGAGGTTAAGCGCCCCTCATGCAGCGTATCATCCACAACGGTAAAGCGTGTCATCGGTTACTATGAGGCCTGGTCCAAAACAGAGAGAAGTTGCTATGGCATGCTCCCCGAGGAGATTCCTTTTGGATATTATACACATATAAATTTTGCCTTTGGTACCATTGACCCTTCCACGTTTGAGCTTCTCCCTGGCGATGAACGAACCGAGGACTACATGCGTCGAATGAAGTCTATCAAGCTGATACAGCCAGATGTGCAAGTGTGGCTAGCTGTCGGGGGTTGGACATTCAACGACCCTGGACCCACGGCCACGACTTTCAGTGACATTGCTGCATCAACCAAGGCTCAAGATGCATTCATCTCTTCTCTCATAAAAATGATGAATACATACGGCTTTGATGGGTTGGACCTGGACTGGGAGTATCCAGGTGCAGAGGACCGCAACGGACGTGAAGGAGACTTCAAAAACTTCGTCTCCTTCATGGACCGGCTGCGCAAGACCTTGAATGACAAGGGCCTGAAGAAGAAGGGCCTCTCCTTGACCCTCCCTTCGAGCTACTGGTACCTCCAGCATTTTGACATTAAGAATCTGGAGAGATCCGTCGATTGGTTCAACATCATGTCGTATGATATACACGGGTCCTGGGACATCGACAATGACCACACGGGTCCCTGGGTGAACTCGCACACCAACCTGACCGAGATCCAGGCGGCTCTGGACCTTCTCTGGCGCAATGACATTAACCCTGACAAGGTCGTCATGGGTATGTCTTTTTACAGCCGAAGCTTTACCCTGGCCGACAAGGGATGCTCCGAGCCGGGCTGCGTTGTAGCATCTGGAGGCAATCCTGGCAAGTGCTCAGGCACTACGGGTGTCCTACTTCACCCCGAGATTCAAGACATCATCAAGGAGAAAGGTCTGAGCCCCAAAATATACCGCGAGGCTGCTTACAAGGCCGTGTCCTGGGGCGACCAATGGGTCTCATTTGACGATGTGGCTACATGGCGGCTGAAGAGCAACGCCTTCCGCGGCCAGTGCATTTCGGGCATCATGGTGTGGGCTGCAAGCCAGGATGACAAAGACAGCACCAACCTCAAGGCGCTCGTGTCCTCGGTCGGTCGCAAGGCCATGGACGCCCCCGAGTTCGTGGAAAAGCCGGTCCAGGCCCTTCCAGCCACCCAAGCGTCTCCCAAGTCTTGTACCTGGGCCGCATGTGGCCAGGAATGCCCTTCGGGGTTCAAGATGATATTTCGCAATTCACACAAGGAGCAAATATTTGGCGCGGACTGTGAGGTGGGCGGTATGACTAAGTGGTGCTGCCCTGCCGACCAAGAGCTACCTGTCTGTGAGTGGCGGGGACACAGGAACACGGGAAGTTGCAAGGCCGGGTGCAAGACCGGCGAGGTCGAGGTTGGCGGTATCGGTGTAGGCTGCAAGTCCGGATACCAGTCCGCCTGTTGCACCATGACCAGTGCAACCAAAGCCTGGAGCAATTGCGCGTGGACGACTGGCAAATGTGACATGAACGAGAAGCAACAGTGTCCGGCAGGGCAGCCTCACCGCGTGGCCGGAGCCGCCTGGGCCTGGGGTCACGTTCCGCCCTGCGGTTATGGCAAGGCTGAGCGCTCTTACTGTTGTACCGAGCCGCCGCCGGAAGACTTCAAGAAGTGCAGTTGGATCACCGATGTCGAGGATCGCAAAGGCAAGTACTGCGATGCCTGCCGCGATGACCAGGTCAGGGTTGCAGCACGCTCTACCACCACTTGTCTCACCCCAAGCGAGGCTTTGTGCTGCGACAGGCCCAGCCTCGACAAACGGGATAGCAACGATGAGCCTGCGTATGATCCCTTTGGTAGTCAAGAAGCCAAGGACCTTCGCGCCCTCATCAAAGCCTACACGGACAACCCGACGTGCCCGGCGACTGTTCTAGAACCCCCTCTTCATGATACTTTCCTGAAGCGGTCGCTCGTCGATGAGGGCCTGGATAAGGATACACTCCAACAGCGTGCAACCACTTGCTTTTTGGATGATTGGGATACGCTAAGAACGCACGGCACCAACATGGTGATTCGTCGATCCTCGTACATGGATAATCTTGTCAACATCTGGGACGAGGACCTGGCCGGACCACTAGATGAGCAGTACCAGATATCTTCCATGCGCAATTTCAGTGATCAGTTCCCTGTCATCGATCCCCGAGCCACGGTCGAACATGCCCTTTACAACCCCTTGCTGGGAGGGACACACATGCGGCGCGCCAGACTATTCCCGACCATCCTGTGCGACGTCAACTATGCAGACTCACGGGCGTCAAAGCGACAGGCGGGTGACACCGAGGTAGACCAGTTGGCTCAAGATTCCGTCGAATCAGATTTACTCGATGCTCGTAGCGTGTGGGCATACGGTGGTCGAGCAAGTGGCCTTTCGCAAAATGACGTCCCCAACCTCGCCGATATCCTATTAGCTATCATCAACGGAGAAATCTCGCTACACTATGCTCGATGGGAATGGTACACAGGGACGGGGGCAGGCAGAAACCCCGGCCCAATGCTTGAGTTGCCCTACTGGCTCGGAAACGAGCCTGGTGTAACCCCAAGATATCCTCAGCTATTCGATGCTTATCGCGATCGGAGGACGGGGCGGAGTGGTGACAGATGGGTTGGTAAGTGGAAACTAATATTAAATACCTCTCCTAATGGCCAATGAGCAGTTCTAACATCACCTTGACTAGTCTTCCATATTCACTTTGACCCGACTGCGAGTTTTTTACACCAATTCGACGGACAGATTTATATGGGGGCCAGTTATGTCACCGTCTACCATGGAAACCGCTATTTAAGATATCCTACCTCCGCCGGTAGGCGAGACTGGCGAGTTGATGGAGGCGACGTCGGCGATCCGAACAATGATGAGCACCGAAACACCCAGACTAACACCCATGAGAATACGCGCGATGGCATCGCCTGTGACAACAGAAGATATGGAAATCAGCTGTGGTATATCGGCCGCCGGCGGGATATTCCTGCCAGCGTGACAGGTGACGACCGGCATTGGTTTAACATGATCCAACAGTGGGGCCAGGTCCTGTTCAGAGATGGCTACGTTGGCGAGGCGGCCTGGCGTCTCATCTATCCCCGTGCGCAGGTTCTGCCCAACAGCGATCGAGTTGATCCTGGTGTACGTCGTCCTAATGATGCAAGGTCTACTGAATTGTCAGATGCGAACGGCAGGGGATGGGTCTTCGAGAATAATTGGTTCGTCGACCCCGACACTGGGGAGGTATATCGATCTGGTCTAGGCCCGCCGCCATAGATGTGCGAGACAACAGCGTTGGAGAGTGTTCTAGTAGATGGCACATTTGCAAAGATACTTAGGAAGATATTAATGTAAAATAAGTGATTCTTTCCAATCCAAACTTGTGCTCTAAAATCAAGAGAATCCCAATACGGAGTTCCATTGGCATATTTGTTTCAAAACGTTCCATTAGACAAGGTGCATTCTCCAATAATGCGTGACTGCTAATTTCTAGATTGGAAGTTAATCAATAATTTCTTTTCTTTCTTTTTCTTTTCTTTTTAAACAAGAAAGAAAAAGAAAAAGAAGCAGGTGTTCTCGCGGAATCGTGAAGTTGTCACAGCTGGCTATATGCGTAGCGATTCGTGGTTGGTGCGAGCCGTTTCTGACGACATAATAGGTCACCCAGAGCACCACGTCGAACTCTCCTTTGCAAATATTGAATATAACCCCGCCATTAATCAGTCACTAGTTCTTCCGAACTCGGTTCGAAACGGCACATTAAGAGTCATGTGACACGCTAACTTCCGGTTTGGGGAAATGTGGTGTTTTGGGCTTGTTGCCCAGCCCTTCTTTAAAATATCACGTAACTCCCGGTCGGGCTGCATTTGAACTTGTCAGATTACAGCTTTAGTCAGTCAAATCCGTTCTTACCTCCATCAAACAAAAAGAAGGAAGTATGTCACTATCTACCAAGGACAATTGGTACCAGCCAGCAGAATCTGCCCCGCACCAATGTGTTCTCATGGCATACCCCAACTCCACCTCAGACAATGATGGAGACCTGCTCCAGGATGCGCAAAACGAAATCATCAACATTGCGAATGCCGTTGCAGGCTTTGACCCAGTTGTCCTCTTTTCGAGTGCCGAAACGCTAGAGCAAGCCAAGTCACGAGTCGACAGGAATGTTTCCGTCTTCCCCGCTGAGGAGACAAGCCATCTGTGGATGCGAGATTTCGGTCCTGTCTTCGTCAAGTCTCGCGATGGAAGGTCACTGCGCGGGGTCGACTTTAACTTTAATTACTGGGGTGGCAAACGAGCTGCATCTGGAGATGAGCTGATGGCAAGGATAGCCTCCCAACACGTTTCTGGCAGCCTGGCCTTGAGAGCTGACATTATCGCCGAAGGGGGTGGAATGGAAGTTGACGGTGAGGGTACCTTTATGGCCGCTGAAAGTGCAGTCATCAATGACAACAGGAATCCTGGCAAGACCAGAGAGCAGGTCGAGAATGAGCTTTCTCGACTTCTCGGGGTCCAGAAATTTCTATGGCTCGCGGGCGAGATTGGTAAAGAAACAACCGACTGCCACATTGATGCTCTGGCTCGGTTCATCCGTCCAGGAGCTGTCCTCTTGAGCAAGCCATCGCCTGAAGGTTCAGGAAAATATGGTGCTGCATATCTAGACGCCAAGGCCAGGTTGTCAAAGGCAACAGATGCTCAAGGAAAACCTCTCGTACTATATGATTGCATTGAGCCAGACTTGGGTAAGCTGAAGCGAGTTCGGGAGGGAGAGAATTGTGTTGCATCCTATGTCAACTTTTTGGTTGTAAATGGAGGAGTCGTCATTCCCAGGTTCGGTGATGAGGAGAGAGATGCACAGGCTCTAGATCTGTTCCAGATGTTGTATCCTGATCGCAAAGTGGTTCAGGTTTATATTAACGCACTGCCTTGTATCGGGGGAGGAATTCATTGTGCTACTCAGCAGGTCCCTGCCCTTGACTAGATCAGATCGTTGGCTATTGATATGGAAAAAGATTCAGCGCCTAAATTCGATGGCAGTTTAGGTCGGCAGGGACTTGCAGGATAATTGACCACCTCCCTGATGCTGTTGCTACTACATCCAGCCCAGAGTCAGACATCGGCCACAAGTTAGACGAGGTAACTAATCCTCACCACAGGGCAAATTAACCTTAAGACACACTTCATTGATCGGAAGCCAATTAGCTCAACTCTTTACTATATTCCTGTATTATTAGATCCTCTTGTTTGCGCAGCGTCAACCGTAACCACCATTAGTCACAGGACCTCACAAGATAGGAGCAACTTTGATCCAATATCATGGGGATTGCAGTAAATTCCGTGTGTTTAATCACTTTAACCTTGGTGATTACGCAATTAAAATTATATTTACTGACAAGACGACAATGATGGCCGAAGTCGAGAGGAGATTTAATTGTAAAATATTGTATAATATTACTTGTATCTAATTACATTTGATGTCTCGCGAGAAGGAAAGAATGAATCGCAGTACAGGGACTAAAAAGAAATGAGTGTGGGTACAACGGAGGCTCCTATTCAACCTTTCATAATGACCGTATTGATGAAACATGAGGACGACAGGTCGTCATCGGATTAATCTTCTGTCTTTCCCAGAGTCTTATTCAGCCATGCAAATATAGTAGCAGCCAGTTCTTGACCAGCGCCAGCCTGACAGTGAAAGCCAGCAACACCGTTGTATGGATACAGAGTAGCCTTGTCACCCAGAGCATCCTTCACCTGCTTTGGCTGTCCCAAGAAGACGCTCTCGTACTCGGCGTCGCCAATAAAAACAGGCATATTAATCTTGTCGGCAACGTCCTCAAGATTAAATAGTTTAGTCTGATTGAAGAAGTCAGATGGCGAGTGAGTGTAGAATGCCCATAGGCCATGATCCACACCGAAGGTGACTTCGGTGGAAAAGTTCCCAGCTTCCCTCAGCGAAATGACCTTGTCATCGAATTCAGTGTAGTTTCCCGCTTCATATATCTTCAAAAGCTCAGATGGCATTTGCGACGAGTAACCGGTATACGCATCCCACATACCGTCGATGAGAACCGCGGCAGAGAATCGAGTCTCGAAAGCAGCAGCACGCGCAGCCAAGTAGCCACCGAAGGAGTTGCCTAAAAGTACTAGCTGATCTTTGTCCACGACGTGCGACTTTTCGGATAGTACATAGTCCACCACAGGAGTAACAACGTTCTCCCACTCCGGTATGAACCCAATATTTTGGTATCGACGCACAGTAGATTGCCCCGGTCCTTCGTAAGTTATGCTGTTCCATCCTCGAGCCAAAGCGGGCACGACGAAAGTGTGGTAGGCATCCTCTTGCGCAGCGTCGAAACCATTGCCGATGACCAGTGTCGGTAGCTTGGCATCTTTATTCTCACTTGCAGAGTACCAAATGGCTTCAATCGTGAAGTTTCCCTTGGAAGCCGGAATGCGGACACGCTCACCAGGAATAGGCAGAGCACCTATCCCCTTGTCAAACGCCGCAGTCTGTTCCGCCCACAGGCTGTGGATGAGCGGGTTGCTCCAGTTGCCATGGAGGTAGGTGTCGGCGTTTCGGTAGTAGTTGGCAGCGGAAAACCAAGTATCCCTAACATTGATCGAATTGTACGCATTCTCTGTGCTCTCAGCCTGGGCCTTGGTGCGATTGGCGAGAGCATAAAACTGCTCACTCCAAGAGGCCATGTCTCCGGGTTTGATGTCTTTAGCAGCACCCAAAATAGGGCCAATATCTGCCCCTCCGGCGATAGCGGTGCCGAGTGCAATCAGAAGTCCAAAGTGAAACGACGGCTCTGAGCTGAGCAACAGTACAGGGCCATCGTCAGTGGTATTTGAATCGGCCGCCGAGGTACAATGCGCCAATGCAGCTATGAGAGAAGCTTTGTAGATAAAGGACAGTTTCATGGTGGAGTTTGAACGAGAACAGTGGGCTAAAAGGTATTCAATAGTTGTTGTTTGAAATGAGTTGAAACGAGTTGAATGTTCTGCGATTGAATCCGTCTCCTCTCGGTCTCTTTATACTTGTCTCCTGGCCTCGTAGCTATGTAGAGATCGAATTATAACGATTCATGCCCACAATTTGCGTATTGGATAGCTGAACTATATTGAGTGCATGTTTTGCGACGGAGCCTCATCATCAGTGATTCGTAATAGTAGCCACATCGGAATTCGTTAAATCTCCGCCTATTCGTGGTGTAATCCCGCCCAGGAGGCGTGCGACGATCGAACGCACCAGCTCCACTCTCTGTAAATTGTGGACTCTCTCCCTAAGCCCAATTTAGCGAACTCTTTGCGACGGAACTTGATGATTGGCGGCAGGCGCGGGCAGTGCCGAACCCCTGCTGTGGTCAGCATGACGTAGCTCAGAGTAAGCCTCATCTGATCAATGCATGCTCACAGCCCCAGGCAGTCAACCCACCGGGTATTTAGCGAAACATAACATTACGCTTAAAATCAATTCTTGTCGCAACCTCACTACCTCTTCAGGCACTTTTACCGTCCTCATGGTCAACCACGGACCCTCCGGGGGGTGTCATACGTGCAAACAACGACGCGTTAAATGCGATGAAGCGAGACCCATCTGCTGGCCATGTCAACGCCTCAATCTCCGTTGCGGGGGCTACAAGAAAAAGTCTCCCAGTCTGAAATTTATAGACCAAAATCACAAATTCGATACCTCATTTGTTTCTGAGCGAACGTCGAGGGTCCAACGCCGGTCTGTTGTTCCCGTCCCTCGTCCGGTGGCAGAGCCCGACACAGCCGTACCGTTCTTTCTAGGGCAATATGCCAGCCTAGGCCGATACACGGGATCTGCGCGGGGTTTTTTTGAGCTACTGGTTCCCATGTACAACTCTCAGCGACAGGGGTCAGTGTTCTCTCTTGCTATCTCGGCTGTAGCCTCACAAATGTTGTCCGTGTGGCAGCATGGCATTGGTGGCTTCCAATCACCACAGAAGCTTTATAACCAAGCCGTCGCCGGCCTTCGCAGTACAATACAGAATCCTACAGAGCGTGGCAAGCCAGCAACCCTTCTGGCTGTATTAGCGCTGCAGCTGTACGAGAATATTACTGCCATATATGATCTTCGCATGGCCACATGTGTCCATAACAATGGCGCAATGTCTTTGTTACCATTTACAGATTTGGACCATGGTAATGGGGTAGTCGGCGTATATGTTCGCAGGTTCATGCTTCATATTGAGATTTCATCTGCAATGCGCCAGCAAAGGCCATTACAAGAAGTTGCCTACTCATTAATTGGAAGCAGAGCGTTATTGGCCGTGCCGGACAATCCGAGTTCGGCTCTTGATGTAATAGGCGCTTCCGTTGCTGACTTGCACGCCAAATATATGCAACTATTGGAACAAGATAACCCTGTACATCGATCACAGAAAGCTCTAAGAGAGTTGAAGTCTGAAGCAAAGAGCATTGACAAACAGCTTTTGGCTTGGGAACAAAGCGTTCCAAATCATTGGCAGCCACTGCAGTTCACAAGTGGGAAGGATATGGACCCATCCATTCCCACCTATCAGTCTGTCTGTGAGGTCTACCCCTCTTGTCAGATTGCAGCTATCTGGAACCTCTGGCGCTTTCAACGACTCCTACTTGTTAAGATCATCCTCAGTTCGCTTGACAAGGTCTCGAACCCGAGCCAATTTCAGCATGTGGATTGTCAAATATCAGGTGAAATGGAACACCTAATGGGCTACAAACAAACCGTTCAAGGGCTAGTCGACTCCGTGTGCTATAGCATACCCTTCTACCTTGGTAACCGGGCCAAATTGTCGACCATTTCCGACTTCACCGACCCAGACATTGTATTTCCCAGCTATCATTCACTATCATCGGGGGATAAAAGGCGTCCCGACGGCCAAAATTGCGGCCCCATGATCTCAAGTGACGAGCACAAGCGCCATGTTGTCGCTCAAGGACTGTGGCACGCTGTGAGTCCGCTAAGCCGTTTGTTGACCCTCTTCTCTGAAGACCACGGCCAACCGATAGCCAAAATTCTCAGGTCTGGGCAGCAAGAGTGGATCAGTGGACAGTTCCTCCGTGTCACCACCTTGATTCATCTTCCGCAACCAACATGTGACTCTGTCAAGGAGGAAGAGAACCTTTCTATCTCATCATCTCGAGTATCAGAGGATATCAAGGCTGAGTGCCTAGCTAGAGCAGTTATGAAAGGAGCAATATTTATGAGTGGACCATAGAGTGCCTCTATATTCTTAGTGAAGGGTTTGGGTATAGATTGATTTCTATATTTCGACGCGGCCAAGTTCAATCTTCTTGGCGGATTTGGTGTCATTATCAGTAAAGGTAAGATTGGTACTAAGTACTATATTAATTGTCAATACAGACTTGGCGGAAGGGACATTAATGTAAAGATTGACATTTGAAAAAAAAAAAAATCCCAGTTCGGCTTTTTGTGCCATATACATGCATGCCAAGAAGAGCGTTTCAGGCCATTTGGGGCTGCGCGGACTGATGACGGACCGGACCTCGCGACACGTCCCACCTATATGCCCGCAGTTGTCGATTATTATCGATCATCTTTCAAATCGGATCTGCATAATGGGCCTCCAACATAAGTACGCGATACTACATGGTCTCTAGACAATCAAAATATAGGGATCCAGAGCATGAAAATAGTGACAATGACGCGATGGCAACATTATATCACCATTGGCATGATGACTCGATCATTGGTTGGAGCCATAATGGATATATCTGGGTATGGGGTTTAGATGAGAATACCTAAATTTAATCTCTATCTCAAGCCTTCCCGGCAAGATAACAGTTTATCAAATTTTCTTTCCCACATAATTCTTCCCTATCTTGCTTTAATCCGGAGTCGGTTCGCAGTTGGGGGGTCCTCCATTTTCCAAACACTGACTGCACAGTTCGATATTCTAGTAAAATATGTCAGTATCGGGCTTATTAACATGGTTTCTTTTATGTAGGAGAGCATTTTATTACATTCCAGCTGTTCCCGCTGCATAACTGGAGCCAGTTGCCATTGCATCGTGTGCTGCCTTCCTGGCACAGTGGTTCGGAAGAAGACGCAGAGGTTGTGGTGGTGGAGTCAGTAGTTGTAGTAGTCGGTAAAGCAGAAGACATCAGGTCAGTTGTTGTACTACTGGCTGTCAATGAGGTAGTGGTTGCATCGTATGTCGATAGCGTAGTTGAAAAAGGTCGACAGCTCCTGGCGTCGATACCGATGAGGCCGATTGCTACCGTGGATATGGAGAGGAAATTCACTCGGACCATGGTTCCGACTTGCTCGCTCGCGAATTGTGTGACAAGGAACACTGGGATTCCCACTTCAGAAAGGCGGACGACGGGCTTAAGTGTAGATTGCTCCTCCCTCTACTTGTCCGAGGCTGAGGGGTGGAGGTCAGGGTCGGATGCAAAAGTCATGACATGGGGAAGAGTATGTTTTAAATTCTAGCTAGCGGCTTCATGGTTGACCCAAGGGAAGCCTATTCCTGAGCTAAAATATAAAATAAAAGTTTGAACAGAAAAGAACTCCAGGTTTATTCTGCGGAAGAAGGGCGGGCATAGTTGGGTTGCTTTTAAATTTGTCCTACGTGGCCCAAGGGCCATTGTCTTGAATGTGAAGGGTTGTGAGGAATGTGGCGATGTGGCACTACGTTGCATCGTGGCGCCATTACGGGTAATGCCGTGGTGTTATTACGCGGAAGATTCCAAAAAGTCTTATCTCTGCGTCGAATAACCCAATACCTGATGCAATCAGGAGGTATAATTCTAAAACTCAAAGAAAGGTACTGGCAGCTCGTCCTTGGTCAACTCCAATCATCCTTTCGAGTAGATGAAGATCAGGACAAAGTCTGTGCCTTAAAAAGCATTATGCTCCTCGCTGAGTTATGTTCGAAAAGTTTTTCCATACCCTGAGCAAGTCGCTCTTCGCAAAGGTGCAAGGAAATCGGCTAATTCTTTGTCTATCACATGCTCAATATGATGCATCCATGGGCCGACTTCTGAAGCTTCACACACTACTTTGAATGCTTGGCCTATGCCGACTATACTCCCACAGTCGCGTACAATTGTACAGTGCTGCTCCAGGAGTACACCTAAAGGGTGATGTAATAAATATGCCCGTGCTTAATTTTAGAAATCAACGCTGGCTCCAGCCCGTGGCTTTTTTTTTTTTCAATATGTCAGCTAATTTAATTAATGCCGAGAGCTTTTACCCGCATGTTTTGGAACACAGTTCTAGTGCCCTGTCAAAGCACGGGTCAGTTCTGCGAGAGGAACGAACAGGCCAGTCACACAGATGTACACACAGGGGTCTGGATCATTATCAGTCTGCAGTCGATTTTTATTCAAATGCGTCTGGGGTATCGCATGGGCATGACTCGGCATCTCGCAATTTTACTATTTTTAATTAATGCCCAGCGTGAAAATCTTTCGTCTGTTCTGCGCATATGCGTATACACAAAACTCCTTCTGCCATCTCATTTGTTGAAGAATGCGAGTCTTACGGGGGTGTTTCAATTCGCGTATCGCATTCATGGTCAGGTTGGGCTCTACTGCTACTCGAAAGATCATGTTCGCCTGCGAATCGGTTTTGAGCCGGATCAAAACAGTCGGGGGAAACTGTAACTAAAATTAGGCTCGACGATTAGCGGCAATACTGACACCTTCACAACTACGACCTCAACAATGTGTTCCGAATCTTCCGGCTCATGAGTTGAAGTGCGCATGGCGCTGGATACTACATCGTTCAATTACCTGCGCGTACAGCATATTTTTGTTCCGTCGAAATTCCAACCCCCTTTAAAACGGTCGCATTTGAAAATTTCTTTATGATGCTACAAGGGGTCAGGCGAAAAGCTCAACCATTGCGGGGCGCTTGGGCGTTCAGGTTTCAACTCCCCCCCCCTTCCCCGAGGAAGCTTCCATCTGTCTTCTTCACGGGCCGTTGTGGCTGAAAATCAAGTGTCATCGCCACTGGAGAACACATTGATTCGTGGTTGGGTCAGAAATTAATTACTATAGTTTAGTGTGGCAGGGAGCGTTGACCTCTGAATGTAATGCCGCTTGGATGATCAAGGGCAATGGTGATTGGCTTCTCCACATCAATTTCACTAGACAGCCCTATGATACGGTTGAATGCTCAGCCCCATCGCATTTAGAGTGGCTGGAATAATGCTATTCCTACTAAGAAGGCGAACCCTTTAAGGCCCTTGCGCCCTTATCATTTACCCTAAACCCCTAACTCAGCATTGGCCATTCTTAGCCCCGGTCTGTGACAAGATGCTTCGGGGACACCTAGCGTCAGGTCTGAGTGAAGGTTTCCTGCCTTCTAGTTACCATCTACTCCATCTCGCCCCGTCCAATCTCTACCACCACTTCCCTTTTTTTTGTCTTTCGCCAAGGGTTCAAACTTGTTTATGACATCACGAGCAACTGACAGGGTAAACTGTTCTTGAGAAAGCCAAGTGGGCAAACTATCCATTATTATTACTTGTCTCCAGGGCCAGATGTCTTGGTTCGCAAGGTCAGCCATCCACAATGGTCATTCCTGCTACCCATGTCGACGGTGTCCCTGTGTCGATCCCGCCTCCCGAGGGGTACCAGGTCAATTTTGATCATCCTACTCAAAGACATGCAACTGTCGCCTACGTTTTGTGTGGAATCGGCCTTTTCTTTTCGACATTTTGTTTGCTGCAGTATCTGTACGTCAAATTGCGACTCCTAAAAAAGTTTGATGCCCAATTAGGTATGACATCCTATGGTAAACTCTCAACTTGGATACTTACAAGCCCTCAGTATGTCTTGCAGTCGGTTGGGTATTCTCAGTAGCTGCTCAGGCAGTTGAACTTCGTATGTACCACCCTTGGAATGCTCTTATGATGCACAGACTGACCAGGCATTTCAGTAACCTTTGCTACGAAACTGATTGGCGTCCATTCATGGGAAATGTCAGTAGATAATGCCCAAAAAGCGCAATATGTGAGTTTTTCTCGGTCGTGGAATGATTATCTTCACGGTAGCTGACAAAGTATCGCAGTACGTGATGGTAACATCTATTTTGGTTGCCTGCACGTCTGGGTTTTGCAAAACATCACTATGTCTACTGTACTGCCGCTTGTCTCCAGAAAGATGGTGGAAGTGGGCAAGTTGGGGAACCCTCATCCTGGCGGGGGGCCATCATGCAATCATGTTACTTGTTATCCTTGTCGGCTGCCGACCCTTCGAAAGAAATTGGGATCCAACAGTACCAGGAACCTGCCTTAATAAACCAGTTCTGTACATTGTTACAGCTGTGCTTAGCATATTGTCCGATACGGTTATGCTTGTCCTGCCAATTCCAATGATAATACGGCTACAAATGCCGGTCCGTCAAAAGATTGCACTCATGACTTTCTTCGCCATTGGCTCAGCGTAAGTGCATTTTCCCAGTAATTTACATGGTATTTTTAACATTTTCGCCAACAGAACTGTCGTTACAGCTATTGTGCGACTCGTCGTTGTCTTATCTACGTTGCACTCACTTGACGTTACTTGGACAGTATCAAGCGCCTCAGTGGTTATGTACGTGTCATTTTCTATTTTGAACCACCGCCAGCTAATTGTTTTTTAGTATTGTAGAATCAAACCTCTTGGTCATTTGCGCGGCTCTCCCCACTCTTCGTCCGTTCGTGGTGGATTTTGCCCCCAGATTTATCGGCGAGAAAACCTCATCAACCACAACACCAGCTGGCAGTGGTCGGGAATTCCAAACACGCTCTACCAAAACAATTGGCGGTTCAAGTAGTCGAAAGAAAGTAGACGAGCTTGGCATGACAATCATTAGCGGTGAAATTTCTCTCGACAACATCAGAAGTGGTGAATCGCAGTGCCAGCTACGGGGCGGTTCCGCCGAAGGGGAGTCTTCCCAACACAGAGAACGCGTTGGGACAGGAAATTCTTCTGGCAATTCGTCATTCGAAAATTTTCTTGCTGGGTCATGGCCCAACCGTGATGATATTGAAATACAGAGAGCCATTCAATCTGAGGCGGATTCAATCGGCATAGCCTATTAACCATCTTCTGAAATTTCCTTTACTGTAAACTTTAACGAAAGTGTATGAATAGCTGTATTAAGATAGCATATGATTGAATGAACAACTGCGCTTCCTGGGATGTGGATTTCTGATATATGAGCAAACTTGGTTTCGAATGCGTGAATCTACGGCATCCCCTGGGATCAATTGCAAAATTCAATCCAATATTCATGAATTCTGACAATGTTATGAATAAATATAGCTAATCAAGGATACTAAACAAAACATTTTATTTTTCAACTATGCACTTGTGACAATGTCCAGAAAAAGAACTCCAACAAGTCCGGCGGGTGATTTGGAAACTAAGAGTCTGACAATACAAAGAAAGTAACACATCCCTTCCACATCTTCAACCATAACAAAACCATTGGTATCAGAAGAAAAAATAGATCTCCTTCAGCCCTTTTTTGGACCGTTCGGTTGGTGGTCTTGATATCCAGGCGGAGGTGCTTCGGCATTGACTGGTTGATACTCGAAGTTTGGCATCTGCATACCCTCGGTGTTAGGTTGATAACCTCGGGATTCGTAGCCCTGAGCTAGACGAGCCTTTACCTCCTTCTCCTGTTGAATCAGTGCACAGCAGAGACACCAGAAGGAGGAACAGCAGTCGCCTAATCCACTACCCTCAATACCAAATTTCTCCCGAATCTCTCGTCGTTTCATGGTGTTATAACTATTTATCAGTTAGGTCTTGTTAGAGCAGATATAATTGCAGGGAAAGGGACTTCTAACATCCAAGCACACCCGGTGAAGCTAAGAAGGCCTCCGAAAATGCAACACTCGCTATTCATGTTTTCCAAATGCTGAGCGGAGGGGGATTTTAGACGCTGAGAAGTACGACCAAAGACTAAGTAGAGATAGAGATTAATACAATTGTCTCTTCATTCTTGGGGAGATGGCATACGAATGCATGGCAAAAAAGAGCTAAGCAAACAGGAATCGCAAGGTGAGCAATCGCAGAGGCTGTTCTGCCACTCGCCTGTCTGCGGATGATGCGACATTTTGCTGACGGGTTTGCTAAAAGGAGTGACGAGAATGAGAATAATTGAGATGGGCAATTTTGAATTTAACGAAAGGATGAAAGACGTGAAGAGACATAGAAAGAAGCCCTGTAGAATTATATATCTGGAGCAGAGCCCAGCCGTGTAAACAGTCAACGCATTTATCGTATTGAATACGGCAAAAAAATATTTAGACTCTTCGACTGGGTGGGTCGGCCCATCCTCACTACAAGCGAGATTGGTTAATTTTAAGACCGTCGACCAATAACAGACTAGATCGGTTTAATAGACTGATAGGGTAGATTACCATTCTGGAATTGCATCGTTTCCAGAGCCTCCGCGTCATTCTACTTTTTTACTCAGCCCTTTCTGGTGGGGCGTTTCCGATTTTTCCGTATCGAATCCATCCGTCAATTGTGGGTGATTTTATTCCTCACTCAGAATTTTATTCACCCGAGAATTCAAGGTTCATATTGCTTTGCTTTTGTTACTTGCTATGTCCCTAATCAACGAAACCTATGCTCCAAATTGAAGGTATGCTACAGCCATTTCTTGGTTCCCAGATGCGAGATAAAACCACCTCCATATCCATCTTCAAGACTCGCCTTTTCAATCACAAGCATCATATCTCTGACTGATTCTTCAGGTGAAGCATCCTGGGAATAGTGTGGAGCATATTCCACGAGCTTGGAAAAGACCACTGCGCCTTTCTTCTGCTGGTCCTCGGTGGCTATTTTCCATTAGTACACTAGATTGTGGGGTGCGGCATACGTTTCGAGTGATTACCATTGTCATAGTGGCCAGTGGCCACTGAGCCAGGGCAGATTGCCAAGAATAAAATTCCTTCCTTGGCGTATTCAGCGTGGAACTTTGCTACTGCAACATTCACGCCCGCCTTGCTAATTGAATACGGCCCGCCAACCTCAAGATTGTAGTTGGTGATAAGATCCGGGTCCGCCATTCCGGAGGAAAGAACAATCATCTTCTTGGCCTGTCCATTGCGGACCAATGGTATGTAAAGGTTGAACAGGTTGATATTACCGATCACGTTAGTTTTGAATAAACTCAGCAAATCCTCTTCCAGTTGTGCTGGTTCTTTCCCCCTGTTTGTGTGGAAAACAAATGTCGTTAGGCTTGAGTTCAGGCGCGCAGGGAGAAAGACACTCACAATTCACCAAAACCATCATAAAGCGACCATTGAGAGACCAGTCCGGCGTTCGCGATGACATAGTCAAGGCTGTTATTGGTAATATCCGATACTTCGCTGACTGTCCTCTATGCAGTTTAGTCAGCTAGGTTCCGAGCTCCGATACGCACGATCAGGAGGCCTACTTTCAATGCGTCATAATCTGTCATGTCCGCTTGCACAAGAAAAACATTGCCTCTGTTCAGTTCCTCTTTTATTTTTCTTTCTGCGCTTGGCTTATCCCGAACAAGTCCAACAACAGTGTTTTCGGGATTTGAAGAAAGTTGCCGGATAAACTCGAACTGCGTTTACTCTCAACATCGGTGAAATCAAATAGGGAGAAACGAAAAGACACACTCCAATACCACGTGAAGCGCCTGTCACAAGATATGATGCCATGTTGTATGATTGCCGTGATCTTATCGGAGTTGCATAAAGGATCTGTCCGGAATAAATGTGTGATCAACGGGAACTAGCCATCATAGACACACGGTCATTATTTATACAGTGACGCATATCACTGATCTAATCTAATTTGATCCACATATGAATACATAACACCTTTAGGAGGACCTATCATCGCCCAAAAAACACCCTATTTAGTACACTAGCCACAGCTGCACATGTATGTCTCAGTGACCCTTTGTCTAATGATGGCTAGTAGGCCGCTAGTCCAGGCCATGTTGCAACACGTCACCAGGTGGATCCTAGTCCATAGTGAGTACACGGGAGACGGCCCACAGATAACCCGAGTCCATAAAATCCGGTAGTGATTACAAAGCATCCTTTCCACTGTCATGGACGGATATGCAAATGTACTTCTCGTCTTTGTAGTTTGGTTGCCAAACAATTTCGTATAATGATTTATGTTCTTGACTTTCGAAGTAATCTCACAACACTACTGGCTAATATATATACCCGTCCCAGCAGCTGCCTACCATTGTCCAGCAGAGGGATTTACAGCACATACTTGAACAGCGGGGACCTGTCTCCCATGTCAAACAACTCCTCCTCAGTGTACTTTTGCTTGGCCTCCTCCGCAATCTTCTCCTTCCGTGCGTTAGCCAACTTGTAGCTCCACTCGAGGAGAAGGGCGACAATTATTCCACTGCCACCAAACGCCAAGCTGAGCCCGAATCCTGTGTGGTACTTGGGCTTCTCGCTCTCCTTGTACATGTAGCTACCCACGATGCCGCCGACATTTCCGACGCAGTTCATGAGCGCAATACCAATAGCTCGTCGGGAAGCAGGTGCAATGTTGTTTGCGTTCCATGATGCGGCTGCTGCTTGGATAGGATAGGTACCGGCGACGGCAACAACGACTGCAAAATAGGCTGGTCCCTTCTTTGTGTCGAGGGCTCCGTTCAATGAGAGGATGATGGAGTAACCGATCGCGACAATCAGCAAGGGAGCAACTACGAATGGCATTCTCCAGTAAACCCGATCGGATAGTTTCGCAAACAGAACGGCCGAAATTGCAGCTACAACGTAGGGAGGAGCGGAAAGCAATTGGGCGATTGTAGTGCTGAAGCCCATAGCTTTGGTGATGGTCGGAAGAGTAAACTTGATACCTGTTCACGACAGTTAATATGGGGCTGAGTAAAACTTTTGCCACGGTTAGGCTTACCGTAAGAGAGAGCCGACTGGCAGAGCAAGAAATAAGCCTGCACGTAGATTCTCCAGTTGGTGAGGATCATCTTGAGATCTTTCCACTTGACACCGCTTTCCTCTTCGTAGCCTCCTCCTTGCTTGATAAACATTGAAAGCTCCAAGTAGCGGATCTCTTCGGGCTCGAGCCAGCGATGGGAAAGGGCGGGAGTGTCGATCAAGAAAAAGAAGCAAAGAATACCAACTACAACGGTTGCCATGCCCTCGAGAATGAAGATCCATCGCCAACCCTCGAGCCCACCAACACCGTCCATCTCGGCGATACCCGCGGCCAGCAATCCGGAGAAAGCACCAGACAGGGCACTCGCGCAGTAAAAGTATGAGATACGAACAGACAGGTCCTTGGGCATGTACCAGTAGGAGCAGAGATAGATGGCGCCAGGGAAAAATCCAGCTCTGTTCCCAAGATGTTAGTGTACGATACATAAACATCATCTAGCGGTGGAGAACTTACTCAAAGCAAGCGAGGAGCACTCGAGTGGTCATCAAGCTACCATAGTTCTTGACCACACCTGTACATGTCATAATTGTGCCCCAGCCGACTGTGAGAATACCGAGATACATTGACGGGCGCTTGAACTTCTTAAGCAGGATATTGCTGGGAACTTCGAGTAGGACGTATGGGATAAAGACTATAGTGCTGCATGTCAGCTCACTTTCTCCCGACCTCCTCTCATAGTAGGTGATAAAAAGAGTCTCAGAGGTACTTACAGATTGCCAGGACAGTGTTGTACTCGACACCAGACATGCCCAAGTCCTCGACCATGCCCTCAATCTTCGCATTGCCAATGTTGGCACGATCGATGTGGCAAATCAGGTACAGAATTGCCAACATGGGGATGAGCCGAACATCGACCTAATGAAAAGTCAGTTGACATGGCTTTTTCCACGGAACACCCGACATCCTCACCTTACGGAAGACCTTCTTTCGCTTCTCCTCCGGGTAGTTGTTATAGAAATCAGCATCTTCCTGTCGCAGGCCAAAGACGCGGAAGGGGCCAACGTCGATGGCTTGGGGTGCTTTCTCGACATTGGAGAGCCTCTGGTCAACGGGTTCGAGCTCGCTCTTGTCGATTGAGCCCCTCTGAGCCATGATGGGATGATTTGCGAGAAAACGAGGTGGCAGGGCTTGGAAACTGAACAGACTGGAGACGAATGTTGGGAGGTGGAAAACGCCGGACTCCCTTGAACGGGGTCGGCTGATATATTATACTTGGGTTTTATTTTGAAATGTAACGACGGATTAACCCACGTTGCCGTCGACCAGTGCCACGCCTTACGCTACCCCGGATTTAGCATCTTGGAGTGCGGGGTTAGGAGTGTAGATCCATTAGCCGAAAATGCGGAGGAGCACTGTCGGCTCGGCTCATGGTGCCATCTAGCTCTCTGTGGTCGGCAACGCGGATAAATGTCTGCCTCCTTTCGCCTTATCCGAGAAGAAACGTGGTTATATCCGTAGCGCCAAACTTAAACAAAACAGTCCTAGTAGTCCTTTTCCTAAGCATAATCCGTTGGGGTATCACGAGGCACAGTCTACCCTCCTGAGCCCATATCACCCCCGCAAACGGATATTTGGACGCGTTCGTCGTCGGAAAAGACCGCGACCATAGTGCCAGGTACGCTGATTACGCAGTCGGCCGTCCCTTGCCCCAACCCCGATCCTGACCGCTCATGACGCCCCACACCAGTTCTCGTTTGAACCTCGATTGGCTTCGTTTGACAAATAAGCTTAAAGGTCATATCTTGCGACGACTCGGTGTTTCATTCCTAGTGGTGGAAAAACTCTGCGGCTACGCGGATATGGTCTGATGGTTCAAATTCTTGGAAGGAGCCGCGACATCATGACGAGCACACTATATCAAGGTCCAAACCTCCGCGGAAATCCAATTCTGATCGCCATGGTCCTTGGATTTCCTTCTAACAGGAAGTTTGATCATTTCTTGAAGATAGACTAAGACCTGCGTATTTTTTTTTTTTTTTTTTTTATGTTTCTTTGATGCTGGAGCGGGACGCTCAGACTGTTCGCTGGCCATGCAGACGTCGCTTAACGGACTGCACGAGCGGTTGGCCCCATAAGAGTAGAACCGATTTCCCAACGAAATTTGGCCTCAAAGCATCTTGGGGCGCAATGGAACCCTCAGCTCTTTGCGCCGGGGCCACTCATGCAGCTGATCGTATCAATTATGATGCCCACGGATGCTAATCGGGACAACTAGTCGACCTTGTCCTCATTTTTATCATGGGAATGAGGAAACTCTACAAATTATTAAATTAGACATCGAAGGGTCTGGAGTGGATTCGCAGCACTAATCGAAGCGACCATTTCGTGGCTGCGTGGGTCATTGCGCGCTTGAGACGTGTTACCGTAAACACACACTTGACAAGTTGAGAATCGCTGTGGGTACCCGTTTTGCTTTCACGAACTGGCTGGTCTCGATTTATTGGCTATCTGCGCGTCTCCCGTGATTTATGGAGTCCATTCTGTCTCCACAGCAATGCTTATTTTTGGAGCCACAGCAGTCCTTGGATTGTAGCTTGGAGAGTTTGTGCAAGTCCGATAAGATCAATCTGTGATCCGACGGGATAACCTTTGTATAACTTGTAATACGTAAATAAACATCAAACATTGGACTGTGACCTTTGTACCTCCAGACCTCAAATTACTGTTAACTTACGTCTTGCCGCCCTAGCTGTTTGATCAATGGCCCGATTTTGCAACGAGCCTATCAACCAGAAGCGAGCAGCGCTAGAGGCAAGCTTGCAATACAGAGATGTAATACAGTTCATGTCCCAATTTTTGTAAAATGATCTGTAAAGTCCCCCGTAACCAGCTTTTATGGCCCTTGCTCGTAAGTGGCTCAGTGGGTCATCACCAGCAGCTAGCTCCGGCCCAAGCCGAGTCTCCCCGGAATACCACCCAGCACGTGACAACTCATGGGACATCAGATAACGGATACAAAGTCTAAATAAGGAATGAGCTCTGTTGTCATTATAGTATCATGATAAAATGTACACCCTCAAGGAAATGCAGCATGCAAATTCTCCCCTTCACCACAGGCACATCTTGTGAAGATCGAAGCGCCCCGATTGTCAAGTGTTGTGTAGAATGAGACTCTGGAATTGGTTCTGAATGAAAAATGAATAATTCAAGATAAATTCATGGGAGCGTATGACTAAATTGTTCAACGCTATTGTCAACGCAACCCGTCACGGGAATGATGGAAACAGCTGTCTTGCTAGACATTCCACAGGGCGGCAATATTATTTATATCGTGTTAACGGTTATGGTTCGAAGAGAATTTATCGCATTGGATGCCTTTAAATACCAGAAATTACTGCAACCAATTTGTTGGACGATACAAAGAGCCTGTTCATCAGAAAGTGAAGGCGCTGGAGTCAAGTTTTTGATGCGCAGAAAGAGCACATTTGAGGGCCTCAAATATTATGGTATTAACTATTAACTACTTCACACATTAAATAGCCCGTGCGGTACTCAGCCTGGATTCTTCTCAAGATCCGTGGCAGTTTCAGCGGACCGTGCCCTGACCCAACATCTACACTACAGGCCAGTGGGGTTTCTGTTATTCCTTCTCTCGTGGCCCGATATATTTACGATTAAACTTGGAAAATTTGTATTTCATCTCCTACAAGAGGAGTCCGCTTGTTGGCATGCTTGCTTGGAAACCCGTTTCAGTGGCGTCTCTGGGCGACCGAATATTTAATTTAAAAAAAATACGAATCGATTTCACCCTCTTTTAGGTGATGCCATTTATATGTTAATGGGACGTTTTATTTTCTACTCCTGTTTGCAAAGTTTTTGATGCTATCCTGTAACTGTTGGTTTGTTGATTCACACATTGTATTGTATTTTGCCAAAATTTATCAAAGTATCTCATCAAGACATATGTTCATTACCTTCAGCACATCAGTTATTCTTAGAAATATCTAATCCAAGCAAAGAGTTCATTTTTATGTATTTATTGAATTGGGGAGAAGTACCAATATATCCGGCGGTGGGTGCGAAAAGTGCGGTTGTTGGGTAAAAGCTGGAGCTGATGCGAAAGCGAACATCAAGTCAAACCCACGCGTTGTAACAAAAGGCTCAAAAGGTATCATCAAAAATTTATATTAATTTGAATATTTCTAGACAGAAACCCACAATTCCTATCGCTCGTATTTCACAACATTGGTAGGAGATCTATCTTGAACTAGGATACAGGCAGGCCAGTAGCAGCTACCCTAGAGCTAGTCACTGGGAGAATGAAATAACCAACTCAACAGCCAGTTGCATTCCATCATAGCCATAGGCTACATTTTGCATTGAACCATACATCTAATTTTGTATATTGCTTAGTCATGCCAACCAACCCCAATACAACTCAGCCTGCACGTCGCAGCTGTGACATCAACTCAACTAAGATTTGTGTGTAACAAACTTGAACCAAAAACTTCAGAAAAACATCTGACGTTTTCTCAAGACGATTGACTTGGGGTAAATCACTATTATCGGGCCGACGCCAACCATTTCGATACGTGTCACGTAGACTTTGACTCACAATTTTTTGGGGGGTCATGTGTGTTCCAGGTGATGTCAATCAGTACCATCATATTGATGAGCATGCGCTGAAACGTTGACGGGATTGCACGCTAAAACGGATGCTGACAATGGCAGTTGGTATGCTTATTAGGCGAGATAAGATGGATTGTTTACTGGGTCAGCGACACGGTCTACCACAGCGAAATTAGGGATCAACAATAGGGCCTGGCTGCACCCAAGTCACGCCCAAAGAATTGTTTCAGTTGCAATTCAACATTCACTTGGGATCAACATTGGGACCACCGAAACATTCTGGCAAAGGTCCTGTTTTAGAAATTTTGGCTGCGCTTTAGGTTTTTGATGGACCCCTGGGGTTCCAGAGATGGCTTCTTTCAGGGCGAGTCTAGCTTGGCCCGGATTTTTGTAGGTGAGGCGATCTAGATTAGATGGAAATGCATGAAAACAATTAATTAACAATCCCGTGGTTTACGATGTCAAGATGGTTAATTTCTGGGTTCTGTCGCGATTCTTCCATTCCGTCCGAAATGGGAATAAAATGGAGACTGTCCGTGCTTTGGCGAAATTTGATGCTGATGATTTACAGTGGGTGCTCCGACTTGGCTTCGGGCGCCCCGTCATTGAGGCCAAGGTCAGGGCGATTCAGCGCGCGCTGCCGATTTGTACAATCGTAAACAGTCGTAAAGAGTGGCGCACGGTTGGTTGTCGGTTATCGTAATGTGTCTATCTGTCTGGATTGGAAACGGCTCGGTCGGGGGCGGTGAATGTTGCTTTTTGACGGCGAGGCGGCACAAGCCAAGGGAAAGCTTATTGAAGAAGCCGGGGGATGGATGGGATGGGATGGTACACAGGGACATAGGTAGATACGCACATACAGAGTGAGCAGAGAGAGCAGAGAGAGCAGACAGAACAGAAAGAATGTGTGTCTTGCACATCTTGTCCGGCATAACTGTATAAATATAGCGTGTCTGGGCGCAGGGCATGCTCCAGCCAATCCCGTGGGCCTGAGCCTGGATCATGTCCCATCCGTGGCCCATCCGTGGTCCATCCATGGCCCATCAGACGACTGCCAAGCTGGCCGACCGACAGGCCTGCGCCGCAATGTGTTTGATTCTGAGCCGGCTCGACTTGGCTCGACTTGGCCCGAATTGTCGCCAAGACAGACGGGCTGGGGTGGGCACGCGCTGCTTCGCCACGGTCGCCACGCAAGCGACCGTATCGCCGTATCGCCCTACCATCTGTCTGTCTTGGTCTGGCTGGCCCGGCCGCCGTCTCCAGTGCCGTCCGGGCCGCGACGTCGTAACAATCAATTGAAGCATAATTTAGGGCAGCCGCCCAAGGGGGCCCAATGGGGATAAGATTAAGTGGCCGTGCCAGGTGGACCGCCTCAACCCACGAACCTTACAGGGCTGGGCACCACTTGTTACGCGCTGGCCGGTGCCATTCGCTCGACTCCGTCATGTTCCCCGCCAAGCCGGCCAAGGCGCCGTAACCCTCAGGTTGCCGAACACCCGTCAGCCAAGCCTTGGCTGTCACTCCAGCGTTGGGTCGTGTCCCCGGCTGTCCCTTGTCAGAGGGAGGCCTGCGCAGCACGCGTCTCTCTCTATATAGGTCCCTCGGCTCTGCAATCCTCTCTTTTCTTTGCAACATATCGTCCCTTTACGGCACCAATAAACTTTGTACAATGTCCCAGCAGTACGGTCCTCCGCCACCCCAAGGGTAAGTGACAGCCGCCTGACTGCGTGAGACGCAACGCCTTGCGACGCCTTTGATACTGACATGTCCGCCAGCTACGGCCCTCCTCCTCCCGGAGGTGGCTACCCTCCTCCCGACCAGGGCTATCCCCCTCCTCAAGGATACCCCCCTCAGCAGCAGGTAAGTGGCCATTCTTGAAGCCATCCCGCCATCGGGCTTGCCCCTAACCACTTTCGTCCCCGCAGATGCAGTATCAACAAGAGCCTCCCCGTGAGGAGAAGAGCCACGGATGTCTCTACAGCTGGTATGTCCCCTTGCGTTCCCCAAACCGCGTGATTGCAGACTCACTAACGCCCACCCCAGTATCGCCGCCATGTGCTGTTGTTGGCTCTGCGGTGAGACTTGCGAATGCTGTCTGGAGTGTTTTGATTGCTGTTGTTAATGACCGACAAATAATTCGTCACGGCCGTCGTGTTTTTCCCATCAAGGAATGTTGAATTGATCGATAATTGAGTGGGGTTATTATGCACGGGGTAGCCTTCTGTCAAATCTATACCATCTTTGAGCTAGAACAGTACAAACTCTCACGTACACGCAACCAAGTGTATGTGCTATTCACTATCATTCATTAGGTGCCGGGTGGCCTTTGAAGTTGCTCGGCTCTCTTTTTCTATATTTATAACGTCAAATCATGATTCTATTACTACTTCCGAATCTACTAGCTCCTGTGCAACCGGTGAATCTACATGGGAACGCACCCCCGAGGCCCGCCAACCTCCCGTCGACCCAGCTGGCACCAGTCAATCTGAAATTCATGATGCAGACTTTCGATCTAGTTAGCGTGATCCCGCCACCCCCATCAGGATTGGGAGCCTGGCGGCGATCTCAAGTCTGGGGAAGAAGACGTCATGACGCCACCCGCCAGCCAGCCTCAGAGCGCCCCTCTATCAGGCTAGTCTGTATCAGCACTGATAGTATTGTAGATGATGGCATGAAATGCCGTCAGAACTAATAGATCTGACAGGTGAACTAACAATTTAGTCTGAGAACAGACCTTGCTCGGCCAGTTTTCGTTGCTTCCTCTCTCTAACCACCTGCATTTCAGAACTTGCATTACTCGCCATTCTAGTGACTAGAACATGGATACTGGCTATTTTGGTACTGGTAAATAGACACTATTGCTTCCCCCCTCACATTCGTCCAGTGAGAAAAACTGCAAAAGTTGACTGCGAGGTTGATTTGACCCACAATTACGAGTCTAACTGTCCAAGCCTCAATTCGGACCAAGTCGACAGTGGCTGAAGCACCACGAGGTAAAATGGCCCCAAGGCCCACATGTTTGGGCGCTTAGATGATCGGCGGGGTGGAATGTGAACAAAAGCAGGGTCTTTTCCATGTTTCTAGCTTGTTTCTGCTGTTTCTACCACGTTTGGGTTGGCGTGTAAATGGACAAGAACTCCCCTCCCATCTATTTGACTGAGATACAGTGACTACCTAGGCAGGTCACAAATGGTGAAACGGGAATATTGAGATACCTTTTTTCTGCTTTCTGAAAGGTTATATTTAGACCTATCCGGACCTCGGTAAAACTTAGAAGATCGCGTCTTGGCTTCTCCGTTGATTGGAATCTCTTCACTCTTGGCTCCGCGTATTGATGCGCTCGACGATGCAAATCATGCCTTGTGCAAGTCTGATATTTTAACGGGAAATTACGGTGAGGATCATGTCGCGCTAATGCCATATGAATGCGCGTTGGTGATCCGGATCTCCAAGTATTGCTTCTTCATCCAGTCCAAACTTTACTTCATACCGCGCAGAGTAATTGGAGCATATTCGACAGGCATTTATCACGAACCCAAGTGAAATAGCCCTAATTTCTCCTTTACATCATTTATTCGTTCCATAGATTCCCCCAAATTCTGTGCACGAGACGGTGAATGAGCCAGTGATGTCAAATTAAATGTCAACCCTTGCCCAGCTGCTGGGTGGGACACCACCCCGGTCCTTCCGAGGCGTTTTTCAACTGAAGACGTACGCAAACAGTGGCGCCGCCTCTGAACCAAGACAATTGACCCACTATCCACCAACCAGCCTCAGGCTATGGTTGGGCTGTGCATCGGGTATTCGCAGGACACCGAGGAAACAAAAGATAGTGAATATATAATATGAACGATCTCTGTGAAGGAACATTGCCTCTATTCGCAGAATATTCGATTCACCTTAAACACACTCAAACAATCGCAATGACCAGATTATCTACTTTTATTGCCGCGCAGCTCTACCTATTTTCACTCACACAAGCTAGGCCTCTATTCTCCAGAGAGAGTACGATTGAATGGAATAACTGCACTGAACAACTCAACCTCACCTCTGCTCTACCTATCTCTTGCGGCAACTTGTCCGTGCCTCTTGATTATACCGACATCGAGTCTGAACAAACCCTCAATTTGCAACTCTACAAGTTGGATTCGCTCAAGAAGCCCTCAAAGGGTAGCGTAATAGTCAATTTCGGTGGCCCAGGAATTGACGGCAAGGATGGATTAGCAAACAATGCCTTGGTAGTACAAGCTATAACTGGAGGTTACTATGACATCATCAGCTTCTCACCACGGTAGGCAATCATCTGAATTGACAATGCTGAGACTTCTGTTGGCTAATACTGGGAATTACTATAGAGGAACCGGAGACACGCTTCCCTTCTCTTGCTATGCTACCGACGAGGAAAGATTATTAGCAGAGACGTCATGGAGGCGGGTTGCCGGAGGTTACACAGAAGGACGGGCTCAGAACTGGATCAGTAGCAAGATGCTGGCTGATAACTGTGCTGCCACGCAAAAAGAAACTGGAGAGTTGATCGGCACTGCTTTTGTGGCTAGGGACATGATTAAAATTGTCGATGCTTTGAAAGAGGATGGCATGCTGCGCTATTTGGGTAAGAGCACTGAAATACACACCGAGTTCTTGGCTAACTATTAGAAGGATTCTCTTACGGAACGCTTTTGGGATCAACTGTGGCTGCAATGTTCCCAGAAAGAATCGACAAGCTACTCTTGGACTCAGTCGTCAACCCCCTTCAGTACTACCATAACCGGTAAGGCACTGCTCTCTCTCGTGACTTGACACGAATGAGGCCAAAACTAATGCATCATCTCCGTAGGGACGTTGAATCATACCTGGATGCAGACAAAGCCTTCTCCGCATTCTGTTCTCAATGTGTTGTTGCCTCGACGTCTTGCCCACTCGCAGGCAACCTCACAGCAACCCAGCTCGAAGTGAAGCTCAAGTCGTTTTTCGAAGGGCTGAAACTCCAACCTATCGTGGCCGGCACAGAAATCTTCAATTATTTTGATGTAAAGGGCTACTTCCAGCAATCCCTTAAATCTCCCAGTAGCTGGCAGGCCGTCTCCCAGCTCATGTACATCATGATGAGTCGTGACCCTGAACTGCTGGCACAAATCGCTGGCATCAAGAGCACAATCACAAACAGCTTCAATCTCGATGCATTTTATGGAATCCAGTGCGGCGACGCGATCGTTGACTCGAGCGACATTGCCGACTTGATTCCGGTGTTGGATGAAGTGAACGTCGTCAGCTGGCTGAGCGGCGACGTCAGAGAAGGTAACATTATGCAGTGCGAGCGATGGGAGATTCGTGCAAAGGAGAGATACGATGGAGACTTCCAGGTCAAGACCAAGAACCCAATCATGCTGATCGGGCTGCCTTATGACCCTATCACCCCTCTGCAATCCGCGCAGAATGTCAGCGCAACCTTTGAAGGCAGCGTTTTGCTTCAGCAAAATAGTGTCGGCGTGAGTACTACTTTCCCCATATCACTAGGTACCCCATATACTAACGTTTCAATAGCACACTATCCTCGAAAGAGGTTCCCTGTGTACCGCCCAAGCCACGAGTGCTTACTTTAATGATGGAACACTGCCTGCACCTGGATCTATCTGCGAGGCCGATGCTCCTCCATTTGCTAACGCGACCAATTCGGGATGGGAAATCGTTGTCAAGGAGTTTGGTCTTGACAAGCTGATTCCATCTTGATGATAATGATGATGACGATGATGATATGACAACAATTTAATGACGATAACGACTAAGATGTATAACAGTTCTGTTAGCGATTTGGTATTTCTTTTGGCATCCTTTTGTTTCAATTAGCGTTTATAGAATAGCAGCATCCGACTTAAATGAGCATGAGTCACATTTTGAGTCCGTCTTTCGAAAAGATGGAGTAGGCAAACAAGTTGCATGGTACTTCTCATGTTCACAACCCTCTTTCGGGGTTTCCCTTTTCTATTCTCCACCTACCCCTTTGACTGTCGTAAGCCTGCAATTAGGTCACGGGCGGGGATTTAAGCCAATAACAGAATTCGCAACATCTAGATACTTCTTTATTTACCTAATTCCAGGGATAATTAAAGTTACTCAAGTACAAGTGGCGATGTTGATGCCGATCAGCGTTCTAGCCGTTTTTAGCAATACGGCCTCTGATGCACGAAGAATTATTGGGAGATTCTAAATATTTAGAAGTAGCGATTTGAACCTGAAACTATGTGGGGCGCGGTATGGAGGTGCAGGCTTGCGACAGTTGAAGGGATAATACTTATACCACCAGCCCTACTTTTAAGGCTGAGCGATCAAACGCAAAGCGAAGATTATCGACCGCGCAGAAGTAAAACGACATGAAATGCACCATAGATTGATTGCTTCAGATAAAAATGCCAAGACGTGAAACTTGACAAGTGAATATTACTGGGTAACATCATGGCACAGCCATACTGTAAAGGTCATCTGAGTGGGGCATCAATTTGGTGAGCGAAATTATGTCGGGCTAATTGAATGAGCATGACATCACATGTGGCCTTAAGCTTATTTTGATAGCCAATTACAATCACCTTGGATCATCTTTCCCCCCAACAGTGAGGCCGCCAGTACCCAGATGGAAAACTCGTACGCATACGATATGGGATTGGAGCGAATCCGAGGTTCCCCGCCTTGAAACCTCAAATAAGAAGAGCGGTTTCCCATCAATACCTAGAATCCAACTAGCTACTTGCTGTCTCCTGCGCCTATTATCGAGATGAATCCTCATTCCCAGAACGCGTCAACTTCCGCGTCGGAGCCTATTGCTCTTAACTCCCTCTCGGCGACGGGTGACCAGAGCTCCATGCACCACCGTGCCTCCGTGCCCCCACCAAAAGGCAAGGATGTCGAATTCCAGCACAGTGTCCATGACCCGCTGGGCCTGTCATCCAGCATCAAAGACGAGGCGGAAATCAAGGCTAATACCTCTCGAAAGCGGCGCTTCGTGAAGAAGGAAAGTAGCGTTGAATCATTCTACAAGAACCAAAATGAGAGCATTCGAGCCATGCTGAAGTCGGTGGACGAACACGAGCAGGAGTCCAAGGACACTCACGGAAAACACAGTCTCCTGTATGAGGTTTGCGTGAAAGGCTCACTCGTTGCCAACATCTTCCTTTCTGGTCTTCAGCTTTATGGTGCGATTGCTTCTGGGTCCCTCTCTTTATTCACAACTATGGCCGACTCTGTCTTCGACCCCATGTCTGGTATTATGCTTTACATGTCTCATCGCGCGGTGGATAAAGTTGATCATAAGAAGTACCCATCCGGGCGCACGCGGATTTCGACTGCAGGAAACATCGTGTTTTCCTTTGTCATGTTTTCAGTTTCGCTTGTCCTCATCGTCATGTCGGCTCGCGAGCTAGCCGAAGGATCCAAGGAGGAAACTAACGATTTCCATCTACCCTCTGTGATAGCTGTCGCAGGAGCTTTCGGTACCAAGCTGGGGTTGTTTTTCCTATGCTGGACCGTCAAGCACATATACTCGCAGGTTGACATCTTATGGCGAGACCATCGAAACGACCTGTTCATCAACGGGTTTGGTATTCTTACCTCCGTTGGTGGCAGCAAACTCCGATGGTGGATCGATCCGACTGGCGCCATTGTTTTGTCGGTTCTTATTGCAAGTCTCTGGCTGCACACAGCATATGAGGAGTTCCAACTGCTCATTGGCGTCACGGCCGACCGGGAAACAATCCAACTCATTACCTACATCTGTGAGTCTGTATCAGGTTGTACCGCTGAGAACGAAACTAAATCACAATGCCAGCTATGACCCACTCGTCACTTATCCAACGGATTGACACCGTCCGCGCATATCATAGTGGTCCACGTTTGCTTGCAGAGGTTGATATTGTCATGGACCGTAATGAGCGACTGGAGGTTGCTCACGATGTCGCGGAAGATCTCCAGATCAAGCTAGAGCGGCTGCCGTGCATTGAACGAGCATTTGTTCACATTGACTATGAGACCAGTCACAAACCTGTTAGTATTTGAAGGAAGGCGATGAGTAACTCAACTAACGATTTATATTAGGAACATGGCTTAAAGAAGCTGCTTTAATTTGATATCGCTCAATGATGGGATTCACGCATGGACTCGCCAATGACTAGTGCAAGAATGTCTGTTGTCAAGCATGGCCTTGTTGGTATGTACATGATATATTTTAACCATTCATATGCATGCAACAGTGCTTGCTATTTGACTACGAAAGATGAAAATGGAAAAGCTTTCCCTCGGCAAATGTACTTGAAGCCCATGTTTTGCAAATTCTAGTGTAGCCCAGTAATTGTCTTGTCTATTTATAAAAAGTTAAAAAATAAGAGGCACGGAAAGATAGACTCAAATAAACCATAACAATAATCATTATCATGAATAATCTTTCGAGTAGCCCTGATGATAAGCCGGCAAAATCTCTTCCCGCATAGGAACTGCCTGATAACTCCCCATGGAAGGAGGTCTTGCTTGGAAGTATTGGTCTGGACTGATGTATTCTGGGGCCTGTGGGACAATAGGCTGCATGGGAACAGAAGCAGGATCATAAAGGCCGACAATCCTGCCTGAGATGGCGATAAACCTTCTAGCTACATCTGCCGATAGCGAAATATTAGGAGGATGGTGCATGTATCCTGGGCTTCCTCTGGCCAATCCCGAGGTCGTATGTACTATGTTGGATAAGAAACTGTTCGACCAGTATGCATCGGTAAAGATTGACAGTGAAAGCCATGCCAACATTGCAAGAACAAGAGCTAAACCGCTGAGGAAAAGCTGAAAGCCAGACATGGCGACCATCAATGTATCGACGCTGATTGACACGAGGGATGGATCAACACTGACGGCGTAGCCTCGTGCGACCAACAAAGACTTGATTCTATCCTCCATGCTCCAAGTCCAGGCCAGGACGTCATCGTCAAGAGATACGGAGCTAATGTTGGAACGTCGGTTGCCCAATCCATAAGTAATTAGGACAGCAGCAGTGTCAACTTGGCCAAAGAACCTTGGGTCTTGTTCAATCATAGAGCCAGCACAGTCTGTTGAAGAGAGTTTCCCACCAAACGCCTCATTTTGAAACGAAGAATGGTCGCATTTATCGAATGGTGTTGGTGAGTCGGTGATGTTTTCGGATCTTATCAGCGTAATATTGGTTGTGCTAATGCTGATAATGGAGAGCAAATCTTTGCCATTTGGTCTCATAGTGAGGAGGGCCCAGTTTGACTGAAGGACGGTCAAATTGTTATTACCAGTTGCGCCGGCTCCAATTTGGTAGCTCATGCCCTTGTCCTGCGCGCTCATCATCCCTTTTGTGATCTTATCAATGAGCGGGTCAGTCCTCTGTGTTTCGTTGGAACTCCAGGTTCTCTGGATCAAGTCTTTGACTTCCCTTTCGGCGAATGGGACATCGGGGGTTGTCAACATGGTAGCTTTAAGAGTAAACTGTGAGAAAGTATGGCGTCTGTTTCCTTTCGTTACCGTGAAGACTTGCATCATTGCTGTAGAACCGGCCCCAGCACCAAAGGATGACCAAATATTATCCACTCTGTTTGGTCGGACGTATCTAGAATTGGATATCATATCAGATTTATCGTCCCAGTGAACCTCAGGCCTTCCAATGACTACCTCCACAAAATCTTGTGCAAAGACATTGTTGAACGTGCAATCCCATGATGTTAAACCTCCACCGAACCTTATACATGAGATTGGGAACTCCTCATTTTGGATTGTTAAGTTAGTCGGAAACATGGCCAAAGTGTCTATAGAAACAGAAAAGCCGTCATTATCGAGCCAAATGCGGGGCCCAATGCCGGAGCTTCGCGTTGCCTGGGTTATTTCTGGCCTCCCTCCTCTCGTACTGACTTCGCCAGTCAAGGTATAGTTAAGACCGGAATTAAACAGATCAGATCCCATCGTTTGCGCAATCGTTTGGTTTGTATCCTGCAATTTGCTAGGATCTAGGTATAACTGGATGACATAAGGTGAATTTTCATTCCGATGCTTCGCGTAGTCTGCTACTGTAGCCTGAGACGCTTTGAAAACGTATCCTGGGGAATCAAGGGCCCATAACAACGTCCCAAACAGAGAGGCAAGGATATTGAGGAGACTAAATATAAGAACGATGAAACCGGCTTGGGAAAGGCCTCGAGAGGAGATAAAATACAGGCGTTGGATGTAGTCTTCCGCAAACATGAGGTACGATGTGAATAATTTTGACCGGGCGGCAATCAGTGAGAAGAGTTTGTAAATGAAGAGCGCCATAAGCAGCTCGGCGCTCTTGAAGATGATAGACTTGACGGCATTGTGGTAGAGTGGTATCGAGGATACAAGGAACGACGACGAAGATTTAATCATCTTGCAGAGCCGCCCAAGAGGAGAAAAGTCCTAAAAAATGGTGGATGGGCCTTGAGTGGAATTTATTCGCTGCTGGTTATCATCTGGGCATGGACACGGCAGCTGAATTAAAATCGGATCACCTGGGCTGGCACTAAAAAGACGAGCCTTTCCGTTTGGGGATAGGCGCTTGCCCTCACACCATGGAGACTTGAAAGGGAGGCGTCTTAGTACTGTGTGGCTGCCGAGAGGCTTGCGATTTAAGGATTTAAGAGGACACCGGGAATAGATGTATTCACCTATCTAGCTTAGTATAGTAGTTTAATCTATCATCTTGAGCATTTTCTTATAGGATCATCATTTGGTATTGCGTGGTTGAAGACTGCTTCCCCATCACATTCTGAGTGATGATCATTGCCATATACGGCTAGCGTTAGCAACCAGCTGAAAGATGCTTCAATAGTTTAGTTAGGCAGCACGGAGGGATTTGTTGCGCAACCACCCCCCGATTGGCTATTCCGTACTGAGTTGGCAGCGTATACAGGTATGCATAAAATAAAGCCCATGGTGGCCAATTTTTAATAGAGAGACATGCTCTCGGTTAATCGCTCCCGCACACAAACCCTTCCGGTTCTATGACGTTGCTGCATGTGACATCTGTTATGTCTTCGCCATTTACATTGGCGACTTTGACATTATCAAATTCAATCCCCTCGCAACCATTCTGGGACCTGCTGCATTGAAACTCAGAAATTCGGGAAGATTCCGTTGTCCCAGAGATGTTAATGTATTTGATGTCGCCAATTTCGAATTTCGAAGTGCTGCAGTTGGCTTTTGTTCACATTCGTATAGCATTGGTTGATGATGAATGGTGCATTCTCTGCCTCGAAAAAACGAATATCTTGGAACACGATATTCTCAGCATCTGCTGGGGTGGTTAGTGCGTTAAAAGTACGCCGACGGGCTAATGTGACGGGAAACCTACGGCCAACTCCGCCACCGCCACCATTAGGTGGGTATTCGTTTACCTCACCCGTCCATGTCTTAATTCGCGCCGCGTATCTGGAACCGTACATGGTGATATTGCGTGCTGTGAGCCTTTCTACTATTTCGTATTGGCCATCATACTGCCCAATGCTGCCAATCGCCACTCCTTGACCGTTGTGGAAGATCGAGTCCTCAACAAGAATATTGGTGGAGTTTGCTTTGGCAGCAATGCAATCGTCACCTTTTTCAATTTCCCAGCGACGAAAAGTGATGCGATCAGAAAATAATGTATTTGCACCGTCGGTGTTACGCGCTGGGTTGGAATTGCTGCTCTTGGCAGAGACGAAGATGCCTTCCAGAAGCACCCTTTTTGATCTAACAACAGTGACGGTCCAAATCACTTCAGCAAGGTCCTCGTTAAACACTGGCAGTATGCTTACCACATCTGCGGTTGCACCCATCTCAGACCGTGGAAATATGAATCTTCTGCAGTGATGACGATGGCGTGTGATCGACCTGTGAGAAATAGTTCAGAACCGAGTCTGGGGTAATATCTGACATAGCTTACGAGGATAGTTGGACTCTCCCTTGACGAGATTGTACCAGGCCTGTCCATTGCCATTGAAAATACCATGTCCATGTCATTCCACGTAAAGATGCTTTCCTCCAAGAATGAAAGCTGTGGACTGGTTTTGGTACGCTGCCGGAGGATACTGATCTTGCGAAACCCCAGGGCCGATCGGCAGGGAATTGCTGAGCTAATAGTCGAGATCATCATTCCACTTAAAGTCGAAGTTAGCTAGCTTTAACGTCAGGGAATCGCAGATTAACGCACCCTCAATGGCCCTTTAATATCAATTTTTACGTTAGTAAACTTCAATACTCTACCAATGTTATAGGTGGTATTTTTGAATACAATTCTCGAATTCTTGTTACATTCTTTGAAGGCTGCGCTGATAGCCTCGGAGTCATCTTTGCCACTTCATATTGAATCAACAATGGGAGTTTTCTGGTACGCATAATTGAGATCAAGGCCCTTGACAGGATTCACTTCGCCATATGGGAGATCCTGGGCGAGCGCCAAGGGCATGAATAGGAAAGCACCAAATAAACCTTTGGAAAACATCATCAAAATATAGTTGGTGTCTTGAACTGTGCTAATCAGGCCGTTGACGATATACTGTCGGTGGCTTAAATACAGACAGCATTTAGTGGGGGTATCCGAACTACCCCAATGTTAGTTGAGGCCCCAATAAGAAGCTTCTCACAATATCTATCTTCCTCCGACACCAAGAACACGCTCACCCCTAAACTGACGCCATTGAACTTGCCAAATACAGACTGTTTCGGGTCAATGGCTCCCGTGCTCATCCCTCCAATCGAGAATGAATGGGCATTCATTGAAATGCACTTTGATTGAGGGAAGATAATGCCAACTGATGGCTGCTATAAACTTGTTTTGATTAGCGGGGTTTGGGGAAAATGTAGGCATATCCGAAAGTCGCATCAGCTGATGAGATCACTCGGACTTTTTTCCGATCGCTGCGGTATGCCGCATAAGGGAATCCAACGTTGGATCAAAGCGTGCTCGTACTGCCTGAATACAATTACCCCACAATGTTCCACGACTCATCAGCGAATCACCAGGCCCATCACACCTTTCCACGAACGACGAAAAATATTTCTTAAGAAAGTTGTTCCAGCCCGGCGGAACTGGGAGCAAGCGTGAAAGGATATTTACTGATTTTCCTTTACCCGGATGTGCCCCGGCCTTGTATAACAGTGAGAGCCCGGATGTTTCCCCTCCAATTTCCTAGGAGCTCATATAAACCCGGTTTTCCGCAAGACTTGCCGGTCGCTAAAGTATTCCCAATACAGATGCAGCGTCACCATGGGCTAAACTGGTTAGGTACACAATATTCCAGCCATTGCCTCCAAACAAGGTGTGCTCACATATCTATTCAGAGACTAGACGTCACGATTTCGGTGCCATCTTCCCCGAGTCCCCCAGGAACCTGATGGGGGTTTTAGTACATGACATGGGGTAATAAAAGAATGGGTGGAACTTAAAATTTGCTTCCTAGCACCACCAAATTGCAACATTGTTCATAGATCACTGTGATTACTCTTTCTGAGCTGATACGTCAATAATATCGGATGCATCCGTGGTTGACTCACAAACGGGAAAGCCTCATAAAGCCAAAGTAGCAAAGGCACAGGACATCCCGACTGTATAAATTGCACTTGGCAACTGCGCCGCACTGGTATCGTTGCTATTGATGGTGTTGCTATGCGCTATATCGGTCACATCGAGCTGTGCAATTAAGAGTTGAAAGGGCCTTGTTTTCTCTATGAATAAGGGTTCGTGCATTGTGGGTTATGAGCACAATGAGCGGGGGTTGTAATGTGGGTCTGCTCTAACCAATCATATAACAGCTTGTTGCAACAGATGGCGATATTAACATATCCGTACTCTACCAAAAAGAGAAAGATGGAGGAGTTATTTTCTCTACTCTCCGTTGGTTGTCACTCAAGAAAGGTAGGAATTCTATAATAACCCTTAGGATGGGCAGTTTTTGCAACTGCTTGGATTAAAAAGGAGCCGACTGGGACCGCATCAATACTTCTCCGCCAGAAGGGAAGTTTAGATTAAGAAATACCTTCCTTGGGCCGTTTTTCTAGTAGAGGAATCCCCTAATTGAAGTGTGGCTAGCTGTACGCCGATTCTTTTATGCTCAAGTTGAGAGGTAGCACGGTAATTTCGTAGCAATGCGTTGACGGGAGCAAAGTGCTATTTCCATGGCTAGTTTCTATTGCAACTTGAAAGAAGGGTTTTTTTTTTTTTTTTTTTTCGATTTGCATTTCCAAATTGGAGCGAAAAGAATGAAGTCAATGCCATCATGCTTAATTTTGCATGGTGTTAACTTTGGTCGAGTTGCAGCAGCCACCCTATCCTGTCTCTGCGAAGTCCCACGGTCGCAATTTCGGGAAAGTTACACCGTCAATAAGGCTTTTGCTTCGTTATTTTCCTAATGCGGCTGTTATCAACAGACTAGACCCACGATAGGATAGGCGCAGAATGAACAAACGAAGCACCTTTTTTGGACCCAGAGCTGTCCCAATGAGGAAAAAGTGCCGGGCCTCTCAGAGCCGCCAAAATGTCACGAGAATATGGGAACCGTAAGTTTTTTTATCGGACGAATAACCAGCCCGTATCTTGCAGGCCTTTGCGATCAGCTGATGCACTTACATGGGAGATAGTGGCATGGCTGAGTAATCGTAAGCTAATATGAATATTGGCTGCGCAGCCCCAGTAAAATTTCTTGAACCAAACAATATTCTCCCTCTCAGCTTCCTGAACGGCCGTTCCATTGCCCCGGCTCGCCCAAAATGGCACAGACCACTGTAATCGAGCTCCAGGAAGCTCCATTTGAGCCAATTCACCCTGCACCGCAGAGGTACGACAGTGACTCTCCGTTTCAAGGGGCCCCGCCATCTCCACCTGCAACCAGTCGAGTGTTTGAGGCCGCACCCGTGACGGAGCTGCGGCCTACCCAGAGATTGGTCATCACATCTTTGCTTGTGTGTGCAAACATGATTCAGGTAGGGCATGTTGATATGATTGCAACTTAGATACTGAGTATGTCTAGTTTGCCTCGAATTTCGTTACCTTCGTCGGCGGTCTGGCACTGAGCAAAGACCTGGGTCAAGATTCTGGACCCGGCAAATCCAATTGGATGGCTGCAGCATATCCGTGAGTGCACACGATCTGATATAACTCACACCCGCATCATCTGACGAACCGTCTTAGACTCACCCAAGGCGCATTTGTCCTCGTCACGGGTCGCCTCGGAGCAATCTACGGGCACAAGCAACTTACCCTTCTCGGCTGCCTGATTTTCTCCGTCTTTTCCCTTGTCAATGGATTTTGCACAACATATGCGTCCTTTGTAGCTGCCCGCGCCTTAACAGGCGTCGGCGGCGGTTTTTTCATGCCAAACGCCGTGTCCACTATCACCATCACTGTGCCGCCTGGGAGAACTCGTAACCTACTTCTGGGTTTCTTTGCTGGATCTCCTCCTATTGGTGGTGTTATCGGCGGCTTATTGATTGGGGTTTTTACGCAGTATGCGGACTGGAAGTGGCTTTTTATAGCATTGTGAGTGCTTCGTGGAAACAACAATCAGACTGGCCCTCTAATTATCTGCAGAGCTATTTCACAGGGAATGGTGCTGGTCGCGCTCGCATACTTGACGCCAAAAGAAACACCCGTTGACAAGGGGGGTCATATTGACGTGGTGGGTGCTGTACTTGGCTTGACAAGTCTTTTACTCTTCAATGTCGTATCAAAGTAGGTTGTCAGCCCCGAGTAGAAAACCGTTGACTAAATATGACTCAGCCAAGCGCCGTCCGATGGCTGGGGCACACTTTACATTTTGGTGTGCTTGATCTCTTCCATTGCGTGTTTCCTATCCTTTCTTATCTGGGAGAAACTCTGGGCTAAGGACCCGATAATGCCTCTATCAATCTTTAGCACGCCGACGTTCTCTGCTCTCATCTTTGTTGTCCTCCTGTCATACATGTCTTGCGGAATCTCGCTTTGGTATTCCGTTTCTTGGCAGCAAGTGTTGAGAGAACTTTCGGTGTTACAAACCGGAGTTGGCTTCATTCCATTTGGAGTCGGGTCTCTTATTGCAGTGTATCTAGCCGCATGGCTCATCCCGCGTATCGCAGCACAGTGGATCATGGCCATGGGTATCACTGTCGTTCTCGCGTCCAACGTCCTCCTTGCGACTATGCCGGTTAAGCAGAATTATTGGGCTCAAATGTTCCCAGCAATGGTAGTTGGCGGCTTCTGTCCCGACTTTGTATATGTCGCGGCTCAGATCATTGCCAGCAATAGTGTCACGCGTCGTCAACAGGGCGTGGCGAGTAGCCTTATTGGGACTCTCAATCTCTACGGAAACAGCTTGGGCCTTGGCTTTGCGGGAACTATTGAGACACTGCTGATTCAGGACAACAAACCGGAGGTGGTAGGCTACAGGTCCGCATTGTACTTTGGTGCTGCTCTGGCATTTGTTGGACTTGTTCTTGACTTCGCCTTTGTAAGAATGCCTAAAGATGATCGGGAAGGTTGGGATCCTGTAACAGACGACAGTGAAAGTCCAGCAGAGGGAACTGCGACTGCAGTCGAATCTCGCAGCATTGCATGAAAGCTAGCATCGACTGGCTTAATACTGCGCCGAGGCGTAAGGTTTGACTGGTGGACAATATTTTCGCCAGGGACTCTACCTTCAGTTCAAGAATTGGTATATACAGGAGGTAAGACCTAAAATTGGAGTAGTCAACTGATTGACAAGGCCAATTTTAAACCAGAGTAGCCTCGCTCTCCTCGGTTTATTCATCGGGAAAACGCCATTGACGATATTTAAATCCCTGCTCGATTGCTTTGTCTATACCCTTTGCATACTAAGGTAGCCTCTAGCTAATACCTCCCTATGTGATGGGATTAATCACGACATAACGGTGGCTGCTTCAATCTGGCAATGTTGTGTTATGTGTTCCGCTGCTCTTCATACGACATGCAGTTTTTATTCCACCAATCCAATAAATAGTGTTTTTATTATTCTGTTCACTTCGTGTTCGTCCTTTTTATGTTCCTCCTCCTCGGTGACATACATGAGGCTGGCTTCTGGCTGCGTGCTGAAACAAGCCAGGGTTCTCCGTCCACACTGCATCACTCCATCTCGATATTTCAATCACACCCTACAGGCTCATTGTAGTTTTATTCCACCAATAATGTCCATTTTACCTATGAAACTAGGGACATGGTTTCTTACTCTCATGAATTTTTAGAGCACCATCAAACCTGTTTTACTGGAAGATCATCGCCCGCCCATCCCCCCATTATGGTGACCCTTGCTGTTTCGTTCGTAACAACCTCCAATAGGGCAAACTGTCCCACAAATTATTCAACACGCGTATAATTCAAGCAGGATAGCGGTGACGTAAAACCGCTAGTCTTTTATGGGATGAAGCTGGGCATCTAGGACTGATAATGTTTGTGGTTTTTTTTGGTCGTTCCAGCACCGCGTTTGAGGCCAAAGCAAGAAGAGCAGCCCAAATCCACCACACCCGGCTGACAAAATTCAAATTTTCTATCAAAATACCACCTTCCGAATCCCTTGTGCATTTGGTTCCCCGCCATAATCCCCCGCCTTCAGGCCCGAGCTGTTGGTTCCCGTGTGAAGCCCAGCCGGTGCAATGACTCTCCAAATAGCTCGGGGTGCCGTTTTTGTGACTAAAATCTCTCTTTCATGCCTTTCTCGGTCGCCTGTCTGAGGAGTAACATCCAGTCTGGGGGTTTATTTTAACTCCAACCGTGCATAAAAGTCAAGGCGACTCTGGGAATCATTCTCCGATAAGCATTTTCTCGCTAAGTGCGGCATCATCCGTGTACGGAAAGAATGCAGCAGTACGGTTGGTGCGGATGTCAGAGTCTATCGGGTAGCCAAAATCCAATGCGCCTTAAGCTTATTCTTTAAGCATTAAATGCGACGGCTCCCCTCATTTCAAGGGTGACGCGTCGCCATTTGCCTCGAGACCCTGGCACACTAGGACTGACCAGGAAATGTAGCCCGGCGTATTTCCGTCCTAATTCGCCTTGTTACCGGTAACAAGGGTAGACCCCAGATCTAGCCATACTAGAATGCGGAGGGCTCTCCGAGCCTGCCTCATGGCCATTATTGGAGGAAGAGTTATGGGTGTCCAGTGACATCGCCAAGGATCGTCGTCCTGGGTGTATCTAATCCTTGCCAAGGGTGCTGGTGACTTCGGAGCACATCCCACCGTCTGGGGCTATTGCAACTTCATAATTGGGTGCTCGGGTCCTCGCTCTGAGAATTGTGGCATGCTGCTGTTTGGTAGGATCAACTTGAAAAACACATCTTTCCATCAATCACATTGCGACAACCTCCGGATGGCGGCATGCGTACGGGCACTCTAATTTCTTTAAATGCGATGTTCCGCAACAAAAGAATACGCGTAAATGGTTCAAGCAGCGCCTCTTGGCCTTTCAGTGTCTACTTTCGGGTTTGATTTGAAACTTTGATACCTTCTAGCCTGCGTTCTTCTATTATAGCCACCATGCTCTCCCCAGTCAAGTTTGGTGTGATCACCGCCAGCTTCATTCCCGCTGTCTTGGCATGCTTGGGCTACGAAGGCGGTGTTCCTACGCCTACTTCATCCAAATCAATCTCTTCGCCCATTACCATCAAAGCTGGCGAAGTGTTTGACGCTGGTTGGGTCAAATACGATCGCGGCTCTGGTGCCTGCAAGGATGGCGAGGGTGGTAAGTGCAGTGTCTGATGTACACGAATCCGAAGCTAGTTGACAATTTCCTTTTTCTAGGCGACTCTGATGCCGTATTTCTTCTCGAATCTGGTGCCACTTTGCAAAACGTCATCATTGGCAAGAACCAGATGGAGGGCGTCCACTGCCTCGGGCCCTGCACTCTGAGATTTGTCTGGTTTGAGGATGTTTGTGAAGATGCTATTACCATCGTAATCAACCCGTCTAGAACCCCCTCATCTAAATTTTACTAACTATTATTTGTAGAAAGGAGACAAGAAGGGCGAGGAGACTTGGATCATTGGCGGAGGCGCATACCACGCCTCTGACAAGATTGTGCAGCACAACGGATGCGGCACGGTTAACATTATCAACTTTTACGCCGAGGACTATGGAAAGGTCTACCGTTCGTGCGGTAACTGCAGCAGCCAGTGCCAGCGCAATGTTTACGTTGAGGGCACCACTGCATATGATGGTGGTGAGGTTGTCGGAATTAACGCGAACTACGGCGATACGGCGACCCTCAAAAACGTCTGCACGGATGCTGACCACCCCTGTGTCATGTACAATGGTTGTGCCGGTGGCTGCGAGCCTTCCAAGGTTGGCTACTGCTCTGGATAAAAGACTCAGTTGGACCATTCCAGACGATGGGGTACGTCGGATTTTATTCTTGTATTTAGTTTCTAGTTTCATACTGGTCCTGTCATTACCGAAAGCGCACCCAAAGTGATTGGGCGAGGACATTATTGATGATGCATGGGGAAATTTCTCTTCAAGCTAAGCCACCTTTCTGCACAAGCTATTACTTAACTCTCAGCGAGGCAAAAGGTTATGTACATACAAATAACATTGAGACGCATGTGTGCTTATATGAGGGAACTTGTTTCCTTTCAGCTATTTCGCATCAATTAAAATATTATGACTATAAGATGACCAATCAACAATTTTTGGACGAGCTAAATGACATCTCTATCGACTTAGAAGATCCAAGGAATGAATCGAGATGTTTGAGAATTCCAAACTTCCCATTTCTCTTTAAATTCGGCCCTCAGCATCCGCTCTTCCTGCCTAACTCGCGTCCAGACGCCAAAGAAGAACCCCGATAAAGCTAGCGACGTGAATGCCCAAATGCCATATCGGAATGTATAATACCAATGGGGCGGAACCCAGCAGATCATGGCCCCATCTGTTCGAGCCAGGAGTGCAATGTTGCAGACCACGAGGATTATAAGGCCTGAGTAACTGGGGTGCTGCACATATCGGTATATGCCGCTGGTATTCAAGCGATCTGGTTTGCACAGTGCAAATGTGAAATCTGTTCCAAGGGAGGCATATGATACAAGTCGAAGTGGAATCCCGGCGCATATCATCAGGCCCAATGGTATCGCCGTTGAGGCCGACCATGTAATGAGGCTGGTGTGCATGCCGTTTTCCGCACCGTAGCGAAGGATGCTCGGTGGAAGATTCGGATAAAGGTAGGCGAGGCTGGATGCCTGCAAAGACAAAATACTCAGTGGAATGAGCGTGACTTCTGCGACATTCTTATGTGCTAGGTTGAGCCGTCGTACTGAGTCGCCAGTACCCGGAACGGACTCTTTGTTGGGGTTTGGGGGCGAAATTGCCAGATAGGTTCCAGCAGCGGAGGCTAGGATCGCCGCTGCCAGTGAGGTTTGGGAGAGCGAGGCGAGTAGCGGCATGGCTTCCTGTGATTTGGAATGTCCGCCAATGCTTTGGTTTGGTTTCAGCTTGCAGTGACAAGACGCCGGGGCAATCGGCCGGTGTGAACCTCTCGGGGCGGTAGTGTTGAAGCCGAAATGAGCAATGCACGCACTGTCCTTAAAATCTCGAAGGGATAAAATGAGGTCCCAGTGCCAATGACGACACGGTGACCCTGTTTTAGTTAGGACGCCGCGTGGATCGCCAATGGCGCAGCGTTTGATTGGTCAATTGGATCCTCGGAAATGTTCACCGACAAGCCGACAACGGCTTTTGAGCACGGGGCGGATGTGAGACTTACTGGCTTGGTATAACAGCGATTTGGCCAGAATCCATAGCCTTTGGCAGATAAATGATATAGTTAGACAAAAATTAATTTTAAACCCTGTCTTTGAGGGGAAGGACGATTGACGTTGGGTCAAGGAAACTTGGTATCGGGGCGTTCGATGGTTAAAACACACTAGGTTCATCGTTCACATAATTTCATCACCAGGGCCAAGTCCGGGTACAAGGGCTTTCTTTAAGGACGCCACGATGCATCTAGTTAACTCATCAATCCAATGATGATCATCTCTTTCGGCCCACAACACCCTTAGCAACTAATTTTACATTCCGATCCGTCGATCTCGGGAAAATGACGCAGTAGCTGAAAAATGGTCGATCAAGCTAGCTTGCCTAACCAAACGTATGGAACAGTCTCAATTTTATTCTCCTTTCTAGTGATGGATCTGTGGAAATGCAAGTTCACTGACACAACCACCTCTGAATACTAATAACAGCCATCTGCAACAATTAAGATACTAAACAAATTCCATGTCCGTAAGCAATCAATCCCCTTTCAAGCCGAGTCACTGTTTACAAGCGGCAGGTCTTCAAGTATGTCTTCAAGTAGTGGTCGTATCGGTTGGCACTACTCGGTGAGAAAATTTCTTTTGTACAAGTCTTTCCATCGGATGCACTTACAACTCTTCCTCCACATGTTGTCGTACAACAAGAAGTTCCTTTGGGACATTTGTTTTGTGGGCAAGCAATAATACATTCGGATCTTGGACGCTTGCAGGCAGGAAATTCTGCCGCTGCGACCATGCTTGAACCGACCAAACCAATCAGAATTGTGACCGAGGCCTTCATGTTGTAGAGGTAGTGATTTTTATGATGTTAGACTTGGTTAAAAATTAGATTTGTATCATGAAATGAACGAAGTAGGATTTCGTTCCAAGAGCTGTGACGGGGTTGTCCCTGGAGGTTAAATACTCTGTACTAATGACGATGGACGTTGATCAATGTCTCGGAACTCGGCGCTCAAATTCCAAACTTAGCTCCAGTAGTCCGAATCTCACGTCCCCTAAGTTGAGAATGGCAATGCTCGACAAATCTCCACAGCTTACCGTGCGTCACCGGTTGCGAAGTGTGTTGGAAAGCTATTTTAGCGGCTTGACTGGTTCAATTCCTGCTTGATTAACTACGCAAGGAAATGATCGACCTTGTTAATTAGAGCGCGTTACTTTTTTCATAGTCAAGGATGGAGGCGAGGAACGAGGGTTGACGACATTAAAACGATTCAAAGCATAAATTGTAACAGTGAACAACGTGATCAACCGTATCTTAGAGTGAAGCGAATATAATAAAGTTGGTGGTACATCGTCCAAAGGTGGCTAGCAATCATCTAAAATAATGAAACCTTGTCCTATGAGTCAAAGATTGACCCATCGCTGGGTAGAACTCCATCAATCAAGAACCTGTCCATTGCCTTGGTTGTTTCCCCATAGAGTAAGTAGCTTGTATGTCCTGCGCCATTACGCCATATGCTCACAGCGGTCGGTAACTGCTGGCGCAGGCCTTCTGCCCAGACAGGACTAGTTTCAGGATCGACAAATGCATTTACAAGTAAGATTTTTGGGAGCTTTGCTACTTGCTTGTCGTTCAGTTTATGAGGTGAATTTCTTACGGGAGCCGGCCATCCTGCGCAGTAGGCATTCGCAGTCCAAGCCTCGGACGCCCCCAGAGTCAACGGTACCAGCCCTGAGGAGAGGTCACCGATGATTTTGAGATCCTGGGATGACTTCGAAGTGCTACCCCAGTCCTGGCACATGACGGCGCGGTTTGGAAAGTTGGAGCCCCCCGTATTAGATGTCTCCACCGCTGGAGAAAATGCCGAGGCATCACCATGCAGGGTTTCATTTAGGGCATCTGCAAGCTGTGTCCAACTCCCAGACACCGAATCGACAAAAAGCAGGTACTCTTGTGCATTGAAAAGAATATCCTCACCAGTAACTGTCGTGCGACAACTGCCTTTGCACTGAGGCGCAGGAAGTGCAGCGGCTGTGGTAAGATTCTTCCAGATAGAGGGCAAATCCTTCTTATAAAGGGAACACTCCTTCGTCTCATTGCACCATGAGAAAAACTTTTGAAGCGTAGCTTGGTATGCCAGTGCCTCCGTGATTATAAGCCCTGCCGCATTATCCGAGGAATGATCAACGAGTGCGTCCAGGACCATGCGACCAACACGTTCAGGAAATTGTTCTGCATAGATCTGACCAAGCAGCGTACCATATGAGAAGCCAATATAATTTAGCTTATTGTCGCCTAAAGCCTCACGCAATACCTCGAAATCCTTGTCTGTCGACACGGAATCCATAAAACCTGCCAATGGCCCGGTTAAATTTAAACAGCTTTCTCCAAATGCCTTGTTAAATGTGACAAGCTTCTCATAACTAGTTGCATCAAATGCAAATGCAGATGGCGCGCTATTCCAGAGGTCTTTGTCGCATGATAAATGGTTGCTGTACCCGATGCCTCGAGGATCAAGAGCAATAATATTGTATTGTTCCAATATCTCCTGACTGAAGAGTGGGAACCCACCCGCAAGGTCCTGGAAATTGGACGAGGCGGCTCCTCCAGGACCACCGTAATTGAATAAGAGATTTCCAAGTGATCTTGATGTTCCGTTGGCTTTCCGGCGTGACACCCAGAGATCTATCGTGCCGTCATGGGGGTTATCATAGTCAATGGGGACCGTAAGAAAGCCGCACTCGAAATTTTTCGTGAGGCTTTCGTTGGCGGCGCATTTGGAAAAACTGAGCTTTTGCGATGAATTCCATGTCCTGTCTCGTCCTTGTAAAATAGTTGAACAACCTATGGATGGAAGAAGAGCAAATGCTATGCCCCAAACTCCGAACTTGAAGATCATACTGCGCAACTGAATTAATGATGCCAAGAAAACGAAATTGTATAGCTGAGAGATAATTAATGAGTTGAACTGTGATGGTCCAAATAAATTAATTTGCCAATTCTTTGTTTTGAATTTATAGAGCTTGAGCCATTATCCTTCTGTTGACGATGCGCCAATTATTGACCGACCATATGATATTTCCCGTCATTCCCGGGCTGAGCCGCCTTGTTACTACATGCGGAAGGATGCTGCGCGTGGCATTATTGCCTCATATAAATGTCAGTTCTGCCTAGCGCTGACGATAAAATCCAGCTCGTTTAGGTTACTGACATGGTCAAGATACATTATTGGGTCGGTGTTGGTGTATGGGTCTGGATATACCGGAACGCAATCCCCACTTCATTCAGCCCTCCAAGGTTAGTTCAAATATCATCGTATTATAATGACGACGGGCCGAGCCGATTGTTCCGGCCAGACCTAAACCTGCAAGGTAAACCGAGGGGCTTTTGCTGCGAGCCGGATCAGGGGTGTTGAATCTGAGCAATAAGGAAGGTCGCCACGGGTCTGGTGATGAGCTAATTAATTGAAGACAACCAAGTTGTATTGAAATAGAAAGAGTGTACGTGTTCTAAAATATTGGGAGTTTATATATCTAATCCCTCATGGTAGTTCCGCCAACTTTAAGGCAACTCCAAAAGTCAGGTCAAGGGCCTCGTTATCGGAGTTGGTCTTGTAGCGGTTATGGCCTATCTTTCCTCCTATTGGTCCGTAATAACACAGCCGGGCACTTGTTATAAATCCGTGTCAAACTTAAACAATATCCTCAACATCATTTCACGTTTATTCTGATACTCATAGAACATCCTGTGCGGCCTGGAAAGTCTGTCGCGGTTTGTAACTATGCAGCGTATGGAAACCACCTCGTGTTCTATGATAACCTCGATATGTGATGTTATCGCGCCCCTCCTCGTCGACCGGCGTAAGGCCCTAGTGTTTCTCATGTTTACACAGTGGCATTCCATTGGTGCAGGGTTTTCCAGTCAAGCCTTAGAGCAGGGATAGTTACGGAGAACCGCAGCATACATTTGGCTTGCAAATCCTTACTCTCCCCATATGATATATCCCAACTATCCGCCGAATATATCAGATATCTGCTGTACCTGTCAACTATCAACGACATAGACAATGTAGCAAGGCGAATTTGGCAAATCGCACGACATTCTGAGCCTGCTCAGGTTGGAATGATCCATTGCCAGAGACTTTCCCCAGCAAGGAAGGTTCGTTATTAAGGAGAAGAGTAAGAGTAAGTATTGCGTTCAGTATAAATATTCATAGTTGTGGGAACCTGCATCTGTACAAAGCACTATACAAATAACTGTGATTATTGTATTTTGAAGGAAAATGAAAGAGAAGAAGCACTAGACGAAACAAAAACATGAATGACCGTATTAGATAAATGCTTAACGTGACCCTATTCGGGTTGGAGGGCTATGCAGATGGTGGAAACCTTGCCGATTACAAGAGTATTCTGCAAAACCAGCACCGGGGCTTCCTACAGCCACTGGGTTTGGAAGGGGGTTTCATCTCTATTTTTGATCATGGGGCCCCAAGCGCTCTAACATTATCTTTGAAACACCCCGAGAAAATATTGGCCAGTCAGGATGGACATCGCAATCATCTCCTATCCACGACGCACGCATACCTTCCGCAGACTTATCATAAAAATAGGCAGGACGAATTGAACGGTACGCCACCCCTTTGCCTGAACTATTGGGGTGAGCTGGATGGGATATGGGACAAAATTCGCCACAGTGCCTAATCCAGCTCAACATCATTATCTCCTAGCGTGTGCAATAGGCGCATAGCCTTTAATTGAGACCGACATCATCAAGACGCGCGTCTTGCTCGCAATGAGAATTGATGGCTGTGACATATTCCCCCCATGGGGTTTCTACTCAACATGGTCCGAACCTGGCTCAAACCGCTGTTGGCACCCGACGAAGGAGTAGTACGGGGACATGGTATCAAGACTCGCGTTACTGTAATGCCTAACTTACCCCTGCCACCCTCACTCATGCTGCTCAATTCTCTTCCTCCAGTTTTGATGTTTGCGTTTTCTAAGCCGTTACTGCTCTTTTGTACAGAGGATATGTGTGCATATTATATGGCGCTGGCCGAATGAACTTTAATGAAGCAAGATGTACGGTACTTCATGGTTGCCAGAAGACCAGATGGAGTAAAAGTTGGGTGTATTGGTTGTTGATCGCTGCTGGAAACAAGTTTTCTAAGACAGGATGTACAGAAACTTCACCTGCTGAGGTCAAGAGAGATTTAAATAAAATCATAATGGAAAATTTCCCTCACGGTCGGTATATTTAACCGGAAAATAAACCACAGACCCAGGACGTTCGCTTGAGGCTGTCAACGCCATTTTATGAAGAACCAGTCCATCATTCCTAGTGCTTACAATTATGGGGATAAATTTCGCCAAGCCCATGCTAAGCCGATTGAGGCAAGTTTTTTGCGAGAGTTGATGCTGAAAGAACGCGACGCACCAACAAGGATCCAGCACTCCACCACCAAGTTATGCAGTGGAGACTCACAGCCCACCATTTTGACAGGGAAATGTGGCCGAGCCAATGAAGAGTGGCCGCATCCCGCGTAGTTGCTGCAAGCAGGGACATTACTCAGTTCTGGCCAAGAATGCCTGACTTTCACAACTACACTTGGCTTGAATATATCTAGCCCTCGCAAAATACCTACCTCTTCCGCCCCGTGCCCCTCACCAATCTTGAACCATGGTCAATCACGGGCCCTCGAAAGCTTGCCTAACATGCAAGAAAAGACGAATAAAGTGCGACGAGGGCAAGCCCAGCTGCCAGCGGTGCACCCGGAGTCGTCGTGTATGCGGTGGCTACCAGAAGAAACCCGTGTCCATCAGATTCAAGGATGACTTGATCGAGAGGAATGCAACACTTCCTCCGGCAGAACCCCAGACTACGACGTTAGTTGCGGCATCCAGAAGGCCTATCCCCGCTCTTCGGCCGGTGGAACGCGATGTGGCCATGTCGTTCTTTCTCAATCACTTTGCCGGCAGAAGCCGCCATTTGGAACCGGCTCGTGGTTTCTTTGAGACTTTAGCTCCAATGGTTTCCAGGGAACTCCCCTCATCTGCTGTCTCAGTTGCCGTTACCGCAGTTGCAACAAGACTGCATAGGCTATGGCGCGATGGCGCAAGCCTTTCAGACTCCTCCAGCTGCTTGCCTCAGACCCTTGGTTTCGCATTAAGTCGTCTACGTCAAGCTCTCCAGGATGAATCAGAGTCCAAGAGCCCATCGACTGTCTTAGCTGCCCTTGTGCTAAACTTTTACGAAAACCTCTCCGCAGTATGGGGTCAACGTCAACCAGATAATACCCACCACCAGGGTGCAGTCGCATTGTTCATGCATCAGAGCCTCAATACACCCAGCACGGTTTATAGCCCTGCCATCGTGGCCTCTATCCTGAATAACGAAGTACTATCGGCCATACGCTTTCAACGGCCCGTACCGCCGCATATTTGTTCGTGGATCACGGCCGTAAGCATACCCTTCAACCCAAGCTCCACACTCGACCTTGTCGGCCTCTCAGTCGCCGAAGCTCAACATCGATTCCTGCAAACGATGCACCAGAATACGGACGACTGGTTATATGAAGAAAAGCTTGACGGTTTATGGTTGGATATCAAGTCCGTGGATGATGATTTATTGGGATGGGTAGAGACACTTCCAGCCGACTTGCACCCGGTCAGACTGCAACAAGTCAAAGAGGTGAACCCACCAATCGTCACGTATGGGTCAAATGGTTGTGATATCTACACGTCGATCAAGATTGCATCTCTTTGGAACACATGGAGATGCTATCGAATTATGATCCTACATATGGCGATGATTCTCATCCGTACTAACACGCCGTCTATCCAAAAGGCAAACATGGCAGACGGCCATAATCTGAGCACAGTATCAGAAACGACTATGTATAGTGATGGCATTCAGGAGCTTATGGACGCCTTATGTGACAGTGTTGCATATCACCTCGGCAATTACAAACATCGGGCTACACTTTATGACCTGACGGACCTGAACATAGTTCACCCAAGCTATCATGACCTGCCTGCCGACGACAAGAGATTTATCGAATTTATAGAAAGCGATCGCTACATGAGCCTCGATGATCATAAACGCCATGTGATTGCTAGAGGATCATGGCATATCTTAAGTCCGCTGATGTATGTGGCTGGGCGTCTTTCCGGGAAGCATGGGGAACTTCTGGAGAAGGCCCTGAGACCAGGTCAACATAAATGGATTCAACATCAAATAGCTCGGGCTTCCGTTATATTGGACTTGAGGCGCTAGGTTGTAACCTAAATGGAGCTGTGATTTTGGCGCCGAGGGTCAAAAATTCGGATGACATGAAAACATGAGGAATGGGGAAATGGACAGTACACGAGCTTTCTCTTTACGTATAATATAAGAAATCCCTTATCTCACAGGTCTTTTATAATAGTGCGCATCTGGAAAACAAATTTCACATTGGATCGATGCGATTCTAGAAATAATTATAGCTAACGCCACCTACAATGGTAATTTACCTTGGGAAGTGCTGTCAGTGTCCTGTTTAGTGCCAGCCTTGACAGGACGCTCTAAGTGTAATTATAAATTGAAGCTTCTAAGCTAGACTAAATCGAGCATGTTTCCTAATGTAAATAAACTGTGCCTTATATGCCTGTCATCAAAACAAAGGCCAACGTAAGAATCATTAAAGGCCATGATTTAACTGTTACCGCACCGACACTTTTTAGGTCTAGACTGGTTTGCCATGTCATATTTTGGCAGTAATAGTTTCCCAGTATTACACCCTGCTGATGAAGTTTGTCAAATGGAGTGCAGTTGAAGATGGCCCCTGTTGAGGGGACGACGGAAAAGTTATTCAAAACTTTTGGACCGTCTGCTCCATTCTCGCCCGAGAAATACTCGAGGAAAGTCTCACTGCAATACTGTTAGTCCCTTGCTACTGCGTAATGATTGAAAGGAAGCGTACAAGAAGTCAATGGTGACATTGGCCTCCTCAATGAAGATTGAACTTATGTTGTGCTTTGGCCAGTACCAAATCTGCTCCTTCGACCCATCACTGTTGTTGCGATATTGGGAGGTCATTGTCAAGTTCGGACAATACGTGACCCTGAGGTCGAAATTCTCCCAGTCTACTGCCAGTGGTGAGTTTTGCATAGTCTCGAGATCGTAGTTGTTGAAAAGGTTAAGGCTAGTGATGTTGTCCACGACTGACAAATTCAGATTTGAGGCTGTTGAAGCTCCTAGAGTGAAGTTTCGAATGGTAATATTTGTGACAGACTCTCCGCGCTTTAAATCTGTAATATTACCACTCAGTCGGAGCAAGTTCATATCCATCGATGTCGTGTTCTCGGCACCAAGGGTCACATCCAATTTCTTTGGCCCTCCGTTGATTTCAAGACTGGGAGTTTCGGACCAGCCAAAAGTAAAATGTTCAACGTTGGGCAGGTCGGGCCCATCCACCGTAATGGCAATATCCGTGGAATTTCTGGATACTTTGATCGGGGAGCTGTAGAAACTGTCGATAGACTCAATTGATGCGGCCCATACCGATACTCCTTCGAAACCATCTATTGATGAGTCCAATTTCTCGTGCTTCAGAGTCTTCAAGGCGTGTGCATCTATCCTTGCTGATTCGAATTGCGACAATTTTGTAATATCCAGGACTTCGAGCTCATCCATATCCGCGACGTAGAATTCTCCACGAGAAACTTCGAGGTTGGGTAAGCTGAGATTTTGCAGTCCACTAAAGAAGTACAGGGAAACTCGGCCGACCTCTCTGAGGGTAGAGCTGGAAATAGAAAATGACGGCGGGGGCGAGTCGCATTTGTACGATTTCCTATCGCATCCAGTATGCCTCAGGCCGCCTGTGATTACTTCGATTCCATCAAGGTTGGCAGTCTCAGAAAAGTTGCTTGAAAACCTGAGTTCACCAGCAATAGTGGTGCATGACTTCCGGACCTCATCAGCTTCGGATGCATCAGAAATCGTGACGTTTTCACATGAGGCGCATCGACCTATGCCTAAGTAAAATGTCAGTTCGTGACCCTCAAAACACTTGGGTGTGCTCAACTCACCGACAAAGAGCATGAAGCAGCCGATGGCTGTGTTTCTGAAGAGACCTCTCATCTCTGGGACTGCATTTGTCAATAAACTCTTTATCCGATGCTTCCCCAAGCAGGCAGAGGATGGGGAATTGTAAGCTTAAATTAAACAAGCTAAATTGATGAGTGACACAGGGGCACATGAGATTGTGCCCAAATGGGCTGTGCTTGGCTCCAGAAGGATTCACTTATTCTTGGCGCGGAAATATCGGCACAAGCCAAGGGCTCAGAATTTAGGTATGATTCCTCACGGTCGCCCAAACGCCAGAAAGAATGCTTTCATTGATCACAAATAATTCCGCTTTTTGGCAGATATTAGCACTCGGTAAGCTCCGAAATTTCACCCCAGCATGGCAAATGTCTTGTCAAGCCGATCGCGAAAGGTTGCGATCGCGTTCCTGCATCTACCACCCCGGTCACTGAACCGTCACAGACCGAATAATTACCGCACATCACGCGAGGCGCCCAATTCAGCAATTGCCGCCAGTCCAGCACATTAGCTAACAGAAATTGGAAGCATCTGACATGCCATTGGCTCCGCAAAGGGCACCCTAGATGCACAAGGTCGTGTTGGCCTCCCGTTTCGTGACCCAGTCTTGGCAAGTACGTGCATTTAACAGTGGGCGGGCAGGGCAGAATGAGTGACTGTAATAATTTCAAACTATTGAGTAATCAGACCTAAACGGGAATGTCTCATTGGGTCAAAACTACAAGTTTGTTCCTATTGATGCCATTCATCGTGATGGTCTTGCAAATTTCGGGACCGTTGACGTCGGAGCTATTATCAATCTTCATCTCGCGCTGGCATTGCCTCATTTCAATTTCAATTCGTTCAATGCATTCAGGATTTGGTCAACTTCCTCTTGGTGGGACGAGAAATTGTCAACCAAATCATCCCACATCTTGGGATCGTGCTCATGCTTCTTGTCGCTGTTCCAGGCCCAATCAGTAACGGTGAACTGGCGGCAGCTTTCAAACATGAAAGCGATGGCACCTTTGGAAATTTGCATTTCGGGTGGTGACTGAGCCGACGCAGCCTTGAATTCCTATCACTTGTATTAGAAAGACGTCGTCGCAACTGCCGAATAGACTTACTTGGTAGGCAACTCCATGCGGGACCATTCCACACTCAAATGAAATGCCGCCTGGCTTGAAATCATCTGAACGTCCAGCATATTCACCATAAAGCAGACCCATCAGTTCAGAGGCCGCATTTCGGTGGTAGTACGGGGGTCTGTATGTGTGTGAGGCCACATCCCATCTTGGCGAGAAGATGAGAAAGTCTAGGTGGTTTTAGCAAATATATCTAACACGAAAACTACCAGATCGTTAAAATTGGGATAGAAACTGACCTGCTAGAGGAGCCGCTGGGTCGCGGGACTTGGCTGTCAGGACACAGAAAATGGACGGGTCAATGTGATCCACGGATATCGATCCCACATTGACGAATTTGGTTAGGTCATATTTGTAGGGCACGTAGTTACCATGCCAAGCCACAACATCGAATGGGCAGTGGTTCTGGGTGCTCTTGAAGAACTCTCCTCCCAGCTTGTACACAATCTCCCACGGGTCGTCGCGTGTGATGGTGTACTTGGCCTTGGGGTGGAGAAAGTCCCTGGCGTTGGCAAGGCCGTTTGCTCCGAGAGGCCCGAGTTCCGGCAGTTCGAAATTGGCGCCCCAGATTTCCAAGATGTAGCCCCTGCTTGGGCCCTCGACGGCGACCTTGAAGCGTTGGCCCTTCTGGATGACGCAAATTTCGCCGGGCTGGACGTAGAGGGGTCCGAACTCGGTCTGAATGTCCAATGCGCCCTGCTGGGGCATGATCAGGAAGTCTCCATCCGAATTGACAAAAGCCCGCTTCTCCATGCTCTGTGTTGCGGTGTAGATGTGGGTCGCGATCCCCTCTCTCAGGGTTGGGTCTCCAGAACCAGCAATTGTGCGGAGGCCAGACACGAAGTCGCTGCCTTCTGAAATGTCAAATGGCAGCTAAAATGGTAAAATCTTATGATTAGCTCAATCCAGGAGTCACCAGGTCGGCGATCGCGAGCCAATTGACGTACCCATGCCAGTTGTGTGGGCGAAAGCTTCACTTTGGGGTTGATGGGCAAGAAGCAACTCTCAGTTCCCTCCACCTTTGGAAGCTCGGTCTGCATTCGGCCGTTATTAGCGAGAGTACAGCAAAAGCTTGGGAGGTCAATTGCCACTCACGAATCCTTGGTGGGCAACGGCTGGTCGGGCTCTGTAAAGCCAAGCCTTCTTGTTCAAGTGGCGAGGCGCAACGAATGACGACGCCGTCATTTGCTCCGCATACAGCCCAAATCGGACGCATCGCGGGCTGTTTTGACCCCGGGGGATCGTCCCTGGGATCGCCTCCGACTCGAAATGGTTGTTGAAGCCGGGCAGGTACTCATACAGGTCATTCTTCCTGGTCCCGAAAGATGGAATTGTGCCATCTTTCTGGGTCTCGGCCCAGTGAAAGATATTCTGGTAGTCCAATGGAGCAGTATTGGCGGCCATCTTGATAGATTTTCCTTTGATCGTCGGAAAGCACGGAAACAAAGGTTCTCATTCTGACAGCGAAAACAGACGTTCTTAATTCCTTAGGCTATTCTTCTCACGGCTCCAGTTAATACGTCACCTGTGCGGGGAGAAACGCGGGGTGGGGAAATAAGTTGCAGACAGCCTTTTCGATTCCCCATCTTGTCCAATTAGAGGTTGTAAAAGGTCATCAAAGTCAGATTAATCCATCTATTCTTAGCTCACTAAGCTCTTGGTCAGCCGGGCGGTTACGTTTCCCCAAGTTGTTCGGTCCAGCAATAAGGCGGGCCAGGGTTGGCCGTGTCAATAAATACCATGGAATTATAAAAGGTGGCTTCAGAAACACGCCTTTTTCGGGTTTCCCGCATGATTTCAATACTTGCCGCCCGAGGCAAAGGATAAGATGACCCGAGATACCGAAACCCGCCCGAGCTTTCGTTTTGAGACCACCTATTTCTGGATTCAAGCCCAATGCAGCCGAATGGCCATGATCAATACCCAAGGCACTGGGAGGCTCAAAACACCACTTCGCTTACATTTTGACGATAGATCAGAATCAAGTTTTAACATGTGTTTGATTGAAGTGCCGTTGACATGTGCCGCTATTTGCTGCCAAGATAGCGTGCATATCCATGCATGAATTGGCACTACTCTTATTTCCTTTTAGTCAAATGCAGCGCCCAACCACCCAAAATTCTCCCGCATCCATCCCCGCTTTTATGCTTGTTCCCTCTCATCGTGAATAAAAGCCTCTTTCAGCATTGGCCCTGGGTAGTGCCTCGTTGCATGAACCAACCACCAGAGTGCTGTGATGAAAATAACGCCGACCAAAATAACACAATTATAATTCATCGTTGTCGCGTCGAATGGCAATGCGAGGGCTGAGATCCAGTTAGAAATGGCTCGCGCAAAGATAATGACGGATACTTACGAAAGCAAAAGAAAATGTCAAATATCGTGATGAATGTGACAGCAAGGCCATTGACGAGGTAACCCATACGTCCCAAGTGAAAGGGTCCTTTAGGGAAATACTTGCGTCCAGTGATCATGTTGGCAGTAAATGGAATGGCATATGAAACAGTGCTGATGATGATGAAAGACCCAGTGAGATTACTGAACCCGACAGAGGATCCGATGGGGATGGCACCAATACCACTTGCAATAACTGCGACAAACAAGGTTGACTCTACTGGGCAACTTAGAGACTCACTTACCCTCCCAAAGATGTTCGAGAGAGGGACTGCATTGTCTCGAGCCAATGCCCAATAGGTTCGAGAATTTGTAAGAACTGTGCCGACAACGCAGCAAAAGGATGAAAGAAAGATGATGAACAAGAGTCCAAAAGTGGCGCCCGCACTTCCCGTTGCCTGGCGATAGATACCTGCCAGCGGGAAAGCATTGACGCCGCTCTCGAGGACGGAGAGATCGGAAATGGCATAGCCAAGCACGACAGCAAATGCAAAACTGTAGAGTCCTCCAAGGCCAATTTGAAAGAAGATACCCTTTGGCAAGTCTCTCCTTGGGTCTTTGCACTCTTCAGCCATGTGGGTGATGGAGTCCGGCGTTCCGATAGCAAAAGCGCCATTCAAAACTCCGAGCATGAATGCCACACCGCCATCCCAGCCTGTCAGATTGTTTTCGTTGAACGAGCCCCAAACGAAATGGTTTGATGCGTGGCGCTTAGGCATCGCGGCGACGACAATAATGGTAATTAGGCCTCCAAGAAGGACAAGGAGCATCCCGAACTTCTGAGTCCAAGGAATGAGCCGGTTGGTGAAGATGACAGCCAATGAGCTAAGCCAGAGAATTATCAGGTAGGCAATGTAGACATGCCACGCCTCAGAGACATAGTTTTCGGCATAGGTTGCATATAACTGGACGACCGAGTTTGCGGAAACCTGCACCAATGATGCGAGGCCAAACATCCAGCCGTAAAAGTTGATCCACCCCGCAAAGAAGCCAATCATTCGCCCCCATTTGGGACCTGCGGCGATATTCGCCCAGTGATAGACACCGCCGGATGTGGGAAAGGCCGAAGAAAGCTATTTCTGTCAGAATTTAGGGCCATTGAATTTCCAGGACCAGCCTGCTCACCTCGCCCAGACTCAAACCAATGAATGAGTAATAGAATACCGCAACGATAAGGCCATATATAACTCCAGGAGGACCGCCACTCACTTGTAAGCAGATATATTAGCATTTTTCACCCCTTCTACATTTTTGCTCTGGCCTAATCTTACCGAGTGAGACGGAAATTGAAGATCCCAGCACCACCCAAGCATTGTTCACCGTGAGCGCCACGCCGGTGAGGCCGAGAAGGCCATACTGTCGAGTCAATTGGTCCTTTTCTCCAGGCGTGCTCAATTCGACACCAGTCTCAGAAATAGCAGCCGCGTCCATGGTGAACTTGGTGCTCTTTTGAACATCATCTGACAAGCCTTTCTCCGCATCAGGTGGATCCATCGTGTCTGTAATGTGCCACCTTGACAAAAGTGTCGGTTCTCTGACGGAGTGTGATGATCAATCAACTCGAGAGGAAACAATGGCCGCGAATTTTTGCAAAGCCGCTGTGGCGGGAGTGAGATGATGAGTAAAGATCTATTAATGACTATGGAGACGGTTGATTTCATTCCGTCGATCTACAATGCGGATGCAAACTCCATCTATATAGCTGTTGGACCGTCACATAATACGCCGCGAACTGGACTGATAAGGAGATAGGGGCAAAAGGCTGGGTCGTGCACCCGGTCGTTCGATCGAAGGCACTTGGGTTCGTGGAGGCTGCATGCATGGCCAGGACGTCAGCCCCTTGCGAGTCTTATCAAGTACCCGTAACCCATGGCATGGTGTGTCTGCAGAGCCGTCTTATCGCGACTCAGCAGAGTGGGGGCCTGCCACACCTTTTGCGCGAAACGTCGATTCACAGTGCCAAGATAAGCGTGAAACTGCAGCAGTCCCGGTAGTTGGAGTTGGATCTGGGGTGTGTGAACCAAAAAATTTTCAATTGTGGCTAATTTTGACTAAAATTCTCTTGTCTAGACCTCGCCGTTGTCGATGAGGGAATTCACACCCATGCCCCCCTCTTCCAGCCGTTCCGAAGCCCTTTGGACTTCTTTGGGCCAATTGCTCATGCCAACGATAATCCACTCGAAAATTCCTACGAGGAAGAGTGCTACGCATTGTCCCAGCCACAGACCGGACAATCCCCATCCGTTGAAGGCCAGGTATATGCCCGCCGGCAAAGCGCCCGCATAGTAACTAAGACAGTTGACAACGGCTCCAACCCATTGCCGTCCCATACCCCTCAATGCTCCGCCACAGCTACCGTTCAGCCCATCCGCAATCTGGAAGAGCGCAACATAAGGCATAATTTCTGCAACTAGTTCAATAACACGCTTGTCACTGTTGAAAATGCTTCCAATGACGTTTCTGGTCGATAGCAGGATGGTGAGAATCAAAGTGCCAAAGATGACAGAGAGAACAGCAGCAGAGTGCGCTGAGCGTCTTGCAGCAACCGGGTCTTGCGCACCCAACAGGTTTCCCAATCGTGAAGAAGCTGCGACACCGACTCCGAACGGAATCGTGTTGATGATTTGATCCGCAGTCATGACGACAGACTGGGCAGCAAGCGGGATCGTTCCAAGGCGGCCAGCCACCAGGGCAACAATTTCAAACGCCCACCACTCGGTGCCAACGTGAACGACACCAAGAAGTGCGAGGCGCGCAAATGGCCAGAGGTGTTGCAAGGCTCGTCTCGGTGCAAGGCCGTCCCAGCACTCCTTTCCCTTGATAAACGCCGTGTAGGCCACCAAGAGGAGGAAAGAGATCCAATAAGAAAGGCCGGTTGCCAAGGGAGCGCCGTCAAGGCCAAGACCCAGAGTGTAAACAAACAGGTAGTTGAGAAGTGCGTTGAGTGGAGAGGTGATGATGAGAACATAGGTTCCTGCTTGGTAGATTCCTTGAGCCTGGAGGAACTTCTTCATGCACTCAAACCAGATGTATCCCAGCCCTCCAGGGGCGAGCAACTGTAGGAATCGGGAACTCTGGATGCAAATGAATTCCTCTTGGCCAAGAGCTCGGAATATGTGCTCGGAGCAACCCCAGATGAGGACGACGACCATGTAAAAAGCGGTCAAAACAAAAAGACCCCTTTGGAGGAGAATTCCCAAGCTTCCTTTGTCTTTTGAACCGGTGAAGCTACTCGAGGCCAACGTATCGAGGGCAGTGGTTCCTCCAAGTGCAATGAGCCAGGCAGTGGCCATTGCAAACATGTAGGAGAATGCAGCAGTCGCCAATGCCTCGGGGGAGAGTTGTCCAACCACCAGGATGGAGATTGTCTGCAGACTATTCTGCAGCATATAAGCCAGAATGACTGGTACCGAGGCCTTGGCCAAGAACCATATTTCCGCCAGCCACTCGAGGCGTTTCGATCGGACGGGTTTCTGGGAGGAAAGACGAGGGATCAGCGGCGTCCTCTCGTCCGAGACAGGAGACAGCGAAGTGTAGCCGGCCATTGTTTCTGGTGTTTCTGGACAGCGAAATTCGCACTCGGAAAAGACGTTGGTTTACAATTGGGTGCGCACAGAGGAGAAAAGGGAGGCCCGGCGCAACGTCTAGTTAAGAGAGGCTTCGGGTTGGTCCGGGATTTTCTTTTGTGCTCAATTATGGATCCGGAGGCGCCCATCTTGTGTAGGTTTTTTGACCGGTGGAGGTCCTAATGCACGTCATGTGGAATGACAAATGCGCCATGATAATGGCAGCAGTAAGCAAGCGTTGTCTCACAGAAACGTCACTCCGGCTCGTTTGCAAAAGATAAGACATTTCTGTTTGTGATGACCAGCTGCAGCCATCCAACATGAGGCCTGAAAAACATGTATCCAGACCGAATCCTGCACTGACACAGAGATTCAGGTGATGGCTGTCATCTATCGTTGCACTAAACCTCATCAGGCAACTTAGCCACAGTGCATCGCATGTACCGAGTGGGGCCCCAGGTTCAAGAGGTGCTAACCGGATATGGTCATTTACGCACTTCGATGTACCCTATACAAAGTCGTGATGATTTGGCGAAGGCCGATCAAGATATCTCAAGTTTAGTTTTCGAGTGGCATGAGGACGGTGGCTAAGTTGCCTAATTTGGGATCATGAGGATGTCGCGTTGAGAGCATTCACGATGGATGAAAGAACATAAATATTGCCACTTTTGCCCTTGTCTGTCGAAAAGATTTCCCAGACAGGTCAATTAACCACCCAAGACAACGGAGTCACAATGATTTTCACCTCTCTTTTGACCCTCGGCCTCGCTGCCGCTGTCGAGGCCCATGGAAACCACGACCAGACCCCAATCTCTGGTCCTCACCAATCTCTCTGGTACAACACGCTGCCTGGAGATGGTGGCACTCAGGTAGGCTTCCAAGCTGTGACCACAACTACAACTCGTCGTTCTGACCGGCTCAGGCCGATTCCGTCTTTTCTGGCATCACCACCTTTGGTCGTCTGCCATATCAGCCCTGCCTGGCGCATACCGGCATCAAATATGACATTGCGTTCATTGGTGAGTTGGAGTGACCCAAATGTGGAGAGGGATGTGTTGGCATTGACAACCATGCAGGTGCCCCCTTTGATACCGGCACTTCCTACCGTCCTGGCGCCCGATTCGGTCCCTCCGGAATCCGACAGGGCTCTCGACGACTGAACCTATAGTATGAACTTCTCCGCCCATTGCTTATCTCGAATTGTCATTGACAAGTTTCCAGTGGTGGATACAATGTGCCCCTCGCCACCAACCCCTTCAACAGCTGGGCCACTGTGCTTGACTGTGGAGACATTCCCGTTACCTCGTAAGCTTTCCCCGGGTCTGGATTGCGGAGAATCAATTTCTGACGTGCTTCTAGATACGACAACAGCTTTGCCCTGAGGCAGATTGAGGAGGGTCACTACTCGCTCCTGACTCGCCCCCCCGTGACAGACGCAGACAGAGTAGGACCTGCAAAGAAGTCCAGAACCCTACCTCGTCTTATCACCCTTGGTGGTGACCACACCATCACTCTTCCTCTGCTTCGATCCATCAACCGTGCATACGGCCCAGTCTCGGTTATTCATTTTGATAGCCACTTGGACACCTGTAAGATCCCCCGCACGCACATCCTGCTTCTCGGTGCTGACTTGGCCAACAGGGAGACCCAAGGTCTTTGGTGGTTCCCCCTCCGAGGTTGCCAGCATCAACCACGGCACATACTTTTACCATGCTGCCATGGAAGGCTTGCTCGCCAATGACACCAACATCCATGCCGGTATCAGAACCACCCTGAGTGGACCCAGTGACTATGACAATGACGGCTACTGCGGCTTTGAGATTGTCGAGGCGCGGGAGATTGACACCATTGGCACCGATGGTATCATCAAGCGCATTGTAGAGCGTGTTGGCACCGAGAGACCCGTGTACCTGTCCATTGACATTGACACCCTGGACCCCGCCTTTGCTCCCGCCACCGGTACCCCCGAGACTGGAGGATGGTCGACCCGTGAGTTGAGGACGATCCTCCGAGGCCTTGAGAACCTCAACCTCATCGCTGCAGACATCGTCGAAGTTGCCGTAAGTACTCTTCCGACACCGGAGTTCCACAGGCTAACCCCACTACTTGCAGCCCGCTTATGACACCAACGCTGAGCACACCACCATGGCTGCTGCAGATGTTCTCTACGAGGTCATGAGCATCATGGTCAAGAAGGGCCCTCTGAGCAGAATGATCAACGCGGGGTCGGATGGTGAGGAGCTCTAAGTCAATCGGCCAGCAGACCGCATTCTTTTAGCTACCTATATATGGTGGTCTCTCATCAGTCATAATCATAACAAGCCAGGCAAGATAACCACAAAGACAACATATAAAATGACAGCTCAAATATTCCTTCGACGCCCCGGGTTGTTCTACCTCGAAGATACCTTTTGGAACCTCTCTTAGTACAATAGTAACAGTGGTAGCTAGATTGTACACCTGTCCACTGGACAAGGTTGAATGAAAAAAAACTGCAAGATGGCATTATCAGCCCAAAATTTGCACTCTATGTTACAACTCCTCGCACAAAGGTTCTCAAAACAGGATGATGTTGTATTGCACTTGTTCTGCGAAGAAAATTTTGTTAGACGCCTGGAAAGGTGTGACTTGATCGAATGACACATACTGATTAAATCGTTGGCACACAACGTGCCATCAGAGTCTCCGCATTCTGCTCTGATTCTCCACATATCGTCAAGGGCTTGACGAATAATCCCCACATGGAGTGAGCCCAGGCAGACCTCGAGTTTGTGAATCTTGTCCGACACGAAGGTCTTTTGGTCGTCTGTGAAGGCTTCGCATCCTATGGTAAAGAGAGGCATTGCCATTGCTACCCATGTGTTGCAGGGCTGGCCTTGGGTCATGTTATTGACCATGTCCGTAATTTCCTTGACGGCAGACCGAATGGATTCCGAATTAGAGGGCATGTGATACAGTCGTCGGTATAAATGAATAAGCGTTGCTTGTTGGAATGTCTTGTGGCAAAGTGTAAAGTCACGACCGGATTCCGCCGAAAGCGTCGAGATGGAGACTCCGGGGGGCGCCTCACTGTCTCTGCTTATCATGGCGTTTACTTTGCCAAGAAGCACACCGGCCTCAAAGTCTATGCTTGATTGCTCGACATTACTGGAAGTCTCTAGTCGGTTTATCTGTTGTAGAATATCAAGTATTTCTTCACTGTAGCCCAAGAACCCATCAATAGTGGATCCAAGGTCTAGAATTTTGTTAGGTATGGGAGGGTCGACGCCAGTTGATTGCTCAGGAAGAGATGGCAAGTGAGGTAGAGTTTGTAGCGAAAGATATAGCATATAAAGATGTCTCAGCGCTGACTGTGTAGGTCCTGGATTCGCAATCAACTGTTGGTAGGCTTCATCACTGCTCATTATCGCTTTTACGCCCTGCAGATGGACTCGCCAGGAGGACACTCCTTGCCGTGCAGCAAACACGTCAGCAAGGCACCAAATGATGCAGGTTGCCAATAGGGTATCGTCCATTTGCCCACGTGTCAGGGCGGCCCTCAGTAGGGGTAGGCCAGATGACTGGAGGTGTTCTATCACTCTCGAGACGTTGACACCATCAATCTGGGTTTGACCTCTTGATAAGAAGCCCGCTGCAGCGAGTGCCAGGCTTGCCGATAGCAAATGGGGGGAGTTGAGCATCGCGGGCACCAATCCCCTACAAAGATCCTGGTGTACAGACGTGTGGGTTGATAAAGAGGCCAGGACATCATGGGCAAAGTAGTCAAGCAATATTTGATAACGGGCTGGCATTGGCATGCCATTAGGGAGGTACTGAGGAATAGACGCCAAGGGCCCGCTGGACTTGACGGCGAGACCTTTTGTATTGGTGACATCACGGTTGATGACATTTCCTGATAAATTGAATGTCAGCGACCACTTCACCTCACTGCTGACAAGGAACCAGGCGCATCGCACCACTTCGTTTACCGGACACGTCTTCATGGACCCGGAAGCTGCCACGGGAAGTTTCCTGGACGCTCAGGCCGCCCCATACTAGCCTCAGCTTGTAGCTGCAAGACCGCTTGTAAGACGAGCATTGCCCGCATGTCGGCTTATTTTCGTCGCACTTTCTGCGTCTCTTTCGGCACTCCTCACACCCTTGCCGAGATCGTTTCCCGGGCATGCCGCCTTGACAAGGGTGCTCCGGGACTGGAATCTAAAGCAGGCTCTCCGGCAGGCGAAAAGGGGAATCTGCAACCTGGGCCGTGGGGATAATCGTTCCCATTCCGGTCAATTGGCATTACATTTGCTCGTTTGGGAGCGTGTGCGCGGTATCAGTCGCACAAATCTGTCGACTGGGGGTGGAGCTCAATTTATAACGGGGGACCAAGATAAGGAACGGTTCAGTCGAGATAACGGTGATAAGGGACCTGATTAACCCCGCATTCGGATCCTCGCCAATTACGAAGGCCGGGGAAATCCCAATTATCGATAACACGGTGCAGTCGGTTTGGTAGCGTTGTCGCAGGGAACTAGCCACTCGAGGTTTGCGAGCGAAAGGCTGGAAACTGCGACACGTCAGTTTCGCAGGCAGGGGAGAGACAAAAGGCGGATGGAAGAATGATAATCCTGTTTAGCGAAGTGAGACAGTGCTCGTAATTTACGGGACCGGGCGCAACAGCTCATTTCAGCGTGCGCCACTCACTGTTGGTGCAAGCCGAGTTAAAGTCTTGAGGATGGGGAAGCATTTTCGGTGAGACAGATAACTAGTTACCCAGCGAATTGAGAACCGTGACTGAGTGCTGCGATATCTTTTAACGCTCACACAACATCGGTTTGTCCATGGTGAATGGACACTAGAAAATGCATCAGCAGAAGTATCCTTTGCGTCTGTAATTTGCTCCCCAACCAAAATGGACAAGACAAAAGGAACCCAGGGCACAGCAATTGCAAGGGAAGAACTAAAAAGCCAGGATTCATAGCTGACATATTTTGAAGGGTATTTTTATTTTTTGTGCCAATTCCATTACACGGCTCTCAGCTCGTTTCATTGCTACCATGGCCAGTTATACAATTCCGCGTTCCTTCTCAATCGCTATCCGATCCCGATTTGTGTCAACCCACCACTTGTGAGTCTCATTTGTGCCCGTCCAGTTTCCCTGCGCGTCAAGCTCATCCCAGGGCTTGGGGCTCAGGATAATGTGAATGTTCTTGACCTCGTCGTCGCGCCAGATGGGGCCGTGGACATCGGCCGGTCGCAGCGTCTTGAGGGCGTTGTAGATGTAGGGTAACGGGGCCCAGCGCCCGTAGTAAAGCTCAGCGAGCAAGTCCTGGTCGGGAAATTGGTATGCGGTCCCCCTGTCGTTCATCAACTCAACAATTTGCTGGTATAGCGTCTCTGAAGGGTTGACGACCAACAGGCCGCTGTTCAATTTGCCCAGGCCAGTGGATGGGTGGGCGCCCTGGGTTTGGGCCGAGTCCGGATCGGCGTGCTGAGAGGTAAATGCGCAGTTCTGCGCGACCCAGTCTGCTGGGTAGTGGGCCTTTTTCAGTGGGTTGCAGACACAGGCGTGGCTGGCGGCAAAGACGCGTTTGCTGTTAGTGGCGTCGCCGGCAGCGCTGACGGAAGGATGGTCAAGGTCGAGGTCCATTAGCTCATCCATGTTGCGGAGAACGAGCATGTCCGAGTCCAGCTGGACGACGCGGTCGTACTCCGTCAGGGAGAAGACGACCAGCTTGGTCCAGCAGTCGTTGAAGCGCGGGTCATCGGTGTACTCCTGGGAATTTGATGGGGCAATGTACGGAACGCGCTGTGATGCAATCCCCCGCGCAGCCAATGCCGCGCGGCCTTCTTCGGGGAACGAGTCTGTGTAAAGAGCGACCAGCGGGTACTTGGAGCCGACTTTGTTAAGACAATAGTCGAGTGTCAAAAGGCCAGGCAGGTAGTTCAGGTTGGTGATTAGGCTGACCCAGACTAGAGGATGCGATTAGCTTTGCAAGGTATATGCCACTTTTGGGGTGTGCGTCGGGGTAAATCACTACCTTTGTCAGAGTCAACCGCGCGCTCTCTTGACGCCATCTTGACCGTGAGTTTAGAATAGATGACGACAGCTTGGTATCCAGAGAGTAATATATGAGAGAAAGCGATGACTGGTGAGAGTTGCCGTGAAGAGACTTTCTTCCCCTCACTGAGCCATTAATCCGTGTTTGTCCGGTGGACAAGTTTTGTACTGATGCTGCTGACAATTGGATTCCCCACCACCTTTTCCGCGGGAAAGACGCACCATGATTGCTTTTAGTCCTAGTGCGATAGGTAGTTCGGTCGCAATGGCGCAATACAAGACCAACCAGCGTCGGGCGGGCCCGTGAATGACGCATTGAATCGTTCGGCCACATTCCCGACATGACCTGCAGTCAGAGCACCCCGCATTTCGAAAACCCTTTCGTAAAGTATGCGCGAGGCTATGAACAGGGAGCTGAACAAAAGACCTCATTATTCAATGCATAGTGAGTCGAGTCCGGTATCTTTCGTTCTCTCGCCTGGGCAGAATCAAGGGCAACGCAGCCCTAAAGCTAAGCTGGCCAGCCTAGTCTCGGACTGAGGCTCATAATCACCTACGGACAATCAAGTACCGTTATACATCGGCGGCACAGCACCCATTAAGTGGTCCCATATCCGACTAGGTTGTGAACTCTAGAGCCACGTTGGCCCGAAGAGGAGGCTATGAGGGAGGTGAAGAGGCAACTCATATTTCTCTTCTCGTATTGGTTAAACTTGCTAACATAATACCCGCGCGCAAGAATTTGGGCGTAGCGCTCGGCCCCACTGAGAACAACACCAGACGACCCTGTTCAGGGAGCATCGGCAGAGTACAAGTACAGCCGCTTGACAAAAGTTTGAAGGATAGCTCCGCAGTTATTTCGATGGGCTTGTATACAAGGACGAGTAATAATACATTATAATAATTATAAAGGCTAAATAAATAAATAAAAAAAATAAAAAATAAAGATAATATTGATAGTTATTTATATAATATCTTTTTAGCACCTTTTTTTGAGGTGAATATGGTGAGTATTAGTGTAAAAATGACGACTCCTCGGAACTTTCGCCGACCCACTATGCATTGGAGTAGTAAGGGAGGTTGTGTTGCCGCGCGCGTTGAGGGAACCTAGCTCCTTCTTGATCCGCTGTGTATATAACGCCTGTTATTTTCTTTTCTTTTCCATTTCGACGTTGTAATCTTCTCTTTAATTACACAAATTCTTTCTTTACATGTTACGCTTGAAGTATTGGCATTCAGCGATAGTCGTGTTGATTGGCATCTTGATTATATGCTCGGACAAAATAAGATCATATTTCGATCCCAGCCACGTATGTGCATTGTAATTTTCGAATGCCCTTTTCGTACAAACGTTAACCGCGCATATCTAGGTATTCAAAATGTCAAGCAATTCTCAGGCTAGAATCACATTGAATCTATCCAAATCCAGAATGCACAAGAATCTGGGCTGGTTGGATACGCATCAAAGTTTTACGCCCGCCACCACCCCTGCCGAATACCTACCCTTTGGATCTTTAAAGGCCATCGGGGAGGACTTAATTGAGCCTAAAAGTGGATTTCCAACGCATTATCACGAAAACTTTGAGATATTCACGTACATTGTGTCTGGCGAGCTGACACACCGAGACTCCATGGTCACCGATACGCAAGTAGAGAAGCACGGGGACCGCACCGACAAATTTTACCGCATGCGTCGCAATGACGTCCAGTTTACTGCTGCGGGGACAGGCATTGCTCACTCGGAAATGAATGAGCACGATTCTGAACGCGTTCATTTACTTCAAATTTGGGTGATTCCGTGGAAGAAAGGACTAACTCCTAGATACCACACTCTTTCATTTGACGAGAATAAAAAGAGACAGGGGTTTGTTAACATCATCAGCCCTCTTAAAGCTGGCATCGACGCCACAGATCAAGACGAAGACAGTGCCGAGCCGATTGCCCCAAACACGATCCCCATTCACGCCGACTTTGTCATGGGAGCTGGGATTATTCCCTCTGGAGGCAAGTTTGAGTGGATAATGGGCGGTCAAGTTACGAGCAGTAAAAAGAGAAGAGGTTACATACATATTCCTATGGTTAAAGATAACAGAGTGAATGTGAGAATATCAGTTAGTAATGTTGGACCTGCAGAACTGCTCGGGGGCGATGGCGCTTTTATTGAAGACACTGACAAAGGGGAGGTGTTGGCTGTTGAAAACATTGGGCCGGTAGAAGCGGAAGTTATTGTGCTTGATGGAGCCTGAAATGTTACCAGCCTGGGGTGGGGGGTGGAAGCGTTACAACTTTCTCTTTTCAGAGAACTTGGCCATTGCGGATAATTGTTTCACGATTACATCAATTGGAATATAACAGGATCTTGATGAAGGCGAAAAGAATGATAAGACCGGGACCTGTGAAGATGGAATTTCTTTAATGCAGGGGTGCCTGCCGTAATTATACGACCAAAGAGGCCCTCAAGCGCAACACCCCAGTCATTCAGCCATCTCACCCCCTGGACATGAGAAAGACTCAGTTCTTTGGCACCAAGATACGGTCGACATCGGGACCGTATGATCCGCCTCCGGTCGTCACGACAAAAGTGTTCGAGGACCCAGATTTCAAATCGCAGTGAATCACGCTAGTTCCCACATCCTGTCCGCTCCCACTGGACAAAAAGGCAATGTTCTGGCTCACTCCATTCACTGTCACTGATGCATAGCGCTCACCGCTGTCGCCGTTCGCATACTTGATCCGGACCGTGGTGCGTGTCGTGGCATCGCTTGCGACGCTGGAGAAGGACACGGTGCCGCCACTGGATCCGCCGATGTAGCCCACTGCTTTGCCACCGCTGCACCCTGTGCAGTTGACCGTAACCGCACCGTTGGAGAGTGTGGCAGATTCAGCTTCGTACTGGTTCTCGGTGGGACCTGCGGCCCAGGTCTTCGCACTGACGTTGGGCACCCAGTTGACGCGGTTGGTCATATGAATACTGGTTCCGGAAATATCAAGAGGCAACCAGACGTATGTGCTCCTCATCAGGTTGGTCGAGACCCAGCGGTCGCCGAGATAAATAGCGGAATCTCCAAATGGCAGGATATAGTTAGTCTGCGACGTGTACGTGTTTGATCCATCATCGGCAAACTCTGTCCATGAGGACCACGGCCCAGCAAGAGAAGTGGCGTAGCTGTACACCTTTGCAAAAAGAAGTCAGTTTGAGGAAGCCTCACGTGTTCAGATCTTGACTAACATTATCGTTTGGGTTCCAGCCTGTAAGGTGAGAGCCGAACATAAAGTAGCGGCCGTCCTTCTTCAGAATAGCCGGAGACTCGATGTTCTCATCCCAGAGGTAAACAGATTCTGTGACATTGAGGTAGTCGTCGCTCAGAGCGTCGATTCTCAATCCATTGGGACGCTATCAGGACGAATTAGCCTTTTTCCGAAGCTGCGAGAAAGATAACCTACGTCTTCTGTCAGGAGGTATGCGGATCCATCATCATCCTTGAAGAGGCCGATGTCGCGCGACTCAAAGCCCAGGGGTCGGAAGCTGCCCTTGTAGTCGTAGTCGCCGCACACAGTCTTTGAAGTCGCGACACCAACCTTGGCCTCGCCGTAGTTGGAGCTGTCAATGTGGAGATACATGACATAGGTCGAGGTGTCATCGTTGTAAATCACCTTGGGGCGTTCAACGACACGGTTAGGGCCTAGATCGCCGCTTGAAGTCTGAGACAGAAGCGCATTCTCAAATTTCCACTCAACCAGATTGGTCGAGGAATAGCAGTTGATGTTTTGGAAGGGTGAGCCGTTGGTCTTGTCCTCGCCTATCATGTAGTAGGTTCCAGACACCTCGATGATTCCAGCGCCATGAGCTTGGATATGACGCCCGGTGTTTGTCTAGACGGACGTTAGCACGCCATAGGATTGCTAAACATAGCGCGTTGCGTACTGCTGTCCAAGTCGCCCCAGGGACAATTTGCAGCGTGGCATGCACAGCGGCAGCTGCTGAAACGAGCAGCACAGAGCTGGCCTGGCGAAAATGAGCGAAATGCATTGGGGATTTGCAGTTGGAGAAATCTGGCTTTAGAAGCACTCCATCGAATTTCTGAAACCAGGAACGGGGCGGGACATTTATGCGGCCAGCCAAGCGAGGTTTATATTGTTTCTGCTATATTACACCCTCAATCGCATTGAACAGTCTCGGCTCTGACATCCCCGAACTAAAGCCCATATTTGCGTTCTTAAACCTGGGACGCTGCCGTTGAGCTTGTGTAAATACGATGCGTTGATCATGCGCGCCCCAGAATTGCGCGGGGTAAATGCTCGGCATACCCCGGATCACAAGGAACACATGATGTTTACCAGGGCAACGTCGCACTCCGCAGCCATAATTGGCAGTCGACTGCTCGGACCGTCCCGGGCCGACCGATCGACATTTGGCTAACGTCGAATATGGCGCTCCATCACCTTCTTTTGGGCCCCAAAACCTAGCCGCGATCAACAGCCTATTGGTGGACAAATGGGCTGAGGCCAGTGAATGAGGAGACGCGTAAACCTACTTTTCGGGCCCTCTCTCGGCTGGCTGTTTTTTGCCTGCCAAATTCATGGCATAGGGCTGCAGCCCAACCTAGTTCAAGCGCACCAACAACAAGCGATGCTATTACGGCAACTATAAGGATGGACGCTGACTGCTGGAAATGACATGTGAGAGAATTGTCGTGCCAAAAAGCGAGACTGGACCTCCCGCCAAAACATTTGAGTCAATCTTGGATGTTCTGACTCTGTATTCTCACTATTTCCTGGCCATTTGCTACTTCCAGTCACCAAGATGGATGGTATAGACGACTGATCTGCCAATCAACTGTATCCATAAGCCCGAGCTACCTGAGGAGCCAGGAAAGACCATCCTGGTGCCGCCCGTTTTCTGTCTGCCTATTCTCACCCATCCGTTGACAATTTCTACTGCGTACCTCGGGCTCCAAAGGAGCGAAATTGGTAATTTGATCTGCCTGTATTGCTGTGTCTACAGTCCAAGTCATTTCTAGCCCCATGGGATGTTAGCTTCTTGTGACACCGTAGCACTGCATCCGCCGAAGGCACCCAATAAACCGATCCTGCTATGCCCTGCCCCAATATCGGCGTCGGTGATATGTACGCATTGCAGATATATTGTCGGGCTTATATTCTATTTCTGCCTGCGACATGATGCGCTGATACATGTGGCCTTGGCTGCTCTTCCAAAACTCCCAGATCAAGAAGCAAAATGGAAGAAAGCTCGCGTACTCGAAGTCAATGACAATCATTCGGCTGGAAGGATCGTTGCCATTCTCCATGATGAAGTTATCAAAGTTGAGGTCACAGTAACACAGCTTGAGGCCTTCTTTTACGAAATTGGCAGGGGGGGTATCGTCTTGCTCAGCCTATTTCTATGTTAATAAATCATTGCAAATGATTTGGTGGGGAGTAGGCATACCTTGATCTCATTATTGAAATATGTCTCGAGATCTTTCAAGTCGGTAAACTCCCGAGGGGCTTCAGGGTCTTCGCGTCCGAAGATGGAGTGGAGGATTCTGCCTCCGCCATAAGGGCCTGGACAAGCATCTGGCGGAGAAAGCGAAAGAAGAAAGCAATGAAAGTCGAAAATACGGTTCTTGAAGAGGAGACCTTTGGTCTCCAACACATGATGCTCCATACTTCGTAGAATATCACCGACTGGATCACCAGTGATGTACTCCATGACGATCATGCCATAGGAGAAACCGTTGATTTTGGCTTGGATGAAATCGAAAACTCGAGGAACAAAAAACTGTCGCAGTAAACTTTTATCGCTGGCTCTGAGAAGCTCTTCGCGCACAAAAGTCTGAGTGTTTGCTTCGCACCGCAAGAACTCGCCGTCGAAGGCGTACTTGACCCATACATAAACATCGTTCGGCAAGTCTCGAGGGGAGAAAAGAGAATCCGCGTACTCTGTCGTAGAATGGGCGCTTGCGAACATTTATCAACTCTTATTTCGTGACGGCGATGATCTCATCGCGATCGGGCTTCCAGTTGGTATCCATGATGGTTTGAAGCTGAAGTGTTGGGAGTGCAACGGAAAGCGGTGCAGAATAAACAAAACCTCGGCGTTTTCTGGAATTACACAAATGATGTATATGCATGAGTCACATAAAGCAAGTTTAGAAGTTAACTTTTGCTGACCGTGGTTCTGTGAAATCTAACCCCGCCCCTACTAGGCTTGGTTCGGCCATTTCTGATTTTCTGCTGCATCTCGATGACCTAATTGTAGGAATGTAGACCTCGAGAGGCAGATTTCATGATTCCGACATGATGTAAGAAGCAACTTTGGAGCATTCTGCGCCACAGCCCATCTTCCCACAACGGACATTTCAACGATGCAATCAAGTCTTGGGTGATTTCGTACACCCCCGCTTCCTCGATAGTGATGAACGAACTCAAATTAATTTCTTCCGCACCAAAAAATGTGGCCGTGGTTGACAGTGACACCCTACCGCAAGGTAGCTCTCCGTGACGCAGTTAAATCTTTCGCGATTTAGCAATGTTCCGCGTAGCCCCTGTTCTGAAAAATGTTGCTTTGCAGAAAGACTAGACCATTTGTATTCTTTACATTTCACAAAGGAAAATTGGATAACGGGTAATTTGGAAGTAATTAACAAAATATAAATATCTATTGAGGATCGGTTCTATGCAGTTAACTAGGTTGCAAAAGAACCACATTGAAATCTTTTGATAGTCTTAATCTGAATTGCATATTACTCAATAGATAATTTAATATTTTTGAAGCCGAAAAGGACACCCAATTATCAAGACAAAGGCTCCAACCGCTTTCATCTTCATCACGCTCACGATAAATCAACGCGCGCCAATTGGCCTTGGCTGGAACTCCCAATGGCCAAGGCTCCTGTGACATACAGAGACTGAGTGGAATTCGTAGAACGAAGTGCCACTGATGATGCCGAGCCTAGGAATGGGGAAAAAGCTCTGACTTCCTTGGACTTCTTCAAAATATCGACTTCAATAAGCTCCATGGGACCGTTTGTCGCGATCCATGCATGTGTACCGCTGGGGGAAAGAGTGAAATCATCCTGGTTCGTGATATTGGTGGCGAGAATATTGATTGGGCCAGTGGCAGCCCCGCTAGAGGAGATGGGCACCTTGGCAAATACTTTCTGATCAAGACTGGTGAAATAGAGATCGCCATTCAATGTGTGGACTCCGTTCACCCCTACACCAATACCAGAGGAAAGGGGAGTCATTATCGAGTCCCTAATGACAACTTCAGAATGGCCGGTGTGGACATTTAATCGCACAATTGACCCGTTACCGGAATCAGAAAGGAGTAGATGGGTGGTGTCGTTTCCATCCAAGCGCGTCATACCGTTCAGCTGTACAGCATCAGGGACGTCCGCAACATGATATGTTTGAGCAGCGCCGATTGCGAGACCGGAAGGCGAAACCGAAAAGCCTCGTAAATCGACTCGCCAGACGGCATTAGAGTTGGCTTTGCCTGTAAGGTTGGACGAAATAACGTAAAAGATATCTTTTTCCATCTCCGTGATTCCTAGCAGCCCTACGAAAGGGAATTCCGCTATCGTGATGGGAGGGTATAGGTTTGACGAGGAAACCTGGTGCAACTTGGGGCTGGCAACCGAAGAGACAAGTACATCGCCATTCTGACGGACGGCTAGGTTCTCGAGAGTGGGTGCGTCTGGGACTAAACCCACGAGTGATACTGCCGCGAGATGCGAACGGTCACAGGCGTATCGAGGTAAAGCAAGACTGGACACGTTCCAGATCGCAAGCGATAATAGCAAAGAAGTTTTGAAGAAAGTCATGATCCCAAGGGCAACTAGGTGCGTTGATACTAGGAGACTGTATTGTGAGAAAGATTTCGGCAACGAATGAAACAGCCCGACGCAACATCTTAGCCGAAGGAAATCTTTAGCTAGATATAGTCTGCCAAGAAAAAACTCAAACGAGGCCGATCGATCAGAATTAATTTCGTTTCCGGGGAAGACAAACCGTTTTTGCCGAGGGAGTCATCCACGTATTGCCCACAACTAGTCCTGTACGCCACTAGGCCAAGTTGAGTAATTTTGGCCGGATATTTTCATGGTCCCTGGCGCACCCTTGTGGTCCTTGCTTTTATTTGGGGCTTAAGACTTGAATGTGGTTAATATTCGATCGTCGTCTATTTTCAAGCCGTTAACACCCCCGCCAACAGAGGTACTATCCTGAACATATGTTTAGCAGTCACGTAAAAGCATAGAATGGCATTGCGGCGCCCTCCGCGGACACAGTAAGAGGTTTTTCATCTCTCTTTGAGGGATCACATCTTCTTGTGTTCTTGCTGGACTGCTATTCTTTTTGTTAAGAGGCATAGATACCGACTGCAAGTCGAATTGGAGTATGCATGATTGGTCATTTCGTTTTTTTCAGCCATCAAAGTCTTTTTAATGAATCACGTGCGTAAAGACGTTCGTATCGGGTTGGCCGTGCGTCAAAGACAACAAGCCACTCGAGGAGATACGCTAACTCCGGGCGACGAAACAACTGTCAAACAAAGAGTTCGCAGACCCTCGGGCCGATCTTGTGGAGAATGCCAGTCGGTCAGAAAATACTCACTGACAGCTTGGCCATTGGATTTCGCAAAATGCGAAACCGACTTCGCGGATAACCTCATGGCCCCATACGGCCAGGTCTCCACCGCGCTAATGCAACTGGATGACATCCCCAACGCGCTACGTCGCTAGCCCAGCATTCTGATCGTGAGTGACGTGATTCACTACACTTTCAGTTTCTGGCGCGGATTTAACCCATTTAACTCCAAACTACGATTGTCGTTTCTCAAGTAGAGAGGGGCTTTTGTTGCTTGGTCCAGAATATTTAAACAGCTTGCACATGGCCTGAATCGATTCACGAGACCAGACATCGCCTGAATCCTCGACTAGCCAGACAGCACTTTGCAGATTCATCGTTATCGAATACTTCTAATCGCCCCATTTCTCCTAACAGACGCCACCATGGTCAAGACTCTTCCCTTTGGCGATATCCAGGTTCCATCCCCAGGCTTTGGTGCCATGGGCATCAGCTTCGGCCTGGGAAGCAATCTTAGCTTGGAAGAAGCCGAGCCCGTTCTTCTCAAAGCTATTGAGCTAGGATGCACATTTTGGGATACTGCGGTAATAACCCATTTGATGTTGAGGGAGCGTCGCAGACTGACCTTTCGGTGTTTCCTAGGTTATTTACGCTGCTGGAGTAAATGAGAAACTGCTCGGCGACTTTATCCGAAAACACAACGTTCGAGATAAGATCTTCCGTATGTGTCTTTCCCGCAATCCCGTGGAATCATGCTAATGGTGCAATGAATATTTAGTCGCATCCAAGTGTGGAATCGATGCCTTTGGGGATGGCAGCGTGACAAATTCTGCCTCTCACATCAAGACTTATATCGAGGGCACCATCGAGAGATTAGGCTTCACTCCCGACTTGTACTATCTGCACCGAATCGACCCCAGTGAGTACCTGACCCTCATTAAGCCATTTTATCTAACACGACCACAAAGAGACTCCTCTTTCTGAATCCATCACAGCCCTCGATGAGATTCGCAAGGCGGGAAAGACCAAGTACATTGGACTCTCTGAGTGTTCTGCTGCTACACTCAAAAAGGCCAATGCGAGTAAGTTCATGCGCCAGCCCCATCATAACGATAGGCTAACGTTCAACTAGTCGCAAAGATCGACGCCCTGCAGGCAGAGTATTCTGCATTTGAGACTCTCCATGAGTCTGACGGCCTTATCGAAGCGGCAAAGGAGCTCGGAATCGCCTACGTGGCATATAGCCCTCTCGGCCATGGCTGGCTAGTGGATGATTTCCCATTCAACTCCCCTGATGATTTCGCCCCAGACGATTTCCGCCGTGGCGGTAAGTCTTTGCACAAAAAATAGGCCCCAATTCCAAGAAAGCGGAGGCTAACGGTCGCATAGCTCCCAAATTCCAAGGCGAAAACTTCTACAAGAATCGCCGCATCGTTGAAGAAATAAAGAAGTTTGCTTCGCAGAAGGGTTGCACCCTGACGCAAATCGCGCTCGCCTGGGTCGCTGCGCAAGGCATGATTGCGATTCCCGGAACTACAAAGCCTCACCGCCTGGAGGAGAACTGGAAATCGCGAGAGATTGATTTCACACCAGAGGAGAAGCAAGCGCTGAGGGCGATTATTGACGATGCCAAACCTTCCGGCAACCGCTACAATGAGGCACAGCAGGCTAGGGTCGGCCACTAATTTTTGGGCTCCCCTTGCTAAAAGGCACCAACCAACAACCAGCTGGAATGGCGAATGTCCAACATTTGCGATTTGGGGGAATGCAACTTGCTGAGACATTATTTAATCCATAAACCAATCAATACGCTGCCCTTCCATCATCACACACCAATTATAAGTGCACAAGTTGTGAGGCTTTCTCCACTCGGTCAGCGGCTTGAAGAACAAATAACGCTCGTTGGTTGATGGTGGCTGTTGCTGGACGCCACATGTCATAAGATGACTTCTCGCAGCCTAACCTCAGTCTCGACATTTACAGGCATGTGGCCTGCCCCGCAGTTGTTCATTGAGGCTATTGAGGCCTCTTGTAAGTGTGGCAGCTTGGTTCTAGACATAAAATAAAAATCACATTTTAATGAAGCTAAAGGTTGAATCAAACAGTATACGATGGCAATAAATGAAATAAAGAAATAAAATAATATAATCAGCTTATTTATTTATGATGATTAATAATTTTTCTTTCGCAGAATTTGGAGATTATCATTGCCAGTTATCCTTTTATTCAATGAGCGAATTTTCATGTAACAAGGCCCCCGCGATCCCTGTGATCGTGGTAGAGATTTTGACAAGGACTTTGTTCCCGCTTCCCTTGACCGACCCCCCAATCGCTTGCCAGATTAAGCCGCGCACAACTTGATTGCATCATTGCGACTCGATGATTCATCCACTCTTGTCACATTAACACAGATTCCACACAAGACAACACATCCCAAAGCCACCCCGTTGACCAACAGCTGGCGAGGTGATTTTCCCTAGCAATCGCCCTGGGCGTGGAGGAACTCTCAGGGAGAGAGGGTACTGGGCAGAGTTCGACTCAAAGCACAACACCGGCAACCAACCCTCTCGACATCGTGCCAACGCGGAACGTCGAAGAGAGCAGAGCGACACTGTGGATTCCAGTCAGCCTATTTAATGGAACCTCTCAACTAGCCTGGGTGAGACAGAAGCAACACTTGGCACTTATCGAGAGTTCGACTCAAAGCACAGCACCGCCAACGGCTGACTTTCGTCAGCGGCGCATCATCCAGCTGTCGGAGCAATGGGACCTCATCCTACCGCCCGCCCCCGTGCCGCTCGCGCGACCTCAGAACCCGCCGTTGTTCCGATCGCCCAGCGATGACCTGGCCGCAGACGACCTCATAGTTAGACGATCTAAGGAACTCGCCCAACACCGCCATAAGGGCACACTATTGCGTGTCCTTCTCGTCTGGCAACCTCGAGGGCCGAAAGGGCTATGAGACCAAGGACATCGACATCTTAAGCCAACATGTCAGAAGCAAAGGCTCGCTGGGCATCGCCAAGGCCCTCATCGCTAGGCTGGCCGCCCTTGGCGTCGATATCCATGGTATGCAGACCGGGAGACCGGGGCTTTTGACTCGGAGGAAGAGCGTCGAGAATGTTGGCGACAGAACTCGACTGCTCAAGACGGCAACCAACCCTCTCGGCACCATGCCAACGCGGAACATCGAAGAGAGCAGAGCGACACTGTTGATTCCAGTCAGCTTATTGAATGGGACCTCCCGACTAGCCTGGACGAGACAGAAGCAACACCTATCACTTATCGACTCTCGCGTCGATATTTGCCTGGTCGACGTTATCCCCATCGGGGCCGGCCTCGCTCTCAAGTCGGTTCAGTTATTCTTGTCCTCTCTTACTCGACAATGAAGGAGGTCCTTGAACAGGACCAGCCTGGGACGCATCGGCAACCCGGCATTTCGGACACTGTCGACTGGCGGCGATGGCGTTCTCCCCTTCGCGACAACTCTGATTCCAAGTGAGGATATGATATCTCCATCTGCCAGCAGCAGGTGTGAGTTGTAAATACCGCGTTGCCGCAAACCACCGCCCCCTGGGCTAATGTCGATCGTTCGTCGCACCGACAAACAGGCGGGAGAGTCCTCCGGACCCTACCGAACATGATTCTCCTCAACCCGACCTTCGTTTTCAGCCTCGTCTTGCTGCTGTACCTCTCGTCCTGTATACTACTCACCTCATGTACTCGTACATCATCGCCACTCTGAACAACCACAAATTATCCGTCGGCAACTCAGTACGCGCCGTCGAAGGCATCTCCAGCTTCGCCTGTCTCTACGCCATCGGCGCCATCCTTTTTGTGTCCTGTTTCGCCAGGCGCACCCTGCCACCGTTTCTTCGAATCATTCTCGATACCGCCTTCATCATATGGTTCATTTATATGGCTCCATTCGCTTGTTTATGTACACTAACCACCTGCCCTAGCTTATTCCACTTCTTTACAACCGTCAGCCTCCTCGGTCACAACCACTACAAGGAGAAACATCTCGGATCTGGAGGCGGCGTCCGAAACGCTCGCGGTAACGACCAACAATGGTTCCTCACTGGCCTTTTCGGGCGCAAACCGCTGGCGTCGTCAATCCAGATAATGCAGACCCGAGTTGCCAGTCGCGTCCTTTCTGCCTCCCTCATATTTTTGACTCGACACGCAACCATCCACCCCAAAACTGTACGTTCATACGGTGGATTGCAGATCTTCTTTTGACTTGGCGACCTGACCACCTGCTTAGGGACATATTTTCCCTTCGTTCCTTTGCGTGAATCCCAGCCCGAGTCGACTCGCCTGATACCAAATTTCCATCGGATCTCGGTCAAGACACGTTATTCGATCCTTTGCCATTTGCTACGGAAAGGCGCGAGCCTTCATTATTTGAGCGATTGCCTCATTCGTGCAGTACAGGCTCCTGGAGGAATTCCACTCTCTCAGTGTCTGGGTACGACAGGTATAGCGGGAGCCTGGACTGGTGGGAGTCTTGTGATACGGAAATTCGCCCGCTAACACCGCGCTGGCATCGAGCTACCTGACCCCAATTCCTCGCCAGACCTCGGCCGAGACACGCTATTCGATCCAGTACTATTTGCTCCGCAAAGGCGTTGGTGGTCATGAGGGATTGCCCAATCCACGCAGTGTCGACTGCTGGAGAAATGCCACTCTTTGGGCCTCTAGGGCATCGGTGGAATCGTGTTGGCGAAGGTTATCACGACGAACTCCACGCCAACTTTCTTTTTGTGGAATGGGTAACATTGGGCGTGCTGGAAGTGCAGGGATGATAGGTTATCTCATTGGTCTGGGTCCGCATGGCTTTGGCGACATTGATGAGGGCCTTTTCCCGCCCCATCTCGGGACTGAGGTGGTGTCATTTGTCTTGAAAGTCTGCGCGGAGCGACGGACTGGCGGTCAATAGTTGGCGAACTAGTGGGCAGAGTCCTGAAGTTGATTTGAGCTACATTCGAGCCGTACCTAAATTATGTCTGCCAGCTAGAGTACTGCCCAAATCGAGATTGAACATGGCAATTCACTATTTTGTTCTCACTAGGGAAGTTGTCCTCAGCAGCAGATGAATTAATCACTAGCCGATACTGGTGCGCGCAGTTGGACAAGTTTAATCGTCACAGGACACTTCCAAAAACCATACCTGACTACCACGAGAGGGTCAAAATCAGTTTGACAGAGACAGCTCCCTCTTCCCTAGCCAATATCGTTTCTCCCGTACCCAGACTTCCAAACGGCAATTTCCCCAGTAGACTCCCACAGTTCAGCAGCAGCCAAGTGAATACCCTTGCGCAGAAGCGGTATGTCAATGTTTTCCGCAATGTGCTATTCGCGATCTCTAGGCCTGCAAAGCTGCCACATTGAACCTCCTCGCTGATAACATCATTGAGAATCTGCTTCGCCTCTGCCTCATCGACGCCTGGGGTACGTTCTTAATACTGTGGCACTTTTCCACGCTGTTAGCTGGCTAGAATTAAAAAAAAAAAGGAAACGGCGCGAAGGTATACCTCTCCGCAACGGGCTATTAGTAGTCTGGGCCCTCATTGTATTGGCTACATTGATGTGGGCTTTCCCCTCCTGAATTTCCTGTACATATTTTGGATTACCTGCTGAGTGTTAGTCGAGAGAATGTAGAAAGACGGCATGGCCGACGACGCCGCGGTGTTGACGGACTAGTTTTCATGTAACAAGGCTCTCGCTATCCCGGTGGTCTCGGTAAAGGCTTCGCAAGGAATTCGAGTCAGGCAGCTCGGTGCCACAGTGGTATTGGTGGGCGAATTCCCATATAACAAGATTCCCACCAATCTAGGCTCCCGCGATCCCTGTGTCCCCGATCAACCTCGAATGCCTGTCCAATCTGCTGTGTTCAACGAAAGCTCCACAACGCCGTTGTGAGAGGGGTGATATTCCTGGCGCTCTGGCAATTCTGCGCCACACCACCTTGTAAATATTTTGGATTGCGTCCTCGTTGGTCTGGGCCCTCATGGCAGCCGGAGATATTGATGAGGGGCTTCTCCCGCCATGTAAATATTTTGGATTGCCTTCTTGTTCACTCGTCCATGGCACAGGGACGAGAATAAGGTGGGTGTGAAGGCTCCGATGGCAAAGTTGTGCGACCGTGCGGATCGACGAGTGAAGGTTGGGGACGCGACGGCCGCGGCAACAGCAGCAGAAAACGGTTGATTCGTGTCTTGAGGATGAGGCTTTGGGTGTGTTCAGGTATCAGAGAATAGGGGAGACGACCTGATCCACGACTGGGGTCGGGATTACCGGAAGCAATGATTTTGAGGTATGACTCTTCAACTGGCAGTGACGGATCGGCCGAGAGTGGAAAGAGGTGAGGATATGGCTGACTACTCAATGTTTGGCGCCTGGACGGTGACGGATGGTGAATCACGTGACCAGCTTGCCACGGCACGACACAGATTCTCCGTTAATATTCTGGAGATGATCTGTACAGGGTGACATAGGATGAGGCTACGGATTCGCTAGCTTTTGGGCAGTTATAGAGAAGCACGCGACTTCCCTGGTATTCTAAATACCGATGTTTAGAAACGTTTTCCCCGATACCGAGTGGGATGTATCATGAGAATGGTGGATTACGTTGGGTTGGTAAGTGAAACTCTTATTCTTGGAACCGCATCATGTCGCCTTTGGTCAATAATACTAAATGAGATTGGGTTGTTATTGTATTTTTTGTCTCGATTTGCATCTCACACGATGTATCAGCTGAGCATGGTTTGATTAAGGAGTTTGGATACGACAGAAAATTTAGTATGGCACAGCGTTCTGATGGTATTGTGTAGAGTGCTCGGCTACGTTGAGCTTGGAGTTGGAGAAAGAATGTCTGACCCATATGGGCGGCGAACAAGAGATGAAGCTCGGAGCAAACACCGCACTGTCCCAGTCGAGAATTGCCGAGACGAGTGGGGTATCGGGCGGAGCGTCTGGGTCGATCATGATATTGCGAGGATAAAAGTCAAGGTGGGCGAGGGAGACCGGCACATCTTCAAAAAGCCCCATTAGCTGCATGTCGGAGACCACATCACTAAGGGCGTCGAAGTATTGGCACATGAATCCAAAGTCCGGCATCGTCCTCTCGAACTCCTTTTGGGCGTCAAATAGTGTCATGAACAAGTCGCACACCCCGTCGATGTCGTCTTTCACAGACGTGGAGTAAGGGGTATATGCAGGGGAAGAGGTCGCCTCGATTGGAACGAGATGAAGGGGTGCGTGGAGTGAATCCTGACCAGGGTAGAATGTCGGATAACCAGGCTCGGCACTTTGGGTCTTGAGCATCTGGCGGAATACCAGGCCAAGTTCGTGAGCGACACTGCGTTTCTTCTCGTGTTCCAAGCTGCGATAGGCGGCTTTTAGCGTGACACCTGCGATGCGACTTTGGACCATGTAAGGTGTCTGGAGTCGGTTGTCTTTGGTTTGATCAAAGCTGACAATACTCGGGACTGGGACCTCGGGGGCGTGGAACTTCAACAGGCAGATGGCGGCCACATCGCGGCCGACGCTGGCTTCTTGTGGGTCTCGGGGGATGCGCAGGATGTAACTATCGTGGCCGCAAGTAAGGGCAATGATGCGGTTAAAGGTGCCTCCTTTCAGGTACTCGACGGAAATGTGCGAGGGTTCGGACTCAGGCCACAGATGGTGAAGGGCGAAAGGCAGGACTCGGGGCAAGAGTGTCGCAGTAGGTTCTTGGCCGTACAAGAGAGTCGAATTTGACGAACACGACGACTGGGCATCCTCGCCATCTTCAAAGAAGCCATCGCGCTCAGGAGAGGAGGTCGAATCTGAGCTCATGGTAGGCAGAGGGATTGGTTGCTGCTTTTCAGGAGTAAAAGTGAAAAGCGGTGATGGAAGAGTTGGGGTTTGGAGGTTGCGCAGGGTCAGAGGTCGAAACACGTGCCCTTCGCTCGTTTGTTCGCCATGTGTCACCGCAAACATGTTTGCCCACCTCTAGCTCAGGGAACTCCCCTATTTCAGTAGCCCAGTTTGGTACTTATCGCAACTGAAATTTTATTTATAACAGCTATCACTCTCCATTGGGAACAAAGTAGGTAACCTTCCGTGGTCCCCCCTCTTCATATGCACGTTCAAATGCCTTCTCCCAATCCTCGAGAGCATACTTTCCAGCAATCTTGACACCTGCACGACTACCAATGGGAAGCATTCCCGTCTCCACGAGTTTGATCAGCTCGTCAGCTTGTTGGCGGGTATACATAAATGTTGCCTTTAATGTGAGTCCCTTGAACACCATCGGGAGGTAGGGAAGCTCAAAGTCGCTGGTGACACCGCCCATCAGGCTTATTCGGCCCTTGGGTCGGAGCGAAGCGATTCCAGATTTGATATGAGACATAGTCGATGCACCTCCGGGTGTAATGTCAAAATATATGTCAATCGGGCCATGGACCTGTAGAGCAGCCGCGTCTCGCTCCACATCTCCAGTAATTGGAACCGTCACAACCTGATCGCCAGACCCGTCCAGTACCTGCTTCAGCTTTTCTTGATTACGGCCCATGGCAATGACCTTGCCCGCCCCCATGGCTAGAGCGACAAAGACTGCTCCGCTTCCAAAGCTACCTGTCGCGGGTGCAATGACGATTGTTTCTCCAGCACGAAGCCCAACATCGCTGAGTCCTCCGTACGACACCAGTAGAGTGCTGAGATATCCCAGGTCCTCAATGTTGTATCCTAACTCGTTGATCAAGACATTCTCATTCAATACGTGCACACTCTCCACAGGAACCTTGACTAGTTCGGCGTATGCACCATTTCGCCACTCATTGCCCATCAAGACTTCGTTCTCTGGTGCGATCCCCATCGAAATACCTTGAAGAAATGGTGGGGCTAGGGTATTATCTCTGGGTCTAACCACACCGCTAAAGAATACTAGCATTCCCGGCTTTAGATAGGGCGAGTCTGGCCCAACCGCAGCGATGCGGCCAATAGCGTTGGTCCCAGGAACCATAGGGAGGGGATAATTGTAACCCCTAGGATTTCCATTGCAGAAAACCTCTTTGGAATAGGTGACAATGTTTGAATACAATGGTCGCAGAATAACTGACCCGGCTACCGGCAAGGGCGTGGGCAACTCTAGAACTTGGGCGGGCTCCGTCGCGGAAGTAAACTGGAGGCCCTTGAAGGTCGCAGGCAATTCATTGTGCGTATGTTCCACCATGGTGTGCTGCAGGGTACCTCTTAGAGAGATGGATTCACAAATATTGCAGTAGGATGTATGGCTTCAATCTAGGGGGGAAAATTTACCGTGGCCATAATTTTCACATTTTATATCACCATATAAGGTGAACGGAGATTATCGGGGTTATGCGGATGTCTGTCAGAGCAAGCTGAGTCGTTCCGAAAGACGGAAACTTTGTTGACGGAGTTAGGACTTTAGGTTGAGCGCGACTGTGGTTGGTGTATGATTTGATTGGCTATGTCAGCGAGTGGCGTTATATGTAACTTGCATCCATCACAGACGGGAAAAGGGAATTTTAGAATAGCTGTAGTAGTGGTTGAGACACAGAGACGGAGTTTCGCTCCGTGACTAGTCGCGGTCTGATGGACCTGGTCGTTCGTTGTGCACACAAGGCAATGTAAGCATTGGGATCAATAAGTTCTAATCACTACTGTGGGGTTAGTATCATAAGCACACTGGTCCCTTGATTCATTAAAGCTGGAGTGTAGATTGATACAAAACGTATGGTGGTCTAATCAAGCCAGCAGTGTCTACCGTGTTGATTGCATGGGTCTGTGGGGGATGTTGTCCTGGCATGAAAGGTGGACCAGCCTTGCAGAAGGATGGATTGATATCAGCCATCTTGGTCTCTCCAACCACTGCAGTGGGAATATTAGGCTACTACGGAATAGGCCATTTGGAACCCAGTTCGTAACTGTGAAGAGTCGGAGGACTATGAAGTATACCAGCACAAGACAACCTGTGGCGATAGCCAAGAGCAATTCCGGATGGGCAATTGAAGAGGTTGAGCCTGCGTTGTTGCTCCCAGACGTAACTTGAATATAGCTTAGATACACAGTGAGACAAGCTCTGGCCCCTACAAGATCAAGAAAATTATCGGAATGCCCACGGTTCCGCGGAGCATCGCTGCTGAGAACAGTGCTTAGTGGGCACCCCTGGACCCACCGCCCGTAAAGGGGGATAGAAAAGTTGTTTCGATATTCCCATAGGCATACCAGCTCACTATATCCCATGAAACCTGATGCAGAGCCGACGGATGTGATGTATGAGCCTGCACGTCAGAGACAGTCCGCTGCCCCCAGATATGATTGACTGCTTCTTGGGAAAATTACCAACTCCTACTCATCATGATGAGCAAGGTATTCTAATTGGTCACAATTGTACCATTCATGGCGTTATTTCAGGGCCTCCGTGTCTCGGCGCATGCTGAGATCTTCGTTCTGATTGGCACTCAAATGAACATCACAAGTGTGCGACACAAATGTGGTGGGTGGCGTTGCTTTGGTGGGACAAACGACGAAAAATAGAGGCGGTGAGATGGTGAGTCGTGTTTGATTGGCCGTGTCATGCTTGGCTCTCTCACAATTGTGCGAGCATTTGAGTTGGTATGCATGCAGGACCGGGTTGCGAATGTTCATTGCTCGTCGCGTCTTGGCCAACTCCCGGTGGTACCATATCTGAGCTAGCTATTCCTACCTGTTGTTGGGTGTCGACGAGCTTATTTAAATTCTGTAATTGTGTATTTACATCAATACTGCGCCTACTTTTCGCTTTTGTGTCAGGGGTTGCCGGCAGGACAGTAATGTAGCAATTAAGGTAAATTGAAATGGGAATCCTGCACGACAGTGACACATGAGTCAAAAGAAAGCGAGGGGCATCCTGATTATAATAACCAAGGAGAGAAAATAAAAAACCAATTGTTCATACACAAGGAAAACCCAAATTACACTGAAGAAAAAAGGTTGCGAATTTAGCTATTCATTTGGGCATTACCTGCCCACTCCATTTCTCATATCAACATTCATCCAGTGTAGCTCGTGTCCTCAGCACCACGACCATCAGCGCCCCAGAAGGTGCCTGGCCCACCGTAAACATTTTCATTCACGGTACCGTAACGGAGCGGGTTCTCTAGTTGGCCCACAAGTTCGCTAAATAAATATTGTGGCAATTGATTTTGATGAATGAAATCATATTGAGTCGAATCTGTGAAGAATTGGCTGGTTGTGATTTCCGGGGAAGTGGTGATACCGTGTTCTCTGATATACGCACTGTATTTGCGAAACCCTGTGCGCCAGTGTGCAATGGTGTGGTGTTTACAATACTTGGGTAAGGCGTCCCTGTAGCGCCTGCGGCAGCGGCACCCCGAGGAAGTTGATGTGGAACTTGGAAATCTCCAAAAATAATTCGCTGAATCTCGTGCCAAAGGATCAATATGGTGTCGGCATCAACATTGTAGTCGACAGCCCGTCTTAAAGAAGCCAGATTAGCCTGAACCAACGGCTCAGCGCGACTGCGGAGGATTGCAATGGGCTCGGCAATGCCATCCTCTACGTAGGGCGACAAAGGTTGCTGGCATCCCTCAACCAAATTATTGCACAACCGGTACCACTTTTGCTCATCACGACATCCTCGGGGGGGCACGTAGCCCTCCCTTGGGTCATCACCAGCTGGCAGTTTATGGTCGCGACGAACGTGCTGCTTAACATCCGCGTATCTCCTCAATTTATGCTTTTCGGTGCAGCGGTAGTGAGTCCAAGGGTCCAGCTTGTACAGTGGACAGGCCCAGAAACGTCTGGCGCTTGTTTGGCCGCCGCCCGCTGAAGTATGGGTCGGAAGTGGTGGAGGCCCCTGATTCAGCTGGGTCTCGACATAACTGGCCGAGAAAACTGGCTGGCCCATTGTCTGTCGTGGTGCTGTGGTATGCTGGCTCATCTCAAACACGTGATTCGCACTCTCCGAGTGAGTTCTTGAATTGCCGAACACTGAAGCACTTTTGGCTATGATGCTTGTGTAAGGGCGTGAGGATGCTGGCCGCAAAGTGATGAAAAGAAAAATTCACATATGATACATATGCTACAACCTTTTTTCACGACTTCACGATTTGAAGATGCTGGAGCATATGGATGGTTTGCCAATTTTCTCATGGGTGTTCCTATGGTTTTAAAGGTGCATCGAGACCATCGGAGGGGGTCTTCAATTTAGAGAGCTGGGGAGGTGAATCCTCAGCCAAATACTGCATCTAACTCACTCTTTGTGGCATAAACCCGGCATTTGGGTGTTTTTTTTTTCTCCTCTTTTCTCTTTTCCCTTATTGGTCCGATCCACACTTCCACCACGTTGGCGCAGGGAACGCAAGCCGCTGTCCCCACCATTCGAGAAGGTGGATGCGGAGGAGCTGTGGATACTAATTGCGCTCACCATTGGTTTTCTACAAGCCTCCCGAGAACACTGACACAAAGCTAACACTATTAACGTGTACGGTAGAGCGGATCCCCTCGGCACCATCAGAATGTCTGCCCGACCAGATTCTTTTCCTCTCGTCACCTCACCTTGTCTCTTCGTCATTTCCCGTCCGCTTCTCTCGCGATATCGTTCCCTTTCACGGTCCCTCGGCTCCCACTGGGGGTTTACCTATTTCCAGTTGGTGCTCTCCATATATTGGGCGTTTGTTCCTTGTCAAGGCCCTGTGGGCTTTTATACTCAGTGTCTTCTGGGGTACGTGCGTCGAGTAGAACCCATTCCTAAGCCGGCGCTAAAAAAAAAACATACCAAGCAGACAACAGGAGATGGTGAGTACCTGGAGAAAAATGCCCACGAAAGAGACAGTGAAAGGGATGGATGAAGGGTGATAGAGACAACTGCACGCAGCAAAAACAAGACCTTTTTTTATTCTGAAAAAAAAAAACCCCCCAGTTCTTCACCGTAGGATGTGCCAGACCATATTCATATTCTCTTACCAACTAGGACTTTAGCACCTATCTACTTTCACACCTTTTCCAAAGCGATATCAAAGGTGACTATCCCGGGACTCTATGATCGAGGACCAGTACCAGAGCTGTGGATAACAATCGCCGAGTCATCAATGGTCCTTTTCCATCTATTGATGAGCATCGGATCTGCACCGTCCAATTGCCTGGCAATTCCCAAAACAGCGGCCCGGGTTGAGATTTAAACAGTGATAGAAACTGGCTCCATCACAGAGTAATCGCTTATCATGTTCATATCCTTGAAGGCAACATCAAGAGGTTAGTAGGATTTAAATTTTATCTCTTTTGAAAGTGCCGTCCTTTACTCCTCACATTTCCTTGCAACGACTCAGCACGTACAAATACCTAATCTAATGTTAGAAAAAAAATCCACTATGGACTCAACCAGGCGGCAAACTTAAGAACACATCGATAGTACAACCTTTTTTTCTATTTAGATAAAGCCAGTCGCATCAAGAACACGCCCCTTGCCGTGCAACTGTACTATTCCAGACATAACGACCTGAAGAGGCCCTCATAAAACTATAATCAAAAACTCCATAACTGAACCCAATAATTAAGCCAGCTCCCCTAGCAAAGATATATTCCATCACATCACTGAAAATGCCTCCAGTCACCAGCCGTGCCCCGTACACCATCACAGAACCCCGCCCGTCGGAAGAGTCGTCCGAAAACTGAGAGCTCTATTTCTTACGCAGCCGAGAAAGACGCCTAGCATTGGACACATGGCTAAAACAAAAATGACTATTTAATGATTGATTAATAAATGCAACAGCCCACAAAGCAATGCGTAGGTTGGATGACCAGATCGCCGCATCTTGTGCCAACATGGCGACTAATGGGTGTCGCTAATGATCTTAGATCAAGCAACTTGAGTACATATGGATTTACCGGTGTGATTATGGAGATACAGTGCCAAGGTTAAGTGTAAAAGTCATCTTTCCGATTCAAATGCGACCTCGCACGGTCGATTTCCCCGGATATGTGAAAAGCTTTATGCGCAATGCTGTGTATCTTTGGTTTCAATGCATAAAATACATGCCATTCCAAGGTTAAAAGATGAGGAAAAGAAATACAGGACGTACATAATCGACTTGATGGTACCAAAATTCGTATCCGAACAGTGTGTTGTTTGAGAGAAAAAGAAGAAAAGACCGCTCACTAAGAATATGTAGACATTTTGTTCTCACCGTGGTCCGTTCGCAGTTCAATTTATTTACTGTACATAATGAACCAAATGGGCTTTGACCCTCATGGTAATTAACTCCTTGATTTTGCAGGACGCGCGTCGTTAGTGCTGCTTCAGCCTCGCCACCAACCAGATGCATAATGCATCATACTATTGGCGGTGCGGCTGAATCGTGCTGTGACTGCGGTGGGGCAACCCTGATCATGATTCAGACCAGACCGTCAATTAATTTTGTTATTGACATAGACGAGACCTCTGTCCTTACCATGGATAGCGGCTTCCTTTTAGATTTCGTATTTTGTGAGATTGATCTGCAACAATGCAGGATAATGCTAGGGTTTTGTACCTGATTTGTGCACCGGGCAGATTTCATTAGGTCTCTGTGGAGAACCGGGCAGGTCCAGGCCCAGCCAGATCCCTGGATAAATCTGGGCGTTTGTCTCTTTGCTTTTTACAGCCAGATCACCCCTTGCTGTGGCACCTGCTAGCTCACCGCTTGAAGAACGCTATTGTTGAAACTATTGGAATCCAACCAACCGTTCCTAAAATCTACATAAAGAAAAATCAAACGAGGGAAAGATATTGGACCTTCTTTAGGGGACCAGTATCTGGTGCGGTTCAACTGGACCACCTTCAAGCGAAACATTACCCAGTCAACTTGACTGAAGGGACTGCAAGAGATGGAAATCTATGGTAGCCTTTCACGCGATACTCACTCACCTGGCTTCTTCGGGTTAAAATATCTGCGGCTTGAGTTGGAGTTGCTTCAGATTGCAACAGGGATGTCGGTTTAGTGGCGTACAGGGGCGAGGAGCGCTAGATCTATTCCGGTCGCCCTTCAGAACGAATCAATGCTAATAATTCAATTGAATGGTCACTGCCCACCACATGCGTGGGGATACAGTCCTCATTATTTGTTCCACATCACCTATCATAGTTAAGAGCTAGCTCTGGTCATTACGGGGCAGGAAAGATCCATCAACAGGGATTTGGACTACGTGTGGCCTGACTTTCGGTTGCTTTACTGTGTCGGTTACGCTATGAGTGTTTTGTAGAAAATATTTATAAGTTTGCAAAATCGTCCGCTTTCAATGATGTCTCATAAATTGCTTGCTGTCTTGCAACCACGTTCTTTCGTCCTGGAAAGGGTTCACACTCGTTTTATTCCATTGCTGGTTTGGTCATTATCATAAGCAATGCGTTCTACTACGATCATAATAGCTGGACTGGCCATCCTTCCAAATTCCATGGCTCTGGTCTTGCCCCAGATTCTCCCCCGAGATGTCTACAATCTCTTAGAAGTCTACGTTCGAGAGATTACTCACGGAAACAACACCATTACTTCGTCCACCAATTCCGCCACATCTGAAACCGACACCGACTCGATATTCACGCTCGATCCGACAACTACGTACGATTCCTCGAATGTCGCGGCAACCACAGGAACAATTACTGGTGCTTTTATTAGCACCCCTGTCAACACACCTATTGACACTCCTGTGGTCATTCCCGTCGACAGTTCTTTGGTCACCCCCACTAATACTCCTGTGGTCACCCCCATTGACACCGTTGTGAGCATCCCCGTGTTAACTCCTATATTCACTCCTGTGAGCACCCCGGCGGTTGCTCCTGTGAATGCCCCTACATCCACACCGATTGATACTCCTGTGATCATTCCAGTTGACACACCTGTGGTCACTCCTGTGAATACCCCGGTGTTCACCCCGATCGATGCCCCAGTGGTCACTCTTGTCAATACGCCAGTGAACACTCCTGCATTTACCCCGATCGATACTCCTGTGTTCACTCCAGTTGACACTCCTATAATTACCCCCGTTATTAGTCCCATGAACAGCCTCATCAATACCCCGTTAGTAACTACTGTCAACATTCTTGTTACTCCAGCCAATTCTCCTGTGGCTACTACCAGGAGTGTTTCTTCTGGTAGTAGCTCTGCATCCTCCAATGGTACACTGACTGGAACACAAAACAAAACTCCTTATGACAGCTCTACCAGTATTGCTACGAATGGAAGCAATATTCACGTCGGAGCAAGTGGCAGTTACTACTCCTTTTCTTCCCATACTTCCAATACTCACATTGGCGACACTGGTGGAAGCAGCAGCACTGCATATTACGTCTCTCCCACTGGTAAAGGTGAGGGAGTTGGGGATGATATTTCCAACGCCTATGCTGTGCCTTCTAAAAATGGACACGAAGGCGGGGAAAAAGCGCAAGCTCCTACCAAGACTCCCTGAGCAATAGCGTTCCTAGTGTCTATACTGTCCCTACCGGCAAGTACCATGGAGTTGGCTACGGCGGGTCTACCCCCTGCACTAAGCCTACTGGCTTCTTTAGAGTTACTCGCACCACCACCAGACCCCACGACGACATATATACTAACCCCCTAGCGAGGTTACTGCTATTGTAACCACAAAGCGCTATGATATTACTAGGTGTCCTACGTCCATTTATCATTGTCCTTTTGGCTCTATAACTACCGAAATTAAAACTATCTTCACTACTGTCCCTTGTGCCGATTCTGCACAGGGTCTGGAGGCTCCCAAAACCTCCTATATCTTCAAGTCCTATTTTGGCGAGGAGTATTTCAAGGAAGAGACCGTCTATGTCGCCGCTCACCTCTCGGATGACGGTGATACTATCTATATCCCCAAGAAGTGCAATGGGAATGGTTGCCATGGCCTCATTGTGTATAAACCTGAGGTTTGCGATGATGAGGAAACTTTTGAGGCGGTTTACATTGCCGAGCCTTGCTCTGGAAACCAATGCGGCGAGGGTGCTGTTGTCTTCAAGCCCAAGAAAAAAGAGCTGGCCTACGACATCTCCAGCTACGATTCTGTGTATCATTCCAGCGCCAACTACGGTTCCAACGCAAATGAACAGGCTTCTGGCTCTAGTACTCCTAATAATGGGTATTTCACTAGCTCTTATTCCAGCTCGGAATCAGATCCAAGTTCGAGCCACAGCTCTCAGCCTAGACCAAGTGCAAAATCTGACTCCGACTCTGGCTCGGACATCGATGGCTATGTATATCATAATCGAACCAAAGTGTATGATGCTAAGTCCAGCCAACTGTCAAGTTCTGCCTCTAGTTCCAGCACCGATTCAGAATCTAACTCGAGGGACACTGCTGGTTCTCACAACTACCCTCCGGTCAAGTCTCCCATCCTGACCTCAGGTGCCAAGACCCAAGGCGTTGGCATATTTTTTCTAGCTGCTGGCTGCTTGTTGGCTCTTATCTAGAGGAGAGTAATTAATTTGATTCATCAATATAAATAATAAGACCATGGTTTATTTCCCGTTCCAGTCTCATGCAGAGAGGTTCCCCTATTATTAGACGAAATACTAGCGAGGCACAGTCGAGTTGCTGTTATAACTGCGTCGCTTCCAATGACAACTTCGGCTCACCTGTTTGCTTTCAGGCTTTAATCAGTTCTAGCACTTGTTTTGATGAGCGACATTTGACTGTTTGATGTCGTCTACAATTGTTCTTACCCCTAACCTCTGAACCTTCTGTATGAGTTTGCCAATTCTCACGAGGTGGTGGTAAAGCCACTTGACGAAAGTTCCGAGGATAATTCCGCTGTTATTTTGGCGGGTTTATGGATATAGACTAATAATTATTTATTATACTGAGTATAAAGAATACAAGAAAGAAACAAAATAATTAATAATGGAATATATAGTTTCTTTTTAATTATTTACAAAATCCCTTTTTGGTAGTTTTTTTTTATTATTCATCAGTATTTTCTTTGCGGCAAATACGGTGACTCCTCGGAGCTTTCGCCGACCCTAACCCCAACAAGGCAGTCAACCTCAGACGTCCTTCTGGGAGCAAGATCTCTTTGCTTGATCAATATTTTGATCCTTTGATGAAACCCCAGCATCTGGTTAAAATCCAATCTTCACATAAGTGGTTCCAATCTATCTGTACCTTAATCTCGTTGACAACCAGAGGCTTTGGTCTTGGCGATTCGTGAAGTACGCGTACCATATAAGCGCGTCCAACTTCATTATTTTCGCCCATATGGGTGATTTCTTGAAGCGCTCAATTCGAGGGCGATTACACTCACGCTCTTAGCTCTGCTTCTTCGACATTCTTATGACCTCATAAACTCGTCAGGAAAGAGGATTCGGTGAATGTAACCTCCGGTAGTCCGTTGCCCACTCACGGCTTAGGCTTTTTGTTCAGCCTTGCCGTCTTACCCGTTATCGACTATTGAAACAAGGAAACGATGGTTCAATCGGCAAGAAAAGCCGCTTAATCGGCTGTTTTTACCCGGAAACGAACATAAATATCTTCTTTCCTCCACTCCGTCCGATTATCAAAACTAAGAGCATGACATCTGTGCATAAAATAGTTCCCACTAGCTTCAAAATTGAACCCAAACCCTGAATTTTGAGACAAAATGGTTGCGACAGGATCATCGAATTCGGCCAAAAGATTTGAGGAGACTCGCATAGATACTCAGTATGTTTGCTCTCATTTGACCAAGGTTGTTCAATCAGCTCATCAATACATACAGCATCCATGTTGTCCCGTCAACCTATCTCCAGGCCATCGAGGCCAGCGGAGGTGACCCTTCGGGGTGGCAAACACCAGCTTGGACATTAGATGATTGCATCCGTTTCAACGATACCATCGACTCTTCTTTCTCTGTATTGTCCGTTACAGCTCCAGGCCCAGCCATCGCCGGACCAACGGAGGCAGGTCGAAAGCTGGCGCGAGCGATAAACGATGAGGTATGGGAAGTTTGCAAGCCTAGAGCAGGTCGATTTGGCTTTTTTGCCAGCTTGCCCGACTTCAACGACATCGATGGTACGCTTGCGGAGATTGAAGACATTTTCGTTCACAAGCAGAGAGCGAATGGAGTCGTAGTTATGACATCATATGGTAACAAGCTGGTGGGAGATGAAACATTCAAACCTATCTGGAAGGCGTTGAATCAACACAAGGCCCTGATTTTCATTCACCCTAGTCATGTCATTACAACTCCCGAGTTTATCTCAGGTTTCCTGCCACAGCCTGTAGTCGACTACCCTCAAGCAACTACCAGGGCGGCGTTGTCGCTCGTGTTTTCCGGCATATTGACTGAATGTGCCGACATCAATGTGATCCTCAGTCATGGTGGAGGAACACTACCATACCTCTCAAATCGTGCGATAGAATCGCTAAACCATCCGTACATCGGACCAAAGTCTGCTGTTACTTTGTTACAAGCGTACGTCGCGCCTTCCCAGTTTGCCTGAACGTTCGCATGCTGACCTAATTGTTAAAATTATAGAAGGAGCGCCGTAAAGCGTTTCTATTATGATCTCGCAATCGCCACAACTGTGCCTCAACTCAGAGCACTAGAGGCTTTCGCCCCAGAAGAAAACATTCTCTATGGCAGTGACTTCCCCTATTTGCCCAAAGATGCCATTTATGTAACCCTGTTGCAATATGCTGAATACATCCGGGACGAGAAGGAATGCAAAGTTGGACCGGCTGCGTTAAACAAAAATGCAATGGTTCTACTTAGCAAACATGCTCAAAAGTACACAGCGCTACCATCTAAGGCATACCATGAGACTCACAAGGCTGCCGAGTTTGGAATAGATGATGACGCAAATGCGGGGGGTGCACTTGAAATACTAAGAGAACAGAGTAAGAACTTCGACGGAAACGAGGTTTGATGTGAGTGGTGCCCTTGGTAGCTCATTGCCGGGTTGGGCGCGGACATGGCTCTACCTGTTACAATTCATTTCCCCACAATGCAAGGAACATTTTAGAGTAGCTATCAAAGATTCCGAAGAGCTTCAATTTAACAATATCGAAAAACAAATAAATGCGCGGATCCTTTCATGCCCTTCGCCTGTCTCGATCGTGTTTGGCCATAATTTATTTGCACGGCAAGCTGTGGAAATAGAAGATGAGTATAACTGGAGTCGCATAAATGCATCGAAGGAGGTAGACATTCTGCATCGCACCACAATTTCACTCATTCTCGTCTTACCAAAAGCAAGTCCAGCGTCCTGCCGGTCCACATGGCAGGTACCCCTGCATCAACGAAACAAAGGGATTCCGCACCTTCTCCACCTAGCGCTACGGGCGGCCAGCATTTGCTCGCCCTGTGCGTCTACCAGATCAACATGGCATGATCGTGTTTGGTGGAGGTTGGCAACAACGTGTTTCAAGATTAGCCTTTGACGGTCATCATTGCCACGAATCCCGGTCGAACATTTCATTGGGGACTACATATTGTGTAGGATCGTGGAGCGGGTCATGATGTCACTAGGTGATAGCACACTTAAATAACTGGCCTACATTCACAAATGCATCGGTTATGACCTGTAAAAACTAATTAAATGTCTGCGACCTCGTCGAGCATACTTTTTGCCATAGTTGTGTAACCAGAGGGAAAATTGGCCTTGCGAATGGCAGGAGAAAAAATAAAGAAGCAATCAATTAAACGTCTATCTTTAATCTCGACGCGTCGCTACATAAGGTAATTTTCTCTAATTCCTCCAGAGCAGGGAGAAACATCTATATTCCGATAATTCTTGGATGTTTATCATCTTCTGGAAGCAAAATATTGCTTCCCGGTTTGGTTTTAATTGAAGTGCTACCCTGAACAAAAAAGCTATGTTAGAATTGAATCTTCCCAACGCTTGTCCGTTTTTGGGTTTGGGCCGTTGGACCTTGGGGGTCCTGCAAAATTTAAGCGCTAATTTATTTAAATCTAAAATTCATCTTAATCTGAATATCAAGTCCTCAGTGTCTGCATGCTTGCCAGATTCATAGATGGTTTTCTGTGTATAGGCATTGAACAAATGATAATCCATATAGCTAAGATCATACGACGGTTGCATTGTGGCCGTATCAATTGATTAGACAAGATTGGGTATGGGATGCAATTTGGACGGTTTGGTAGTCTGGACGAAGGGAGATGAGAATGTGCCTTCCGCTAAGCATTCATGTGCTCAGACCGTTGTTTCATCTTATCCGTTACTGCAAAGAGCCCAATACGCGCACGGGCATTGCGAGGTGGTATTAATCAGTGGTCCGGCGCGATTACGTTGACATCAGTAAATTCGAAACGAGACTAAGCGCTGGTCAAGGCGAACGAATGCATGACTGCATTGGCCATGGCGCGCAAGTCAGAAGGACGAAGTCAGAGTAAACTGCACTGTTTGTGCATATGGCGACAATTCATTGGTAATCGATTTTAATCGATTTGACCTATCCGCAGATGCACCAACCAAATTCAAGGTACGAATGCGCTCAACCCAGGCTGCTCAGGGTTAGCTCTGCACGGCATGTCATCCAACATGTATTTTCCATCGAAGCAACTTAATGAAGATCGCATCGGATACTTCATCCGAGCTTTCTCTGCGTCGTAATCGGATGATGGGAATAAACAACCTTTGACATGGGCCAGGGTTTTTAGTCCTTCGATCGACTCGACAATGTGGGGATTGGCAATACACTATTGTTTCCGAGAAACTGAGTGTAAACAACGAAACCGCTTTAGGAAGGTCTTCCGATATGGCGTGAATTATTGTACGATGATCAGTGTAGATATCTGGATATATAACAAGAGTCTTTCACGACCAGATATCGCTCATCCCAAGCACCTCTCCTTCAGACTCTCTTCACCAACCTTCACTAGTCCAAGCTGGTTCTTGTTCTGGATTTTCTTTTCTTCTCCAACAACACTCCTTAAAAACACATCTCTCTCTTTCAATCCTTCAACTTTTTTCAACATGCCTTCAATTTCTCGCACCGTTCTTATTGCACTCCTTCCTGCCTTGGCTGCGGCTGGTCCCGTGGACAAGAGACAGCTGAGCGGTCTCGGAAGTGCACTCGGAGGCGATTCCTCCAGTGGCATTGGAAGCATTCTCGGAGGCCTTGGTGGGTCTGGAAGCGGGAGTGACAGTAGCTCTAGCTCCGGCTCTAGCGGCCTTAGCGGCATTCTGGGCGGACTCGGAGGTGGTAGCAGCTCCGGCTCCGGCTCCAGCGGTCTCGGCGGTCTCGGTAATATTCTTGGAGGGTTGGGAGGCGGCTCCACTACCACGCCCTCTTCTTCGCAACCCACCTCAGTCACCCGTTCCGAAGACTCTGCAAATAAAGAGGTCGCGCGCCAGCTGAGCGGCCTCGGAGGGCTCGGCAATCTCGGAGACTTGGGTGGCCTAGGAGGTCTTGGTGGTTCATCCAGTGGCGACAGTGGCTCTGATGGTTCCAGTGGCGAGGATAGCCCTTTTGAAGGAATCCCTGGCCTTGGCGGGCTGGGTGGTGATGCCAGCAGCACTCCCACTACACCCGGCGCGGCGACAGCCACTCCCACTTCAATTCTTCCCTTTAGAAGGTCTGAAGAGCGCTCTAACATCCCTGCTGATTCTGCCAAGCGAAATGAGCGGGCAAAGGTTGCGCGTCAGTTGAGCGGCCTCACGGACAGCCTTGGGAGCCTCGGTGACCTCGGGGGTATTGGTGGCTCATCCACTGGTGATAGCAGCTCTGGCTCTAGCGGTCTTGGTGGTATTCTTGGCGGGTTAGGGGGCGGCTCTTCCAGCAGCGGAAGCGGCTCCAGCTCAAGTGGCCTCAGTGGCATTCTTGGTGGACTCACCAGTTCTGTTAGGAGAAGAGAGGGCGACAAGGCCGCCCACTAGATGAGTGGCCTAGGTGGACTGGATAGCACTGGTTGCTCTTCTCATAATGACAAACAACGCAATTGGGCAGGCTGCTGACACATACGGCACTATTACTAGTCATTATCAGGACGAATCTAGTTTTAAAATCAAATAAAGAATTTCATAATTAAATGACGAAGAAATTATTCAAAATATCAGTACCTAAAAGTGCGTGCTTTTTACACTATATAAGACGATCCTTGTTACAATCGCCAAAATTTGTGGTAACTTGGTCGTTATAATATTCGTGAGAATTGAAGCTGTGTCCTGGACACTATAATCCTTCGTTTTCAAATATCTGCCCAACTCTCTTCTCGTTTACTTCGTTTTGACTCTTGGTCCTTGACCTGTATCGTGACGGTCGTCTCTTTGCGAATCTCTCCATATTTCCCCATCTCGTAATTGTTCGTTCTCTGCATGATTCCCTCCTGACTATCATTTGCATGGCTTATATCCGCATCGACATCGACGCCACTACCATTTCGGAGATAGCGGCTTCTGGAACGCATGGCTGCTGATGCTGAGCTTACGCCTTTGCTGTTGGCCTTTGCCGTGGGATAGCTGTTGAGAGCGCTTCGTAATCCGAGCTTGAAGGCGACGGTCCGGATGATAGGTTGGAGCGAAGGGAAGCAACCACACCAGAAGCCAACATGAGACTCTAGGTCGGTCCACACTCCAATTGTAGCCATCTTAAATGTTCTAAGCGAAATATTAGAGTTTAGTCCAGCTAGTTATTATGCCTAACTCACGAGTCTGATCCCCAGTCCATAGTTCGAATGTAGTACAGGCGAATGATGCCGGTGATAACGACAAAGATTCCCACGCTAAAGACAGCAATAACTTGGAATGTCTTTCGCGACCACAGCATATTCTTATAGATTACCCATATCGGAAGGGCAATCAACATCATATCAAAAATGATGCCGAGAATACCATGTCCGCTCATCATCATGTCCATGCTCGATTGCGGAAGACAATTCAGACTGGGCAGAGGCGGAAGCCAGCCGTCCTTTACCGGGCTGCAATGGAAAAGTCTGATAAAAAAGCATACAATGGTAGAAACGACGACCATGCCAGACACGAGGTACACAAGAAGAAGGAAAATCTTGTCTTTGTGCAGCCGTGGGAAGAAGGCGAGGATGGCCAGTCGATCAAGCCCAACACCCCAAAAATACAGCAAGTTGAGGTTTTGAAGGCCCTTTTATCACAGATGCTATGTCAATTGGAGATCAATGGATAACCTGTCCGCACTTCTTACCTCGAAGAATTTCAATATCAGTGGCTCTGGGATCAATTCCATATGCGCGCCGGCGCCGCAATCCTTGAGGTGAATATTGAACCCGGACTGAGTTGTGATGACGCAGAACGCCAGAGATGCCACCAGATCATCCACGCCGAGAGATTTTGTCATGAAGCCTCTGACATACAGACGCGTCGCCAAAAAGCACCCCGACACCACGATCAAGGCAATGTTGAGTTTGGCCTGTGTCCCACCCGCCCAGTCCGGCGTCTCCCAGAATTTCGTCCCCGGAGGGTAGTTCGACGTCGAGTTCATGGCGGATACTGTGGGGAAGGAGATTAACGAGGGGCGGCGGGGACGGTAGATATTCAGTTACCCACATATCGACAGATCTTGCAGAAGACTCATCCACTCCTTCGGAGGATGACGAAGCGCGAGGTTTTATTCCCGTATGTCGTGGCATGTGTTTACAGAGAACAGTGACGCTCTGCCACGCCCATTGCAACAGGCCGTTTCATTCCGCTTCTCACTCAAACAGGAGCCTGTGGCAAAGCCCTCGGGCTCGGTGTTGAATTTATCCTAGGGGTTTATTTGTGCCAGGGATTCTTGGCGACCCCTGTTTGGTTTGGCAGTGCGGAGTGATCCTGAATCGGAGCAGTCACCTTTCTTCAGTGCAACCCTGGACGAATAACTGAGCGACTTGGTGTTAATGCCTATTATCAGGGTTCTTTATAGGTACGCGACGTCCTACACGCTGGTTGCATTCCAAAGTGGAACCGTGCCAACCTCACAAGGGTTTGCGACTGGTGCTTCGTTCCATTTTAGGACGCTGTGTTATCAGCATGACAGTTCAGTATATGACAGTTGCGAAAGACGCTAATTAGCGGGTGGCCTCTGCACGATTTTCCATGAGTCGATGTAAACGAGAATCGCACTGGCCACGTTATTCTCCACAGGACCCTGGGGTCGGTGACGATCTAGAATTCAGTCAATGCAAATAACGCTTCCCGGGCCTTCTACATGATCCGATCGGTGCTTACTGCCAAGAGAAGAGATGACTCCGGATCCTATTGCCTGTTGGCCATGAAGCTGCCAGTTCCAGGGGTATGTACCACCGCGCTGTAACATCCGGGGTCAATGTGACCCTTCCCCGGCATTAGTGGAGAACGTAATCGATTCTCACCGGGGTGGTCGGGGTGCTCGGGGACTAAGCGATGGCCCAGATCAAGTTAGGCTTCACGTGCAATTATAATCCGACTTGTTGGTCCATTACCCGACTCAATGCCAAGACAGACTTGTCCATGTCTGTAGGACCGCGCAGTAGCGTAGAGGTATCCCAGTCACAGAAGACTGCATGCAGGACAAAGCCGAAGAAAACAGAAGAGCCAGGCTCTTTCAAATGCAAAATATGCAGGCAATACCAACGACACGTGTTGTGGAATATTTCTGCGGTTAACATGCATGAGCTTGAGTGATCTAGTAATAATCCTTACCAGCCTCCTATATCGGTTGAGCATTGCAGTGCATTTGGTCGCCAACCGCGGGAATTAATAAAGCGCCCTCCTTTGGCGAGTCCAACTCCAACTCGGACTTTACGGTCTTGTCCCATGCATGCATCCTGGAAACCTATCAGGGTCTAGTTAATTATTCCCGCAAGCGACCTTTTGAAGATGCCATCCCGTGTTATTTCAGTCAACTAAGAGAGCCGTGCCTTGCATCGGTCCCTGCCAAGACTGTCAAGTTCCCCTTTGCGCGGTCATGCAACGTGACGGCATGGGCGTCCGTCTTACGTCCATTGCTGGGCCTGTCTCCTTATACGGCATGGCCGCCAACATTTGCCACTTTCCATACCTGACCCTGGTAAACAATTACCTACTACGGATACGGGGAACGCCAGCAGGCGGGTTCCTTCATTTCAAGGATGGCGCGATCACCGAGCATTGGCGGCCGATTGGTGCGGAACCGATTAGACAGAGACCCAGTCAATAATAAGGTACGCGATAACTACTCTACGCCTGGAAGAGTATATTAGCCCGCCATTGTCCGCTCGTCTACAAACCGACATCCCAGCGCCACAGACACTTGTGATCGATCAATAGACATGAAGCTCCTCACCTTGATTTCTGCAGCACTCCTGCTGGCCAATGAGGGCTCGGCTGCCCCCACGCCCGAGGATGCTACCACAACGGCGGCAGCCACCTCCAAGTGCTCCACGGTTCTGGTCCGAAAGGAATGGTATGGTTGCTTTTCCCGCATCTGTCAAAAATACGCCGAATTAGCTCACCAGGCCCTAGGAGGAAATTGTCCAAGCGAGAGCAGCTAAACTATCTAGCCGCGGTAAAGTGTCTGCAGTCCAAGCCTGCCAAGACAGCCTCGCTCTATCCCGGTGTGAAGAGCCGGTATGACGACTTCCAAGCTGTGCACATTGCCATGACAGAGAAGATTCACTTTGTGGTAAGACTGTTTGCTCCGCAGTTCTGTTATTGCCTTTTGTATAACATCGGCTATAGGGTCAATTTCTGCCATGGCACCGCAAGTTCTTGGCCATCTACGAGGCGGAGCTGCGAAGCACTTGCTCCTACTCGGGTGCCCAACCGTATTGGGGTAAGATATCACTATGGTCTTTAATGATGCCATTTTATGAAACTGACTTGAGTATCAGATTGGACCAAAGATGCGGTTAGCGAGGACGCTTGGAACTGCTCGCCTCTGTTTGACAACACCTACGGCTTTGGAGGTAAGTAGGCCTCGGGGGGGATTGAACCTCTTAGTGCATAGTGACAAGCATTAACATATGGTCCCGCTTAGGTAACGGTGACTGGCTTGAGGATATCTCCAGCCTCCCCAGCACGTCCATGGCTCCCGGTCCTCTAGAACCCAGGACGGGTGGCGGCTGTGTTTCCAGTGGCCCTTTTGCCAACCACACTGTCAGCCTGGGTCCTGGAAACAGCCTCACCTACACACCTCACTGCCTGCGCCGTGACTTCATCCCATCACTGGCCACCAAAAAGTTGACCGCAGCCGAGGTTGCCTGGGAGTCGTCTGCACCAAGCTTTTTTGAGTACACCCAGCATATCGAGATTGCCAACATGTCCTCCGATCTGTCTGGTATCACTACTCATGGAGGTGGTCACTTCAGCGTCGGCGGTATGGTTGGAGAGTTGTCTGATATGTACTCGTCTCCTGGTGATCCATTGTTCTACCTCCACCATGGCAAGCTAGACTACGAATGGAACAGATGGCAGCGTCTTGGTATGTGTTTCCCAATTATTCTCACGGCTCACCTCAATAATTGATTACTAACAATACATTAGCTTGGGCTACCCGAAAGTCCGAGATTGGTGGACCCGACACTATGTGGGCTTACCCTTACAACTACTGGGGCGATGTTCCATACACCAACATTACTCTCGACTTCACTCTAGCCTACCCCGGACTTGCATCCAACGTGACTATCCGAGATGTTATGGACATTACTTCTAGCAAGCTGTGCTATACCTATGCATAATGGGTTATTTATGTAGCGTATTTGTTGTTTCTTGGCCTAGAGCCGTACTGAAGTTACGATAGAATTTATTATTTATTAATATTTATTACCGATTTTATGATATATATCGCATTCATATTAATTTTCATTATTTTGCAAACAACGATCAAGTCTCATCTCATGGTTACACTTGTGAGCATTGTCATGTAGAACGGCACGCCAGGTCCAGGGTGGCTGACGTGACATAGATGAGGGATTGCATTTTGATGCGTGCGCAATGCACAACTCGCTAACCACGACGTCCCGCAACCACTTCAGGGTTGCACTCAGTGCTCCACACTAAAACACCTTTAAACTGAATAGCACAACCCCAGGTTGATGATCCATCTTATGACCAGATGACGGACCCCATGTGCAAATTTTAAACTTTAGTGTGTTCGGGGGCGGCTGGGACAAAGTTCAAAACGGCGCCGATCCGCCAATTGCATGTCAGTCTCGGCGCAAACGCTCCTTCGTAGCAACATATCCTTAAATTGCTGAATGTCTTCTGTTGTGCCGCCTTTCGAGCGCACGCTCACGCCACCATACGTAGAGACAAGCCCTCTTCCACAGACGGGCCAATGACTCTCCCGTGGCTTGCAGTCAGCAGTCAATAACTCAGCAGCCACCGCCTGATCCCCCAGAGCCCGGCCAAGGATTGCCAAGGCGCGGCGCGTTGGGCGGTCAACATTGGTGCTGAGCTTCTCCTCCCCGGAACACCACCAAAGGCTCCCGAACTCCCCGACGTGCCCCTCCATCATGACCCGCCGTGGCCCGTCATGGCCCATCATGGGTGGCCTCGCCAAGCTGCCAAGACGAACTAGAGAACCCTCGCAGCGGCAACTCGAGGCTAAAATTGTTATGCTTATCTTCCGATCGCATGTGACCGTGCTCTGATCCGGGCTGTGCAAGCTCTCTCTTTCTTTTTGCCTCCTTCAAAGCTTGCGTCTTCGCCCCTCCATCGCGGGTTTGATACTCTGACTTACACAGGTGGACCGTCGCTCGCGCTTCCCCATCTTCCCCAAGACGAATCGCCTCACATCGGACGCGCCATGTCTACCACGACCACGGCGCCGGCAGCGTCTGCGACCGGCGACCGGGCTCCCTCGCAGGGTGGCATTTTCGAAGGTCTCAACCCGACAGTCTACAACCCGGCCGACCCAATCATCCTCTTCATCATCCAGGCGACAATCGTCATCACCCTCACCCGATTACTATACTGGCCTCTGGGCATGATTCGCGAGCCCAGGGTTATTGCAGAAGTCATTACTGTTAGCAACCATTCTTTTTTTTTTCTTACATCAATCCTGAGTACTCCAGTCATTTAACTAATGACAAAATTAGGGTATTATTCTTGGACCATCTGTATTGGGCCGCATCCCAGGATTCACCGATGCCATCTTTCCCAAGGATGGCATGGCCCCATTCCGGCTTGCCGCCAACATTGGTCTCATTTTGTACCTTTTTCTCGTCGGCATGGAAATTAACCTCATGTATCTTTTGCGCAACTGGCGCATTGCCATTGGAGTTGCTACGCTCGACATGGCCATCCCATTCGGTTGCGGTGTTGCGCTTGCTTACGGCCTCTACCATGAGTTTGGTGACGACCCAGAGCTGGCCCCAATCAGCTTTGGAGTCTTTGCCCTGTTCATCGGAATTGCCATTGCCATCACCGCCTTCCCTGTTCTCTGCCGAATTCTCACTGCTCTGAAGCTGCTTAACACCAACGTCGGTGTCATCGTCCTGACCTCTGGCATTGTCAATGACGTTGTGGGGTGGATTCTGCTTGCTCTTTGCGTTACCCTGGTCAACTCCGGCGCAGGCGTGACAGCTGTTTGGATCTTGCTCGTGACGGTGGGGTTCGCCTTGTTCTTGGCGTTTGCCGTGCGGCCGTGCTTCATGTGGGTACTTCGAAAGACTAAGAGTCTGGAGAATGGGCCAAGTGAGGCTGTTGTTGCGTTGACGATCTTGCTGGTCTTTGCGTCTGCATTCTTCACCAGTGTCATCGGTGTCCACTCCATTTTTGGCGCCTTCATGGTCGGCCTGATGTGTCCTCATGAGGGTGGCTTCGCTATCAAGCTCACCGAAAAGATCGAGGATCTCATTTCGACCCTCTTCGTACCTCTCTTCTTTGCGCTCTCGGGCATCAACACCAATCTTTCACTACTAGATAGCGGAATCATTTGGGGTTATGTGGTTGCAGTCATCATCACTGCATTCTTTAGTAAGCTTCTTGGAGGCACATTAGGTGCCCGCTTGAACGGTCTGGTTTGGCGCGAGTCGTTCACCATCGGAACCCTCATGTCTTGCAAGGGTCTCGTGGAGCTCATTGTTCTCAACATTGGACTGCAAGCAAAGATTCTCAGCACCAGAACATTTACCATTTTCGTTGTCATGGCTCTCGTCACTACATTTGCTACCTCGCCATTGACCATGTGGCTTTACCCCCCTTGGTACCAGAGAAAGCTTGAACTATGGAAGCAGGGCAAGATTGATTGGGAGGGCAATTCGCTTGAGCCTCATGACGACACCCAAGCCGCCGGAGAAAGCAAGCATGCCCCGAACCGAATTCTCGTCTATCTCAGGACCGATGGACTTTCCAGCCTTTTTTCTGCCATTTCGTTCTTCACTGCAGGCCCCCGCGGCGAGAGCTGCAACGACAGCACCGATGGCGAGAACCAACCGGCTTCAGAAAAGAGTGTGGCGCATCCAGCATTGGCATCGTCATTGCCAGGGGGGGAGAAAGCAACGCCACCACAGCCACTTCTCAATATCCATGGATGTCGCTTGGTCGGACTGACGGAGCGAAACTCATCAGTGATGAAGGTGTCCGAAATCGAAGAGTACGCCGGCCACGACCCCATCATCAAGGCTTTTGGCACTTCTGCAAACAACACATCCCGCGACGTTGAAGTCACCGGGCAGATTGCTGTTGTTCCCGAAGAGTCTTTTGCAGACACGCTCGCCACCGAGGCAGCGAAACTCACAGCCGACCTGGTCCTCGTCCCATGGAGTGAAACTGGAACCATTTCAGAACTTCCTTCTTTTTACAGCGCGTCAAGAGGCGACCCTCTTTCCAACGGAGACTTTTCGTCCCTGATGAAGAATATCTTTGACCAAACCGGTCCAGTCGCCAATGTGGGCGTGTTCATCGAGAGCACGCTGCTGGAACCAGCCAACGGCCAGCCATTGACCCATTCACTTTCGAGACAGGTCTCTGGACGCAGCAAATCCGAAGTTCGCGACCCATCAGTGGTCAGGTTTCGTACAGCTGAAAGCCGCCGGCAGAAGCGCATCTGCGCGCTGTATACAGGCAGTCCCGACGATATCTACGCTGTCCGCTTGGCTTTGCAGTTCGCTGAGAAAGGAAACATTGTGGTGGAAATCGTCTCTCTGGAAGACCGGCAAGGCAGCGAGGATGCGGTATTTGAGCTGATCAAGTCCGGCATCCCAGAAACGGTTGCTGACAGGGTCACCTTTACGAAGATCCCTTACAACGCCGAAACTTTGGCCTCGAATCTACTCGAAATTCAACCCCAGAATGAACAGATAATCACCTTCCTGATTGGTCGCTCAGTGCCTAGGTCAGTTAGTGAAGCAGCAGGATCTGAATCGAGCAGTCTGAGGACCACACTTGGGTCCGTTGCTGCTGGTCTCTCCAAAGAGATTCGAAAGTCTGCAGCGGCAAATATCAGCTTGCTCGTGTTGCAAGCTAAGTATGTGGCCACAGAAAGGCCTGCCGCAAAGGGTAAAACGAGCTTTGACTCTACTGGTAGTGCTGATTAGCTCGGATCAGAGATACGGCAGTGATGCAATGCGATTTGGTTTATGGTTATGACTTTCCATTGGTATACAACTTGACATTACGACGATCATGTATCTATTGAAATATGAAGATAACTATCAAATATGAGAAATGAATATTCACTGATGTCATTTTCTACATCCAGAATATATGCCATCCAGGTATGGGCTTCTCAGTGGCGATATGTGAGGTTTTTGTTTGCTGTGGCCTGGCACCATTGCATGGTCTGATAACCAGAGCTACCCAAACATATCGTACGTTAGTTAAGGCTGTCCAAGTATACGGGACATGCTTCTCCCGATTGGCTGCTTGCAATGCCAATTGTCAAATTCGGCCAGTCAACAGTAGGTCGGGAGAACGTTTAGCAGCTTAGTATGTTTCTAGTTAGATCCCGAGCCCGCACCACTCTCTCCGCAAAATGGCCCCGCTTCTCCGCGTGGAGGAAGACACCCCACGATGAGTAAGGGAAAACGTTTTGCCAAAACGGTATCCGTTGAGTCGATTGAGCTGGTATGATCTGATGGCATATAAGACATATCATTCTGCATACAAGGCGTTGTTGTCAATATCCTGGGGCCAAGAGAATTCTGTGTCGACTTTCACCACCAACTCACCCATTGGGCCATATCTTTTGTTCAACTAAATCCAATAGTCAAGCCAATGTCAGAACTACCAAAGGTCAAGATTGCCGTTATTGGGGTGGGCCTCATTGGTCCTCGCCATGCCAAGACGGTAGTGGAGAGCAACGATGCCGAGCTCGTCGCCATTGTTGATTTGATGCCTGGGGGTCAAAAGCTAGCCGAAGAGCTGGGCACAGCTTACTACAAGTCTGTTTCCGAGTTGCTCGCCTCTTCCCACAAGCCAGACGCCGCCATCATTTGCACGCCCAACCACACACATGTCCCTATTTCAGAAGAGTTGGTGGCTGGGGGAGTTCACGTCCTGGTGGAAAAGCCAGTCTGCACCGACATTCAAAGCGGCAAGGACCTGATCAAGCAGCTGCAGAATTCCAACGTCAAGGCCATCGTCGGGCACCACCGCCGCTTCAACCCGTACATGGTCAAGGCGAGAGAAATCGTCTCTTCTGGCTCATTAGGCAACGTCGTCGCCATTAACGGCATCTGGGCGACCTTCAAACCCCTCGATTACTTTGATGCGCCAGCAGAATGGCGACGGGATAAGACTGGCGGAGTGGTCCTGATCAACTTGATTCACGAGATTGATTTACTCCACTATCTATTTGGACCCATCGTACGAGTGCACGCGGAAAAGACTATTTCTCAGCGTGGCTTCAACGCCGAAGAAGGTGCTGTGCTCACGCTGAGGTTCAAGTCGGGCGCTGTCGGCAGCTTCCTGGTGTCGGACAATCTCCCCTCTCCGTACAACTTTGAGGCCGGCACTGGAGAGAACCCGTTGATTCCCAAATCCGGGCAGGACTTTTACCGTATTTTCGGCACTGAGGGATCTCTGAGCGTCCCTGATATGACGACATGGTCGTACAATGGCACGAAGAAGTCGTGGCACTCCGAGTTGGTCAAGGACCAAGTGCCGGTGCCGGAGGGAATTCCTTTCGAGCTTCAGCTGAGCCACTTTGTGAGGGTAATTAGAGGCCAAGAGGAGCCGAGCTGTTCCGTGGAGGCCGGACTGGCAGCCATGGTGGTTTGCCAAGCCGTCAAAGACGCGCTGGAGGAGAATACAACTGTTGATATAGAGTCATTTACATTTTAATTAGACGGCCTCAAGCCAGAATTTCGTTCGACGATAAATCGGGTTTCCCTGTATCCGCGACGTCCAGGGTGAGCTGTACCATGGACCAGGTTACACCAATGTTTACACGTCACATGTATCGGTGTGGTTTGCGCAAAAGCAAATCCTTCCCGCTGTTGCATTGAATGGCAAGCCAGATTTTAGTGGTCAATTCTGGACGTGTGCGACATGTAGACTACATGTGTGATTTTCGCGAAATTTGCACTTTAGAGTACGTACATAAAACGTAGACGCAGACGCCTCGCCTAATTACCGTCGTTATAGTGGTTTGGGTGGGTGGGTAAGCCAGAACGGATGTTTCCGTTGAGGCTCTCTCGTCAAGTAGGAATGAATGAATGAATTTTTAGATGGAATCGTCCTTACTTTGACCGCACAATTTAGATCATACGAGCTGATATTTAGGGCTGTTGGGGGCCGTCAGGTGTGACACAAATAGCGGTGGGGCCTGCTAAGCCCTGCGAAACCCTGCGGTGTCGGGACGAAAGAGGGTCAAGACAGTCTGACAAGCGTTCGCTTTTTTTCTCGTCTCATGTCATCTCGCATCCCCCTGGGCGTTGTGAATACGATTAATCTGTGGGATGACGGGAATACATTGTGATGGAGTTAGTTGTCCTGGATGACGATGGCCTCTTTTTGCTGTTTGAGCTTGCTTGATGGGTTCTACCAGGTGGGGCTCGCCCGCAGTGTCGATCAGCGATGCGATGCGATGCGATGCGATGCGATGCGATGCGATGCGATGATGCTGGCTTGCCGGTCGTCGCAGCAAAACAGCCGGCGGACCAGCCAACCACGGCATTTGAACAAGACTTGGCAGGCACTGGGTGGACACTTGGCGTTTGGAGACGTCTACGCAATGAGGTAATCAGACGTCAGATACGAACCGGCGCAAGACATTTTTAGGGTAAGGGAATCCGTGATTCGACGTTGCATCGAGTGACACGCAAGTCGGCGCCACCTGCTCGCTGTCAGCAGTGGGTGGGAAGAAATGACACGACGACGACGGAGGACAAGACGAGGTCGGGATGCCAGAGCAGAGCCCGGCCGCAGTCTTTGTACGGCGCGCGGCCTCCAAGTCGGGAGAGACACAGAGAGAGACGCACAGAGACACCGGCCCATGGGACCCAGCCTGCCGGGCCAATTGCCATGCTGAATCCCGTCGGACAGCAGACTTTCCCATGTCGGGACGACGGCGCGAGGCCTAGAACCATCCGCAGCCCCTCCACCACGCGGGGCGTCACATGGCCGAGTGGCTGTAATTGGCGTGAGACAAGGCGTTCTGCGGTACGTGTGGACTGGGCGACACGACGAGAGAAACGAAAAATCACACAATGCCAATGCTATTTGTGTTTGTGTGTGTGTGTGTGTGCTTGTGTGGTCCTGTTAGAGCATGAGGATGAGAGGTTGGGGCTGGCTGGCTAACACTAGCCAGCCAAATAGGACCCGGTTTCACAGCCACGACATCCACAACTGGAACAGCGGACATGCTTGGGCTGAGAACGCACCGAAGCGAGTTCCCAGTCTAAATTGTCCTTATCCTGGTTGGCGCGATTCTTATAACGCGGACAGAGTGTGGACAGTACGTGGACAGTCCTGTATGCGGACCGGACGGAGAGCGATAAAATTCAGATGGTCGGCGATCTGCCAGGTTCAGGCCCCCCCCACTCCGGAATTCCCTCTTCCCCATGCCTCTTCCCTGTCTGTGCCTCTTCTGTCTGTGCCTCTCTCCCTGCGCGAACAGGGATGCCACGGAGCAGCGGCCATGGTGTGCCATCCTTTCGGTCCCCATCCAGGCCCGATCCTCTAGGGAAACCCGCGGAACCCAGCAAACATGGCAGAATCCGGGAATGGAGTCGTCGCTCCAATTGCTGACCGCAGCGCAGGCGCCCGTTGACCAACCAGTGCAGCGGGTGTCACTCTGTGTCACTCGGTCGCCGCGCCGTGATTGGGCCCGCGCCATGCCGTTTGCTCAGCCATGCCGGCATGTCAGTTGCCTTCTTCCCGTGGGATGCCACATCAGCTGCGTTTTGGTTTGTGTTCAGTAATGGCCGCCGCCGGTTGAGTTTTCTGCTAGGGCTGAAGCGGCTGAGATGGCTCGGATGGGGCCTGGAACCCCCCCAGCTGGGTCGGTGGCGCAACTATTGGGGCCCCATTGCGGACTGGAGATGCAGCAGAGCTCCGCAATGCACCACACAATGGACCACTCGGTGCACCACGCAGTCCACCGCGCAGTCCACTGCGCTGTCCACCACTCAATGCACCCAGAAAAGAGAGGGTCGAGGTTGAGAGGGGAAAGCCCAGGGCCGGGGAGGAGGGGGCCAAGCCATGCCGAACCAAGCCCAGCGTGGACGACCGACCTACTTACTACTTTACCATTCTTAATATGACTGCCCAGCCTATACCCATCCTTGTGCTTGTGCTTGTGCTTGAACTTGCAGTGCCAACCGCAGACGCAGACGCAAGTCGCTGAACGCTTCCCCTCTCTGCAGCGCGCATCCATCCATCCATCTGGTTGCAGATCTGGTTGCAGAGGCGGCCGTGGCCTGCACCCATGGAACACCCAAACACCAACCCCGCCGACTGGAGGCCGACCAGAGAGGACGGCCAGTCGGACCAACAACCACAGCAGTTTCAACAGTACCAGCAGTACGAGCAACAATACCCGCCTCAGTACCAGCCTCAACACCAACAGCAGCAACCCTACCCGGGCGAGGTCTCCCCCGAAACGCCTCAAGTGGTCTTCCACCGACCGCCCGAGCTCAGCTATGCCGGAAACACCAACACAAACCCTTTCGGTGACCCCGCGACGCCGGGCTTCGCAAGCACGCCCGGCCATGCCCCGTCGACTCCCGGATACATGCCCCGAGCCGCCGCGCCGCTTGCGAACGACCCCAATTACCCATATGGCACGCCGCCCATCGGATGGGACACATTTGCGCCCACGCCGGGCTCGCGGTATGGATTCCACAACAGAGAGGGCAGTCAGACGGAGCTGCTGGACCCTTACCTCGAGAACCCTCGCCAGAAGAAGCGCAATTACCCGCCGGGCTCCCGTGGCTTCTTCGCCCGCGCCTGGGACATGTACGAGGACTTCTGGCTCATGTCCTGGACCATGATCTTATTCCTCTTCTGCGGCATCATGTTCGCCGTAGGCCACCACCTGTTCTACTCCAGCCTCGAGGGAAAGGAGGCCCACTCGCAGATGATAAAGCTGCGCTACGGAACCGCCCTCGCCTTCCTGTCCAAGGCCAGTCTCGTCACCGCCGTCATCCTGGCTTTCCGCCAGCGGGCGTGGATGATGGTGCGCCGCAAGATGCTGAGCCTCGGCGCCGTCGACTCCCTCTTCGCCGCGGCCGAAGATCTTTCCGCATTATTCAACTGGGAGGCGCTGAGGAGCGCCAAGTTGGCCATGTGTCTGGCGCTGTACATCTGGTGCACCCCGCTCATCGTCATTCTTACGTCTGAGACTCTCTCCGTGCAGCCGACGAGCCAGTCTCAGGACACGACCTGCCCGTCGGTTCGCACCCTCAACTTCTCGCACGAGGGGAACCTCAACTGGCGCGAGCCCGTGAACATGGGCAACATCTACGAGATGTCCGCCTCGGTCTGGAACACCACCATGAGCCCTCCAAAACCGGGCGACAACAATTCCTTCGATTACTGGACTGGCCCGAGCCAGCAGTTCCAGACGATTGCCAACCGCGCAAAGTTCAACCTGAAGACGGTCGCAAGGAGAACCGCGTACCAGGAGATTTGCGGTTCTGGGTGGAACTGTTCCTTTGCCATTCAATTCACTGGGCCGGGGTACAAGTGCGAGCAGGTTGCCAGCGGCGTTGATTCCGAGGTCAAAGAGCTGGGGGGTTCGTTGCCGCGCTTCAACACGAGCGACATCTTACCCAAGGGGAACTTTTCTTACTTTGCCGTGGCCGATGAAGGCGACTACCCCGCTCAGGAACTCGATACCGGCAGCGCTGGAATTCCAAAATTCCCACCTCCGTACCCGGCAGAGCTTGGTGCCTTCAAGACCGAGCCGATCATCTGGATTGGATACGCCGATGTAAAGAACCTGTCCCAAATTCAGCCCTCTAACCGCAGCGTCAAGGGGTGGGACGAGGCGTACACGCCCAAGATCATGGGGTGCCGGTACCGCATGATGGACTACAATGTCACCTTCAACTACACAAACGGCATCCAGAACGTGACGGTCACAAACCGGACGGACCTGGGCAGCATCATCGACACCAAATTTATCCGGGGCGTCAAGGACACCGAGGACGGGACATGGGACAATGTGACGGCTGTGCCCAGGTCCAACTTTGTGCTGGCCAACACGGACGTCGCAAAGTACCGGCGCGTGGCGGCATACCACTCCATCGGCAAGCTGATGCGGTCCTTTCTCAACGGGACCATCAAGATGCCCAACATTATCTCCGAGACAGAATTCATCGAGACCCGCCTGATGGTCCAGCCCAACTACCTGCCCGTGCACAACTTCCCGACAGAGGTGGAAAAGTTTTACGAAGAAATCCTCCTGTCCATGATTGCCAACCCTTCCTTCATCTCCGTCGCGTGGGCGAGCGACCCCTCGAAGCCCAGCGGGCCGAACCCGGGCGGCCACGAAACAAGGTACCCCTGCGTGCGATACCGCGTGGTCAACACCTACGTCTATCACAAGGAAGAGCTGTGGGCGGTGTACGCGGTGTCGATCCTGTTCGCCGTCATCGGCGTGGCGCTGGGCCTGATGGCGATCCGCGAGCTGGGCTACATGCGGGACACGCGCTTCTCGTCGATCGTGGCGGCGACGCGGGCGCAGAGCCTCAACAAGGTCCGCTGGGACCGGGAGCGTGAGATCCGCGACCTCAAGGTCGGCTTCGGCGAGGTGCCGGGCCACTCGGGCGAGAAGACGCAGGGCTTCGGGCTGGAGGGCGACGTGACGCAGGACAAGCCCCGGCAGCTCTACCGGTCGCCGGCCATCGGCATGATGGACTGGGGCGACAAGGCCGTGCGGAGGAGGAGCCGGTACAGCGGCATATTCGACAGCGTACCGGACCTTCCGGGAACACCGCAACCGCCCGGCACGGCAGGGTCCACGGGTTACGCCGGCGCCGGTGGGTACACGACGGCGACGGTCGAGGGCGGACACCTCTCGCCGGGGCTGTCTCCGGGGCTGGCCCACGGAGCGGGAGGCGGAGACGGCGGTGCTGCGGGACACGGTGTCCGCTCTACCACGCCGGATGCTCCAGCTCAAGGAGGTCCAACACAGGCACCAAGCGGCGGATACCAGGGACACGGGCATGGGTTTGGGGGGCAGGCGTAAAACGGACGACGGGGTGCATCATGAGCGAGTATTGATACCGTCACTGCTTTTGTGACGAAACAAGCAAGCGTTGGTCTTTTTTTTTTTAATTAAAAAGCAGTTTAATGTTTAGACAAATACCATTCCCACCCTGCCACATTGCAGTATTATACCATCTCATCTCCTCCCATCTCTTCCCCTTTCGCTTGGCAGTTTTATCCTGCTGCCTGCAACTTCCAACCCCCTCCACTCGCACCCTTGGCGCTAAAAAAAAAAACCACGTGGGGTATGGCGGGCAAAGCACCACCATGTTTCCAGGCCGCTGGCATCGGCGGTCAAGGTCAAACGTGTCAGCTTTTTGCAACCGCAATCATGGTCGAGACGCGCGCAGCCCATGACCTCTCCGCCGCCGCGCTGGGCGGGCCGCTGACCATCCAGGACGGCCATTTTGTCGACGCCCACGGCCGCGTCGTCGCCCTGCGCGGCCTCAATGTCTCGCCGACCAGCAAGCTGCCGACCGAGCCCAACGGCCTGTCCCACCTCACCGATGGCTTCTACGACCACCGCACCGTCACCTTCGCGGGTCGCCCTTTTCCCCTGGACGAGGCGCCGCTGCACTTCCGCCGCCTCCAGGCCTGGGGCCTCCCGTTTATCCGCCTGCTCGTCACCTGGGAGTCGCTGGCGCATTCCGGGCCCAACCCGAGCACCGACCTGGACCTGGAGTACATCGACTACCTCAAGGCATTGGTCGAGCTGATGCCCAGCTACGGCATCAAGTGCTTCATCTGCGGCCACCAGGACGTCTGGAGCCGATACAGCGGAGGCAGCGGAGCTCCCGGCTGGACGTTTGAGGCTGCCGGCCTGGACATTGAGGCCTTCTCTGAGACCGGCGCCGCCTACATCCACGGCCAGGAGGAGTGGAAAAAGGCCAATGGCCTCATTGATGCGCGTGAAGCAAGCGGTCCCTTTGTGTGGCCGTCCGGGTACCAGAAGCTCGCCGCGTCCACCATGGCCACCCTGTTCTGGGCCGGAGACGCACTGGCCCCGAACCTCAAGTGCCAGCGATCGCCCATCGGCGGCAAGGGCAGCCCCGAGACCGTCTCAGTCCAGTCCTATCTCCAGGATGCCTTTATAGAGGCATTCGGCAAGCTCGCCGATACGCTGGGCCCCCTGGAGGCGTTCATTGGCTTCGAGGCCATGAACGAGCCGCACCGGGGTCTCATCAGCCTGCACGACTTTCATGGATGGAACTACGACACCGATCTCCACATCGGCCACTACCCCTCGCTCGCTCAGGCGCTAGCGCTCGGTAGCGGCTATGCCCAGCACGTCAACTTCTACGTCAAGTCGTGGCCGTGGCCGACTCGCATCTCCCACCGGTCATATATCGACCCCAAGGGCAAGTCGGCCTGGCTGCCCACCAACCCCAGCGTCGACACCCACGCTCAGCACGGCATGGGGCAGTGCCTGTGGCGGGCCCACGGTGTTTGGGAGTGGGACGACAAGAAAAAGGTGGCCACGGTGCTGGACAAGGATTACTTTGACGTTGATCACCGACCCGGGCGTGAAAGACAGCCCATTGAGTGGTATCGTGACTTTTATGCCCCCTTCATCAAAAGGTTCTCCGAGAGAGTCACCCGCAACTCTTCTAATCGCATGACTCTTCTTGCGCCCATCCCCAACGAGTTTATGCCTCCCTGGCCTGCCCAGCAACCGCCGAGCGAGGAGGACAAACGCCAGACATACACGGTCAAGACGGTGATTGACACTGAACGCCCGTCCAACTTTGTCTATGCGCCGCACTTTTACGACCTGAACGTGCTGTTCGGCAAACACCACGCCTTCATGCATGTTAACGTCCAAGGCCTCGCCAGGGGCATGTTTATTCTCAACGCTCTGTACTTTGGGGCCAAATCATTGCGCAAGAACTACAGAAAACAAATTGGAAATATTGTAAGATACGGCCAAACCGCGCTGGGCCCGGTGCCCACCATCATTGGAGAGATTGGTATTCCTTTCGACATCAACCAGAGAGCTGCGTTCACGACAGGATGGTATGACAAGCAGCGCGACCTGATGAATGGTCTCATCGCCGCCATGGAAGACAACATGGTTGGGTTCACGCTCTGGAACTACAATCCCCACAACAAGACCGAGTACGGAGATGGCTGGAATAAGGAGGACTTTTCCATCATCAACGGAGACGACGAGACGGACGGTACCCCAGCACGTCCCGACTACCGAAACAAGGCTCACGAAGACGATGAGCTCTATCGTGGAGGCCGAGCCCTGGATGTCATAATTCGGCCGTACGCGGTCAAGATTGCCGGCAAGCCGGTGCGCTCGGATTGGAACCACAAAACACTGAAATATGAGTTTGAGTGGGTCAGCGAAGGTAGCTCGGAAAAGACAACAGACACTTCTTGCCTGACGGAGGTCTATATTCCCAGCTACCATTATGCAAAGCACGATCTCCTGATCAATGTGAGCGATGGCGACTGGTCCTTCAACCCAGCCCAGCAGACACTGCTTGTTCGTCACCGCCCATCTAATACAAAGGCGCATCACCGGCTGGTAGTCGAGATCACCGGCCTCCAGAAGCATCTCCTGGGGAGGGCGGCCGCAAGACGCCAGGCCGGTCCTCCTAACACACTCATTGATCTCTTGCCGGCGGAGTTTGAAGCCTGGCTCGATGAGAAAGACTTTGGCGCCGAGGTTTGGTTCGCTTGTGTTGCAGTGGTAATCGCCATCCTGGCCGCCGTGGTGCAGTTGTTTCTTGCCAAATAGAGAGGCATAGAATTGTTTTTGATTTTGGGTTTCGTACCGCTAGACATAGATAAGATGCTAGAGACATCCTAGACGGGGCGCCAGGTGCATGGTATATAAGCCCACACCGTCTCGTAGATTAAACGAGATGACACCTTACGACATTTAACATGATTAGTTGTTTGCTGTTTAAAATGAATATAATTGTTCATGATCCGTGAAGTCCCGTCTCCGCGGAACTCCGTCCGAAAGGCTTCGTTACATAACAAGGCAATGCTGCCGAATTGGCCGAGGGATAGGCAAAACGGCTTAATGCTCCCGCCAGCTCGTACTACTCTTCTTCACTTATAATCCTTCTATTAATTTTAGTACACTTGCCATTTTCAGCTTTTATTACCTTTCTAAGATTTATAGTTAAATTTTATATTCCTCCTCTGCAGGGGGGCAGGCCAATAGCTGGCTTTGCGTTCAATGGCCTTGCCGGGGTTTGCCTAGGCAATAGGACCCCACTCTCACTCCCGGCATCACCTTCGGCATCGGAAAGCACAGATTTTAGGGGAGATACTTACCAAATGGGTACTACAATATATCCCGTTGAGTGCCGGGTAGCTGCACCGACGTGCCCTACCCCACACGACCCTGGCCAAAGCAAGATGACCTAAAGTGACATCAATAATTTGCTATCGCTATTCACAGTGCAAGGTAGTTTTATGCAGATCTGGTAATCGTTGGGAATTATTCTACAACCTGAATCAGGTGGAAATTGATGTACCTTGAATTAGAGGCTCTTCGATTTGCTGGAATCTCCTGCCCGTGGCCCAAGTGCAGCTGCCTGGGACTCAAAGTGATACTCTTACGTTAAGTGAACCAGCGGCTACATAAAGAGCAATGGCTAAATAAGAATTTTTAGTGTAAACCTAGATAGCCCTATTTGAGAGGGGCAAAGCTGGAACCCACAGTCCTTCACTCCGTCGGACTTTTACATCTGTTCACCGGCTTTAAGTGGTACGACGAAAATTCGCTTTCCCGTATAGGAAATTGTTCAGGGCCACGTACTCCACCAGGATGATCAGCATCAATGAGTCTGCTCTTTCTCAGGCCATGAAAGCTGAAATACCATGGTACGTACGGGTACCTATCATTGAAATATCGCCTCATTGGTTTGGATTGGCATGAAAGATAGTGGCTGAACCTACGCGCCGAGTTTTGGTTCCCATTTCATCTTAAATGGAGGTTCCGGGGGATGTGTCCGCCAACGCTCCGGGCACCCGGCTCAGGGCTTCTGTCACGTCTTGATAAAGTTACACTACAGCGATTAAGTGTGAGAATCCGCACTTCCTGCTACACTTGTCGGTTAGTCGGCTAGACGCTTGCAACTACCGGCGCGGATAGCAGCCGTTATCAATGAGGACCCTGTACGCCTGCCACTCTTAGGCCCAGGTCATAACATTAGGTTTAGGGGAGCCGGTGTCACGGTTGTTTGCATGGAGTATTAATTTCGGGTAATAGCGAAACAAACACAAAGGGCGGCCAACATCCAAATATCTACCTGGGTAAGGCAAATGTATTTAAAACTCGTCTTCCCGAGGACTTTCTCCATGGCTTTGAAATTCTGACATTCATACTCTTCTTCTTCATCCCAAATATTCCCACCATCCTCCATAGCACTATATTGCGACAATATCACCAAAATGAAGTTCGCCATTGTTCTTACCGCCGTCTCCACCCTTATTGGGGCCGGCCTGGCCTCCCCGGCCTCCCCCATGCCCAATGAGATGGGAGTTTTTCACATTATGGAGGAGCGTGCGTGTGCTGCATGCGGAAGCGCCAGGGGCGTAAGTAAAAAGGCGGCGAGCAGATATTGCGGGACGTTACTAATTAATGCGTGTCCAGACTTGTATTGGTTGCGTCGAGTCCTGCATGCACCTATGCCGGGTAAGTAATAGAAAAGAACAACAGAAACCATTACTATCGAGGCATCGTATTAACCTAGATCAAAATACTCCAGTAAACAAATGTGGCATCGTGATGGACATGAGAGCTTCTGGTCATTGTATGGAGTTCTCCATTGGAGGCTCAGCTCGGCCAGCCATTAGTGGGCCTTTCTCTTCGGGGAACGCAAACATCTCGGAACTATACAATTCTATTCTTGAATAATTTATAAATTGAAATATATAAGAATTTACCTCCTCTTTCATCTTTACTTAACAAACCAGCTATTGGGGCAGGTTAGTCGCACATCACACGGCGGGGTATTACCTAACCAGTCACTGGACCAGTTTTTAAATATTGAATCCCGCTGTTTGTGTATCTGTTAGAAGTTATGTCAACTAGTCGGTGACCAGTGAGAGGCTAGGCGAAATTATCAGTGAGTCAAATCAATGACGCATCAATCCGATAGAAAGTAAACTAGGATAGGATTCTGTCGCATTTAGTGTGATCAGTCATCTATTTCTGGACATACATGACGATGGAAGAGCATCGTACTGTGAACTCTGAAGTATATCAAATGGCTGGGCATGCCACCCTACATTTATCTCTGGCTTAAAGCTGCAGGTTTATTCGTCTGATAGAGCTAATATCACTTAGTCACGGCAAATGGGCAAGGCATCAAAGTTTATGAATTATTTCCCATTTTTTTAATCTAGTTTGTTTATTTTACAGTTTTGGGTTCATTATTCCAATCATGGTCGCTAAAGTTCAATGCATCTTTTTTACTCGGCATCCAGTGGGCACCTTGGGGCGGTGTTGTTCACCTGGATTCCTCCACGCTTCTTCTCGTGGCTGTCGTGGAAGGGCAGCGCCCAGCCGCCCTCAGTCTCTGGAGTGGCGAGCCAGAGACGAAGCAGGTGTCGTCGAGGAGTGGGAGGGTTGTGGTCTGCGGAGAAGGTTTGTTAGTTTCTTGGTTACGTTTGGAGAAGCATAATGGGGGGCACAAAAAGCTTACCTGTGTAGGCAGTTCGGGCGTGGAGGAGGTGAGAGTTGGACACGAACTGAATGTCGCCAACTTCGAGAACCATGTGGAGAGCCAGCAGCTGGCAGGTATCCTCGAGCACCTGCATGGCGCGCTTCTGAGCATCGCTCAGAGGGGGTATAAGACCCTTATCAGAGAATCGGGTCAGGGATCGGACGAAGTAAGGATCCCACTTGCAGTAAACGCGACCCTTGCCGCCGTTCTCCAAGTAGAAGATGGGCTGGCGGAGCCACTCCTCCTGGCCCTCAGAGGTCTCGCCCTTGCGGTCGAAGTACCAGATGGGCTGGGTCAGGAGGTCGGCCACGTCGGGGTGGTGAGCCTGTAGGTAGTTCCACACGTTGTGGATGCTGACAATGTCGCTCTCACCTCCCTCGAGGGCGCGGTGCACGCAGAGGAGGCCGACGATGTCGCCATCGTCGGCGTGGAAGAACTGGCGGGCAGTGGTTCTGTAGATGCGGACCTTGTCAATTTGGGTGGCGTCATCGCCGACGTCCTTGACATGGCCCAGGACGTGGCCGAGGCCATTTTGGGACACAAAGTATCCAATGTAGGTGCCAAGGCCCATGTAGGCCACGGCGTTCTTCAGGGGTCCCCAGGACTGGGCGGGGAATCGCTTGAACAGGATGAAGCCCTTGCCGTTGAGCAGATCCTCACGTAGCTCACCCAGGGCCTTGCTGAGAATAGGGAGGGGAAAGTTTTCCTTTGGAAAGCATGTTAGTCATGGGCGGTCGAGGACACAGCTTTGACTGGTTCGCATGCATACCTTTGAGATTCCTGTCAGAGGAGTGCCACTGGCGATGAAACGGTCGGAGGTGTCGCTCAGCTCCTGGATCTCCTCATCGGTGAATGGGTGAGTCCACTTGTCGGGCTGGTTCTCGTAGTCCTCCTTCTTCCATAGCGTAGGGCCAGTGATCTCCTTGGGGAAGTCGGCGTAGGGCCTGAGCTTCTCGTACAGAGGGTTGTGCTGGCCGGAGGTCCGGATGCCATCTGGGAAGATGCTGCGGGGTGCGTCGGCGTTCTTGACCTGGGGCAGAGCGCCAGCCGCCGAGTGAGACTCGTCAATCAAAGCACCGGGCGCCATGGTTGTATCAATTGAGTATGGGGGAATGAATGTAAGTGGTCAATTGAGGGCGGGATTGTGTCTTGCAGGACCTTTAATTCTTCCTCTTACACGGGACCCAAAGTCCCGGAATGCTTTTATATCCCAATCCCACTTCCGTTGTCGGCCCCGCATCATGGCGATTGCGTCTTCGCCAGCGAGGGGCGTTGGTCGATCTGGAGATTGCGTGCTCAAAGGTCGATATCACGGAGTGGCGCACAACCTCCATGACACCCCAGACTAGTGCACAGTCCACACGTGGAGAGGGTCCCGTGGAGAGGGGCAGGCCAATCATGGGCCTGGATCCGACATGACGTTATTTAGCATTGGCGTCTCATACTTGTCATGCTGTTGGGAAACAGCCCATGCAGCGAGCGTGTACCAGAGCCAGAATATGGGCATCGGTATATGCCGGGCCCAATTATTCGGGGAGATTATCGGCATTTGCCTTATCGTGCGCAATCTCTCTCGTTCCAACTCCCCGTCGTAGGACACGCAGGCTCCGCAATTCCGCATGTCAATGGCCTCGCGCCTCGTAACGCGGTTCCTTAGAGGGCGAGCTAACGCCATGTAACAGTCTGTGCCTGGTGGCAGTGGCTTATCAGATTGGTAATCTGATCGGCGGGCACCGTTTACCGACCATACGATGCGAGCCAAATCCGGCATCGCCTAGTTAGAAGTAGCTGCCTCCATTTACCCGGTCGAGAGAAGAGAAGATAGTCCGTCCACTGAACGTTCAAGTTCTGAGTTGGCCCATGCGCCCAGTACGAATCAGACGCCTCAGCACGTACGTGTAGCATTGTCCTGCGCCGGAAATCGGTAAGCAAGACGGGCGATTGGTCATTCGAGTCGCGGTGGGTAAAAAATCTAATTATGCCATGGGCACAGTTTAACGCCGACTCGGGAGGGGCACACCAACTCATCCAAAACCACATTCTCCACGCAGAGGGCTCCTACGACCCGCTTCACTGGCAAATAGATTCTTTTTCCGTTATTTGATACGTGCCCCCGGATTAAAAGAATGAGTAATTTTTTTTTCAACCGCAGATGATTTCTCGTTGCAGTCAGAGCCTTGCGTGTGTTCCCGTACATACTCAGACACGTGGCGCAGTTGTCAATTAGCCTTTGTGCCATGACAGCCCGATTGTAATGTATCATTGGTCTAAGATGTCTCTTTAACATTTTTCGGGGAAAAGATAGCAACCTCTAGAATCTCCCATATTTATTTGATAACCCTAAACCAAGTCCCAAATAACAATTAAAATAACCTCGAGTATAGTGGATTACTTTAGGGCGTATTTGTATTTATAATGTCTGTTTTCCAATCTGGCCACTTTACATGTTTCGTTCGGTACTCATTGATGCATGCTAAACATCTTGTTTGGCTACGAAGTAACGCTGCAACGACATACCCTATACTTCAGCAACTGGATTACTTCGGACCTGGACGAGAATATGTGCTTGTAGTCACTATTAAAGTTGAATTAAAATAATTTCGGGCAGAATAAATTATTTATTGACTATATAGAGTGTAGGAAGCAATAATAAATTGAGGCGCATGGAGGTGGCGTTGCCATTGCATCAAGGTATTAATACTGTGAAACATCCAGGAGAAATATCTCGGAGGCGGTAAGGCCTAGTAGATTATTATTTCCATGATTGCCATATTATCATTACAAAGCTACATGACACCCAGTATGGCTCAACTCATTTATTACTGAAATTTGATTCCCATGACATCTTCATGAAGCTTTTCGGTAGCTGCCGACTTTTCCTGCCTATGGCGGCTTACTTTGGCTATGGCCTTCTGCCGTTCTTGACCGCCTGAATTCTTGGCACTCACAGATATGAACAACGTTTACCAACCAACGTCTTTTTTCCAAAATCCTTCTCCATTTATGCCTGACGAACGAAGTTCTCAGGTCTTTTCTGACCCCACAAAGTCATTTTTCATCAGGTACGAAATCCTGCGATCTTATTGGTAGTTTTGGAACCTTTCCGATTCGTTCTAGGATTTAGTGTCTCCATAATCTTGTCGTTTTGACCGCTGCTGTATACGATTGCCACTACCATATCTTATGGTTATGGCTATATGACTTCTTTACCTAGTGGGATATTATTGATCCGCACCCGACGAGCCCGTGCCTCGGAGCCGTTGTGCGAAGCACAACGGCGGAGAGGCAACGGCGCGAGGAGGGTGCGCTGGTCAAGCTTCTTATCACTTCGTTCGTCAGGCTATTTTTGAGCGGATGGAGCCCCCAGGGGCCGGCGCAGTTCCGCCCTTCTCTTGTACCTCATATCAGTCCAGACTTTGGCCATTGAACAAGCTTCATTCCCTCCACTCCTCTCCCCCGACCGCTCTTTTTGCCGCCAGTATGGGATGGGACGAGACGGGATGATTAGCAGCCAACCAATTAAGCGCCACGAGTCCACTGCTCTATAAAAGCCTTTGAATACGCAGCCGCTGTGGCAGCGGCGTATGCTTGGAAAGTTTTGTTCTTGTGGCTGTCGGCATAATCGCAAACTCCCTTGATGACGAGGCAGTTTTTGTTCCTGAAGCGGTCCCAAACGGCAGCGCCCTCCATTTCAAAGGCAACGATACCTTCAGCACGGGCAAGGCTATCGCGTTCCTCGCCTGACTTCATAACTTTGTCCCCTGACGCAAAGCGCCCAAAGTGGACAATGGGTTACCTTGGGCCTCTGGCTCGGGGCCAGCGTCGCACTACTTTGGCTCGATCACACGGCAAGTCCCCGCAAGCGGTGCGTAGTGCCTGCCCACATATTCGACGCGTAGTCTCTTGGCCGACATCGCATTCGGTGCACTGGGAAGCGCTGCGGTGCTTGTGCTGGTAAGATGGGTGGAACAGAATGTCCTCTGCCAACATTGGGTATCGCGCTGAATCTCCAATATCCGTATTTGCCTGTATTGTGTTCATGTACTTCAATGCCGCCTCCCGAAGCAGCCTCCTGTCTTGCTGGCCTCTCAGCTTCCTCAATAATGATTTCATCTGGCCACCGGGCGACGGCTGGTCCTCACGCCAGGAGTTCCTGCGCACGAAACCCTCAGGATACTGCCGGCCGTAGTCATATTGCATAATACCCTCGCTAATAACAACGTCCCCGAGCCAAATTTCGTCATTGTCTGGGCCTTTAGGAACGCCACCACAGATACCAACCACAAGGCATAAATTGACTCTGGGAAAGCTGTGGAGGCAGTCGGAAGCAGCCCTGGTAGCATGGATTTTCCCCATACCTGGCATATAGACAAGTACAATATGATGAAGCCCGATAGATCCAAAAGTGTAGCTATTTTCATCGTCTTCAGGCTTTTGATAGTACCAGTTCCATCGACGGTCAAAGGTCGCTAAGACAGCCTGGGCCTCCGTGGTTAGAGCGCACATTATAGCTATTCTGAAGTCATCTTTACTGCTTGGCTCTGCTGGAAGGCTTTGGCATATATGTCAGTTATATAAAACAAGGTATAGAACACGGGTTTTCTCATACAATGGTGAAGGAATGCTGATTGATGACCCTGGTGTTGTGAAGTCCGTATCCATGGGTTCGGGCTTTGGCAGTGGCTGCGATGGATTCTTCACGTTAGCATATACACAATAATGGAGAGCTTGGTGTATTCCTAATCATGAAAATACCAATCTAATATCGATTCTCAGATGCTAGACTACGGGAAAGTGGTGGGTAGATTCAGACACAGAGTGAAAACCGTGGAAGAGACGGGGAGGGTTCATGTCATGAAGGGATTAAACAAACGAAAATGCGAAAACCTTACCAGAATTGGTGGGGGTAATTCTATTGGCTTCATTGGCTCATTGAGTTTTGTTCTCGGTCCCGTACCGGACGGCGATGGAACGGGGGTCCAAGTTCTGTCTGTCGCGGTGCTAGATGGCCTTCGATATGGTAAAGTCGAGGGGTGTTCCTTGATTGTCTGGAAAAGATCCTTTGCGCCTTATGTCGCAAGATGTGGTCAGCTTCCCTAGATATCACAAGGTACTATGGATTGGACTCACTATTACGGTCCTGTTTCACAAACAAGAAGGTTATTCTGTTCCTGCCGCTCGTAGATGGCAAAGGTCGAAGCTCTACAGCAAGCTCCTTTTCTGTCATTTGTGCTGGATGGCAATAACGATTCAGTTGTAATTCTTCCTGCGTATCCCGGCTGGTATTTTCGAATGTCAGAGTAACCTCTAATTGGCCCTTAAGTCCCAGGAACTCGGATATCGATCCTGCACTGCGCTCCCATAATCTGACAACTTTGTTCCTTGCCAATGGGTGGCGTGGCTTATCATTAGCGTAAATCTTATTTGGCATGAACTTGCCGATGAGCTTTCGCTCACGGACTTTGCTAATAAATTCATCGAGGTTTTCGTATGCAGTAAACTCATATCGAGCATAGATGTGGTTGTAGATCTTGTATTGCTGATCGACTTGCACGATTATTTCTTGGGGCTTGTCGAAATCCACCTGGGTTGCATGGAGCTGGTCCTCCACGACGGGGAGTTGGCCTCGGATGACTATTCGGGAGATCAGTAATTTATTTGCGGGACCGAAAGGACTGGGCTGATCTGACTTCGATGGCTCACGGAAACGGATCCGTCGTCATTCTTGTACTGGAGAGTGCGGGAATCGGCGTCTCGATCGGCGATATTGACCTCCGTTAAATGAAATGTTTGGCTACGGTCATCGGCTGGATGATGTCGTCTGTGCAGAAGTCAGCTTCCAAGCTGTTTGGGTCTTGGGGGTCGAGCGTTGAGAGTTTATGAGGTGCGTACAATTTGATAGTGACCGGGAGGGGGTTGAACTTGATGGAACCTCGCCGTTCCTCTCTCTTATTCCCCCAGACTCCATCCGATGCAATCTTTGATGGTGGTTCGGAATTTTCGATCGGCCTATTCCGAGTCCATTAGCGTGCGACGCTGAAAGTTCAGCACACAGTTGCAACTAACCAAGGCGTCGACCCTTCGCCGTTAGGCACGTAGAATCTCAGGCGGAGTAGCTCGTCATCGATGCCACTGATCAAGGATCGCAGATCCTCCTCCGCTCTCGTGGGCCATGTAAACGGCACGGGCCCTCGGCTATCGGTCTGTGCTTGATCGAACCGCTTGATAAGCGTCTCGCACGTTTGCAACAGTTGATCCAGACGTTGCAGCTCGGACTGGGTGGCATAGACATGGGCATTGTGGTCCCGGAGGAACCTCACCAAAAAGTAGAGACGGCAGAGCTCGTGGGGCGCGATTTCTGGGTTGTCGCTCCTGAAGCGGTCTATGACTGACTTGGCCCTATCGTAGACGTGGATGACCGCTCCAACGGTGCCAAGGATGGCAATGGAAGACATGCGGGCCGCATGAAAGTTTTAGCTTTCTTGGGGATACGTTGCAAACCGTAGTTGCGACTGAGAGTCTGGGGACATGGGTGAGACGAGTTGGCAACGAGTCGGCGTGCAGGGGGCCGGGACCGTCAGTCCACGTGGGCCGCGAACCAGCCTGGGTTGGGAGAGACAACTGTGGAGAAGCACCACCAATGAGATATTCAAACTACGCGCTGTATCAGGCGTCGGGGCTGAATCCAGGCTGAGCCAAGGCTGCCGGGCTCTGGGCAGGATGTTGTCAGCCGGTTTCTCATCACGACAACACGACGCTGTATAAGTAGGTAAGCGCGGCCTCATCCATGCGAGCGAGCCCATCACGGCTGCACTCCCCTTCTCTACGCGAAGCATATACACGAAATACCAAATGAGATCACAATATGGCTGGACCTGGGATTGGTGGTGGGTGGATGTTGACATAGGCCGCCAAACACGACACGTCACAGTGAGGACCCATTTCTTCTTGACCCTGCGCGGGACCCAATCAGCATGGTGACGCGCCGCTAATACAGCCCAAACCGATTAGGATCTCCCTAGATATTGGTCTCAAGTGTATTTCCAGCTCGATGGTAACGAGTTTGACTGGCGCATCTGCTCAGTTGCGAGCCTCGGCTTTTTAGCCTCCTCGTACTCGCTATTTGCCACCAGCATTATCTGGCCTGCCCTTGTTTACGTGTACCCGCGTTACAATGACAAGTTCGAACATGTCAGCGCAGGTGAAACCATTGATTTGGTTACCCTAGGCGGGATCATCATCGGGATGCTGCTCTTCGGATGCCTGGCCGATCATCTAGGCCGCAAATCTCTCTACGGCCTGGAACTGATAATAATTACGTTTGCCACCATTGGCATCGTATTCTCTTCGGAAGGTTATATGACACCCACAAACAGCAGCGTAGAAAATGCCGAAGAATATCAGTACCGAAGCACTATGAACATATTCCATGCCATAATCACCTGGAGATTTCTGCTTGGTGTCGGAATTGGTGCAGGTAAGCTAACCTCGACCACAGTCTACCACAGTCCCGCCCTTTTCTTGCGACTGGTTTCTAATATTCAAGAGTTAGAATATCCAATGTCAGCGATAATCGGGGCTGAATTTGTCTCAACAGCCTCTCGTGGAACCAACATGGCCATTGTTTTCCTGATGCAGTCAGTTGGTAGACTGTTTGCCTTCCTATTCAGCTACGCCTTCATTCTAGTTCACGGAGACAGGACAAAAGGAGGTGAGTATGACATGCAACTTGCCATAGATTCTACATGGCGTTTTGTTGCTGGTTTTGGTGGCGTGTTTGCTGTCATCGCTATGATTGTACGATTGACTATCCCCGAATCGCCAAGATATCATCCCAAGATTCCCGTCCTCCTCAGGCAGTCAGTAGCTCCAAGACCTGTAACGCCAACTGAAGACAATGGATACAACGGTTTGCGAAGTGTCAACCATTCCGGCGATGGGGAGGGGCAGCCTAGTGAACCCGAGCCCACCCCGTGGTTGCTAGCAGCACAAAGATACCTAGTCATGGGCCGGCAATGGAGACAGCTTGCTATCATGTGTCTCCTATGGGCTCTTCTTGATCTGGCCTTCTATGGCATGGGTTTGGACTCTCCGAGTACAATCAATATGTTATGGTTGTCAGACGATCCGGACACAAGAGAAAAGGAGGGCGGCTACCAGGTGGACCCGGATAATGTGCACCAAACCATATACCAAATTTTGACAAAAAACGCACAACGAACGCTTTGGGTGTCTTCCATCTCATCCCTCGTCGGAAGTCTGGCGGCTATCCCTCTCGTCAACTACTTTTCAAGAAAGTCGTTGTTGGTCTGGACCTCGCTGGCCCTGTCTGTCATTTTTGTCGTTACCGGAATATTATTATTGAACGAATTTGCCAAGCCGGGCAACATGGCAAGCGTGGTGTTTTTTTCTGTGGCTCAGTTTATTTTCAACATTGGACCAAACACCGTCATTTTTATTCTGGCGGCCGAGATCTGGCCCAGCGTTTTCCGGGCACATTCTATGGCTTGTCTGCGGCATGCGGCAAGGCTGGGGCCATGATTATCCGCCCCTGCATGCAGCGCGTCACTGATATTGCAACAGAAGGGAAGGGAAAACCGGGAGCTTTAGGAGCACTGGTCATTGTCTTCGGCGCCATCATGCTTGCTATTGCTGTCATTGCCCACTTTGAGACCGTCTTGCCAGAGGTCCAGAAGCCTCGGACAAAGAAGGGGGGCCAAAGGATCTCTTGGCTAGAAAACAAGCACTTGGAGGTTATTGCACCGGAATTCGCCCCAGGGCAGTTGGCTTTGAACCAGCCAGTCAACAGCAACTTGCATACTGTTCAGACCAATTCTGACATCCAGCTGAGTGATTTTGACATTGAGACTAGCTCAAGACCGTAAGGTGTGTAACTGCTTTTGTTTCGTAATTGGGTTGAGACAAATTATAATTGGGTTGCATAAAAATAGGCTTAGTATATAATACATAATAATTTAGGGTCAGAACACAGCACCGACTACTCTCCGATCGTAATCCGGACCCATTCTACTACGCTTGCGAGAGGCATAACTAAGTAGCTGCACGTATATCGAATATCCGGCAAACAACAATACACAGCCCTGCCAATCCTGCATTTCGCCATACAATCGTGCCCATCCAGATTCCATTTATTGATGCAAAAAAGTGAAGACTACACGACTGTAAAGATGTTTGATTAGTGACATATTCCCTCCTTCTCCGTGCGAGAAAGTGAAATTATAAGTAAAATCATCATCGTAAGGGCTCACCAAATACCACGTTCATATATTAATCTTTTGGTGGGAAGTTCGGCGGAAATAGGCCTGCAGGTTATGTGTGGGTATTTTCATCTCAATCGCCCTTCATACCGGTCCGTTTCGTCAACGATTGGACCACAGCCTTCGCGGACACCCAGAAGACATGTAATATCACCCGGCGAGTGTTGTGGCAGCGGTGCGGTCGCAGTAGTGCTCATAGGAAAATAAAAGATGAAAATGTAAGGCTTCATTTTCAACTTGCACGACAATACAGCTATCGCGAACTACCCCCAAAGACTGTATGAGGATTCTGAACAGTCTCTATTGTGATCTGACCAACCATTAAAATGATTTGTTGGTTGGATGCAGAGAATTGATCTGATAGGGTAAATTTGCTTAGCTAAGCACAGTCCAATTTATTTGGTCAGCTCCGATTGGCTGATTGGGGTAACCGCCTAAGCTAAGTGTTGGCCTGAAACCGCGTTAGTTCCGAGGTACTCCCTGCCTCATCTCCTCACTTTCTCTGTCCATAACTCCGCGATCAACGTCCAAGTGGCCGGGAGGCGCGTCTCACGACACATGGTTTGCGAAGATCTTGCGCGGGTATATCAGCTGCCGCAAGGTCTTGATCCACATCATCGGGTTTCATTCTCGTGGGCCAGATATGGAAGTGTTCAATTACGATCATCTTGATCTCACAAGGCCTTCTTTCCGACTCCTGAGACTCTTGAAATCAAGAGGACCGGATATACGCTGCGAAATATTTTCGGCATGGCTGGACGAGCCAGAGAGCGTGATTTCCTATGAAGCCTTGTCCTACACCTGGGGCTCCACCCAGAATCGCAACTGTATCTGGGTCAATGGACAGAAACTGGAGATAACGCGGAACCTATATGTGGCCCTGCAACATCTATGCCTAAAAGATGAAGACCGTATTCTGTGGGTGGATGCGATTTGCATAGACCAAGACAACGAAAATGAACGCGGCCATCAAGTGCGGGAGATGGGACAGATCTATAAAAGGGCTGACAGAGTCATTTTTTGGCTGGGTGAAGCGACCCACGACACGAATGCGATTATGGACTCCTTGCGACACTTACAAGAGGAGAGCAATCGGCATGTGTGCAAGGACTGGAAACATACAGACCGACGCTGGGTCGACCTCTGGACCTCAGTTCAGCCCATCTTAAGAAGCAAGCATTTGAACCTACCAGCCTTACAGCGAGAGGGTTTGGAGACTCTTTTGGCCCGAGCCTGGTTCAAGAGGATATGGATCCTACAAGAGGTGGCCAATGCTCGAAATGCTTTAGTTTACTGCGGTACAAAATGCGTTCGAGCGTGTTTCTTTGCCCTTGCCCCCCTGCTGACCGGGGCAAGACCTGATCCCCATTGCCAAGCCGTCCTAGACATTATGCCTGGGCCATCAAGGAATGATTCTTGGTGGAGTCAAAGCCAAGAACTCTATACGCTTCTGAAGAATTTCGGGAAAGGCCAAGCCAGCGATTCCCGAGATTTGATTTATGCCCTGCTGGGAATGTCATCGGATGCCAAGAGTTGTGCAGATCTAGCTCCAGATTATGGGAAGCCTGCTGAAAATCTCATACGTGATATATGCAGATTTCTTTTCCATGACCAGATTGATGCAGTCCAGATCGAACAACTGCCGACGATATCAGATCTCATTATGCAACTGAGCCGCCTCAATAACGACGCTACCGAGAACCTCCTAGAATCATTTGGCGAGAAAGATTTGGAATCGCTGACAACTCTTCTGAGAAGAGGGGATATTGAGATCACAAATGTGCTTAAAATAGCCGCGAGGCTTCTCCTTGAGGATGATACTGACAATGAACCAAGGCTCAATTTAACAATGGCCTTATTTTCATTGATTCCCAGCACCAGTATCAGCATGAGCAAACTATCTATCAATCAGGGTGCCACACCCGATATCAAGGATCCATCAGGCGAAAGCGCGCTGTCATGGCCCGATAGAAATGCGCACAAAGCTGTCTTGCGCCTGCTATTGAAGAATGGGGTTGATGTTGAGTCGAAAGACGCGTTGGGCCAAACCCTCGTATCGTACGCTGCTGAAAGGGGATACGTCTCTGTACTAGAACAACTCATTAATATACGCGCCAACTTGGACTCCAGGGACAAGAATGGCCGGACCCCGTTGTCACATGCAGCCAAAGGAGGGCACGAAATTATTGTGCGGTTATTGCTCGAGGAGGGCGCGAATGTGAATTCGAGAGACAGAAACGGTCAAACACCGTTGTCACATGCTGCTATGAACGGACATTATGCCATTGTTGAGATGCTACTGGGCAAAGGAGCTGAGATTGAATCGAAAGACAAGGATAGCCGTACCGCACTGTTGCATGCTGCTATAAAAGGACACGGAGATACTGTGCGGTTGCTTCTTGACAAGCAGGGCGATATTGGGACCCATGATCTATGGGGTTTCACACCAATATGCCATGCAGCTCAAGAAGGGCATGAAATGGTTGTGCAGATGCTACTCCAGAGAGGCGCGCACATTGAGTCGACAGAGGAACATGGATGGACACCACTTTCCTGTGCTGCAAGGGAAGGACACGCGGCTGTTGTGTTATTATTGCTTAGCGAAGGTGCTGGTCTTGAATCAAGGGACAGAAATGGACGGACGCCGCTGTCAAACGCCGCTAAGCAGGGGCAGAATGGGATTGTCCAATTGCTGGTCAACAGAGGTGCCGACCTTGAATCTGGGGATGTATTGAACTTAACGCCGCTGTCACAAGCTGCAAGAGAAGGGCACGAAGCTGTTGTGCGGTCCTTGCTCGACATGGGTGCTGATATCGAATCAAAGGCCAAATATGGATATACGCCCTTGGCGTGGGCCGCCAGTGAAGGACATCGCGGTATTGTCGAACTGCTCCTGCAGAACGGCGCACTTGTGGGTTCAAAATGCGAAAAGAAAAAGCCACCCCGATGGCTGGCCATCAAGAACAGGTACGAAGCTATTGCAAAGCTCCTATTGCTCGAATATGGAACCAAGTCTAGCGCTGAGAAGCCAAGACGACTACGTTCGCAAACGTGGAAACACTGAGTGGCATGGAATTCAAACCTGAATAACCCCTGTGATGATCATGATCATAGTTGAATGATAACAATTGCCTCGTTATCGTGACTGACATCTAAAATCTGTTGACTAACTCCCTTCCCACGTGCACTCGTTAATCTCCACTGGTAAGGATTAGAAATAGGGTTTGCATCTGAGCTTTTATTACGACCATCAAATTTTGGTCTCCAGCCCTGTGCCTCCTTTGACTTTTCCGTCGAGGATTGCAGTAAAGACATGTGTGTACTAAGTGCTTGGATATCTTTCTTCCACACACCTACCCACGGCAGTACTGGATCAAATACAGCCCCAAAAATGGAGCAAATTACGCGTCATCTCGATTCCTAAGCCACATACCCTTTCTTTCTGACATCAGTGCCCAACAGTGATGTTGGATTTCAACGACAAATTACAGCCCGCGGAGTAAAACATACGCGGAGTTTAGCGAAGAGGTATGATTGGTTCACTTGAACTAGCGGATGGAGCACCGTATACTGATCCAATTAGAAGAACGAACGCCTCCTCCGACCTCCGATCTCCACTTGGTATTAGGACAGGGCTCCCCTGCATGGTATACCCGTAATCCATGGGTCTTGTCCGTGCTCCAACTCCATTTTTTGGAACCCGTATGACTCTCGGTATCCCAAGGGGCCTCTGGATGAATTATCTAGCAGAAAAAAGCAATTGGGGACTGGTCTGTACGATGAATCGCCGACATCCATGAACGGCCCCAGGTTTGCATCCGAGATGCGTTCAATTCCGGAAATTCGCCCCACCGATCGATAAAGCCGCCGTTTGGAAGCCAATAGAAATGTCGAAGACAGACCATCATGGCCGATTGATAGTTCGGTTGTTGTATTGAGTATCCGGATGCTTCGGTAGATCATATCTTGTTGTAAGCATGTAAATAGAGAACGGTTCGTATCCCCAGAAGGGTGTTCTGTACAAAACCTCTGCCGCTGCGACAAAACTCCAAACCGCTTGCCCACAACTACCACCACCATAAAAACGAACTCTCTTCATTTGTCTTCCACACATATCAAGGAAGGAGAGACATAAACACGGAACTGAGCAACAATGGCTGTGAATTATTACCGCTATGAACCATCCCTTCCCGCTAACATCATATTGATGATTATATTTTGGGCGACATCTGCAGTCCATGTTTTCCAAATAATCAAAACCCGGATGTGGTTCTTTATACCATTCTTGATAGGTTCGATTTGTATGTAACTCCAAATTCCCATCTGAGTCGACTGCTGACACCGCATCTCTCAGTTGAAGCGGTTGGGTTTATTGGTAGGGTTATTGGTTCCGAGCAAGCCCCCGATTACTCTTTCCCTCCTTATGTAATGCAAAGCCTCCTTCTACTCCTTGGCCCGACCTGCTATGCCGCGACAATTTATATGATATTGGGAAGACTGGTTCGGCTACTGGGTGCCGAGCACCATTCGTTGATTCGGCCGAACTGGCTGACAAAGGTTTTCCTTCTTGGGGATATAATATCTATTGTGCTACAAGCAATCGGTGAGTTGATTCAGGCACCGAGATTTATGATCCTGGACATATGCTAACTATACAAACACAGGTGGTGGAAAGCTGGTAAATGCCGAAACCGAAGATGAAAGAAGCAAGGGCGAAGACATAATTATCGGCGGACTGGTAGTCCAAGTTCTGTTCTTCGGCTTGTTCATTATTGTCACAGGCCTGTTTCATATTCGGGTTTCTAAAAGCCCAACCGAGAAAAGCTCCACCATTACAGTCAACTGGCGACGATTCCTCCTAATTATATACATAACGAGTATCCTCATCCTGATTCGTTCAATATTCCGCATGGCTGAGTACATCATGGGGCATGATTCCGAACTCCAGTCCAAGGAGGTTTATATTTTCGTCTTCGACGCGATATTGATGGCTGCCGCTAGCATCCTGTTCAATATTTTCCATCCTTCGAAATATTTGACTGACAGTCCAAAACGCGGGTCAGATTTAGAATCTGAGATGCAGGAGAGTCCGTGTATGAATACCTGATAGGTAGGATTCGTGGTAATTCGCCGGGTGGAAATGCAATTGCAACTGGGTCAGGGTCTGGCGTTAACCTGGTTGGAACTTGGTTCATTGAGACTGTGTATGAGGAGGATGCATGAACTGTATAGAACTCCCCGTGAAGCATAATTGAACGTTCTTAACACCAATTTCGCCGCTTCGATGAACCTGATGAATGAGACTAGGTTCAAACTGAAGCGCTCGTTGTGTCAACCCCGCCACACACCGATGACATCACTTTTTAGTTTTCGGGTTGAGAGTTCATGACCAGTAGGGGGAATAAACCGCCCATGTAGTTAAATTTGACCATACACTTCTTTCTTCTAGGAAAAGCCTGGAAAATTGGTGCATTACGACTGGCCAATTTAAGTTGCAGCATTGCCCAGGGTGCCGGACCGGGCGGTCGGCCTCTCCCCACCCCGAGTCCGAGCTTATGCTGAGCCACCTCTAGCGTTATCACCCTAGCTCGCATAATAAAAGCTTCGAGCCCGCCTTTCATGACGCATTCATTTGGCCATCATCCCCTTCTCGCTGTTCTTTACATGCAACTACCAGACTGCACTGGCAAGATTGGCAACTATGGGTGCCGACGAAAAGACCACCGACACATCTAGCGAATCTGCTCGCAATGACGAAGCTCCTGCGCCTGGACGACGGCGCAAGCATAACAAATCGAGAACCGGATGCCGACCGTGCAAAAAGGGTCGGATCAAGGTGCCTATTCTATTGCCAACAGATTCGGCAGGGTTTCAACGACTAACATATCACTACGCCAGTGTGATGAGGAACGGCCCATCTGCAAAAATTGTATCAAAAAGGGCTTGATGTGCGAATATTTTGATACCCGTCACCCAGCATATCAATCCAGACCAAACACAAAGATCCTTCCAAAATGCCATTCACAAATGGACAATACAGCGTTCCCCTCACAAAGCCCCGAGCTGCGCGGGAACTGTAATACTCTGAGCAGTCATTTATCGTCCTACAATTTATTTTTGCACCGTCCGAAGTCACCAGCTGGACACCTGGTCGAGTTACAGCTGTTCCACCACTTTCTCGAAATGACACAGCATGTAACGAGCTTGCAGCTGGCGTGGTCCTTCTGGGTGTTGGAGCAGGCTTCACAGTCGCAAATAGTCATGGATGGTCTTCTTGGCCTGTCAGCATTTCATCTCCGACGCCACAATGACCTCAACGAATCACTTCGAGAAGCATCCTATACGTATATGAACCGTGCCATACAAGGCCACAGGCAAGAATTGGCCAAAGGCGTGACCAAACATAACGCAGGAAGCATAGTGGCTGCCTGCGGTCTAATTTCTATCCATGCCAGTACACATCCTGTGGTGGATGAGGATAGGCCAATGCCTCATCAATGGTTCGTTCCATTGCAAAAGGGCTTCAAATTAATCAAGATGGCTCAGCAATATTTCGACGAAAGTAACGTCCCCGATCAATTAATCGATCCAAAGTTTGAGGGGCGCATTACTGAATGCGCGAGTCAAACCGACATATTCGATTTCCTACTGGATTACCCTTCCAGCCCCGAGTCTCTTGATCAGGGAAATACAGCTATTTATGAATCGGCCGTGGCTCACCTCTCTTATATACATACCAACTTACCTTACGGGAAGCCACTTCAGTTTCCGATATCTACATCTTCCAGCTTCGTGGATCTCGTAGAATCACAAGATCCCCGAACATTGGCGATTGTGGGTTATTTTTTCATGCTGCTGAAAAAAGGACTTCAGTTCTGGTGGGTCGATGGAGTGCCCGAGCGAGAATTTACCACCATCATGGATATTTTACCGAGATACTGGTGGCCAGTGATGGGCTGGGCAGTTCGGGAATTCGGATTGAGCGAAAGATATGGCATAGGAGCATCAAAAACTAAACCAGGCCACTCGAAGCCTTATGATTGAGGTAACATGGCTGGTAATTACCTGAGTGCCGGAGGTCTTGTAGCATGGCTAGTATCGATAGACGGCTGTTTACGTCAGTAAAATTAGAAACGAGAGGAATGAACAACATATTGGCCCAAGCCAATTAGTATGGATAATATTGGTACATAAAAACGTGATAGGCTTAGGAATATCCGAGTACAAATTCCTTAGAAAGTGGAGAGAGGTAAGATCCTTCTAATTTTTGGACTACCTTTCCAGCATACAGTTATCCCATGTGGAGAAACTAGGACCAGAGAGAAAGATATAGTTGAATTATGAGTAAAATGGAAGGGGTTGATTTTGTTGCATAAGATGGGGTGTTAAACTCTGTTCAAAGCCAGGTCAATGACCGACGTTCAGCAAGACAAAGTTAAATACCTCTTAAATATGACCATTAAACTGAGATTTCTATCGACATTCATATGGAATAGCTTATGAATCAAATAAGAACAAAGTCTTCCTTCTCCTTATCTGTAAGGAATCCAACATCGTCTCCCAAAATCTTATCCCAAAACGCTACAAAGCCAATTCTTTTGTAAGTGGGCAACTTGGTTTCTTCGTCGATGCCATCCTGAACAAGCGCGAGCCCATTTCTGTCAATGAGATCGCCCGGTCGGGTTGTGTGCGCCATGAAGGCTACGCGGAACTCATTGTGCCGAGCTTCCTCTTCACCATCGTAAAACACGACGCCGAATGTTCTACCATCGGAGCGCGTTGAGACACATGCAACCAGGTCCAGCCGGTTGGCCGTAGGCATCAATCGATCCAGGCCCACAGCTTCCCAGGGCCCCGATCGAAGCTTAGCATCATCACCTAGCTGCTTTCGTAGGGGGACCACCGGAGGGAAAAGTGAACATTCTTCCCCGTGAGAGCATTTTCCTCCACAGCTAGGCTTCACCTCGCTGCTCACTTCTGCCACCTCGTCTGACTCTGGCTGGCCGTCATCTTCGTCCTCGCTTTCCTGTTTCAGTGATACCTCGTCCATTTGGGCCGTTTGGTAGGTATTTGTAATCTTTACCCAAGGGTCGTCGCTCACATCTTCGCTGGCCACGCAATCCAACAAACGAGCGCGCAGAGTGATGCTTGAGCTCGGTAAGACTTGGCTGAAATCATCCCCGTCGGTGGTCTGAATTTTGTGCCCCAGTACCTCGGCGTCAGGGGTCGACCCATCGCTCCTTTCGCGTTCAAACATAACGCGGCCTTTGACGCCGAACCAGGACCATGTGGGTGCGCTATATGTAGTTGGCCGTGCAACTGTATCGCTTAGCCGCGCCCATAAGAGACCGGATATTATATCATCTTCCCAAATGCCTGCGAGATAACGGCCTTCATACTTCTTTTGAAGCCGCGAGGCAATTCCGGCCAAGGCAGGAAAGATGTCCTTTTCAAACGTGATGGATCGTGAGGTGTATTCCTTCACGATGTCAAACCATTCACCCGTGGTCTTGCTCTTGGAAAACACAGTCTCGACGGCGTACTCCGGCCGTCGGTAACCATCGCCTTTCGGCCGGTCGCCCGGAGATTTCCAGCCCACCTCCTCCCGCTGCTCGCTCTGACAGATCCAAATGAACTGGCCTGACGTGAAGTAGAGGCGGCGGTGGGAGAGCAGTTCCTCCTGGAAGCACCATGATCGCTTCTTCGTTGGCGCCTCAAAGAGACGAATGTCGGGGATGGCTGGGTACAGTGTGATGTTTATTGGCCGTGTCACACCTGTAATGGAAGGGACTGTAAACTTTGCCGCACTGACTTTGAGTTCCTCTCGCGGTAAGAATAAACCACCTTGGGCAGAATCAGACCCCGATATCAGCGTAAGCACCGAATTCGCATAAATATCCCCCATCATCTTGGCTTCTGTGCTCCAGTCATCGTGGCTATCTTGGACGATACAGATGCTGTCAACCCAAAGATACCGCTGACCGATTGTCCGGACTACCTTGATAGCGTCCATTATAGTCTTTGGTAGCACCTCAGTCGGTATCACCACTTTGTAGTCTGGGAGATTTGACTTCGTGGTTATCCATGGAGTATCTCGCAGTTCGCCCCAGCAATAACTCAAGGTCGTATAGGATGTGTTGCGTGGCAGGTCCATCTTATCAACGAGGTGAATAGACTCCGTGGTGTTATCAGATCCACAGTCGATTAACCGTGTGGGCAAAAACCTCCCTGTAGGCTTGCCTAAGCAATCCTCATGATTGTTGGTGCACTCCTCCATCCAATCAGCGATTACATGGAGGTTCTTGTCCAAATCCACCACCGGCGAAATTTGGCATGGACCTGCCCATTCCTGTAAGTTCGTACGCGGAAATGATGCAAAGTCGAAATCACTTACTATTGTCGGGAAGCCATTCAACTTGCCGTGAGGATGCCCCTTTTTGCCCAGTATCGCACTCATATACCAGTGGAAACAGCGGTTGTATGTTGCCTTTTCCGTCGTCAACAGAAAGCACCAGGGCAGGTAATCCCCAGTCCCCGTCGGCATCGAGATCCGGCTTCTCCAACATCATGTTTATAAACTTGGTGGTGAACTGATGCTTAGCTGGGACCTCTAGTGCTCGCAGCTGAAGATAGAGAGGGCCAACGTCTTTTATATCTAAGTCAGCCGGCAACCTAGAGCGTAAAACGGAACAGACATGACACCCGGACTTGGCTGAGGCATCCAATGAATCAAAGTCGGGGTGATACAAATAGCCATCGTGGAACACCTTGGATATCTTAGCGCTGGCTTCAGCGTCCTTGTCTTTATCTTTCTTCGTCGCGGTGTCTCCGCTTTCTTCTTGGTGGTTTCCCGCCGAGGGTGACTCGGGTTCATCCTTATCCGCGTCCCGGACTATGCGGTCCTTGAAGACACGCTTGCTAAGCTTGTGTTCGGACACAGGGCAATCCTTTCCCTCCTCCACACACTTTCTGCAAAGATTGAAGCGGCCGTCATTGCAAAGACTGCAGTTGGAGTGGCGCCCTTTGATCTTCTTGTCACACCCATTGCAAATCATTGAATGCCTGCCTTTGCAGTTTTCTCCTGGTGGATGGTAGGCGCGGCATTTCTGTGTGATGAGGTTGGAGCCTCCTGCGAAGAGCTCAGCGGGAATACCCTGGCATAAATCACAAATATATCCCTGGCGTGTTCTGGGGAATGGGTGGGTCTGTTTATTCGGTGGCTGCGGCAACTTCTCAGCGCGTTTAGGGGCTTTCAAAGCCTGGAGATAGGGGTAGGAGAGTGGCGCCATGACACCCAGACGCTGTGTTAATTGACAAAGATGAGTTGTAAGGAAATTCCCGGCATTGGATTTTTCTTTGTATTTATTTCGCAAAGTCGCCACGTTGTGCATCCATAGCCATTGGCTAACATTTAGCGGCTGACGGTTGAGAGTGGACAAATGATCCCTAGGCTCCCTCCCAGTGCATAGCCCCAATGCCCCGCTCAAGGCAGAAAAAGGTATTACACCCATGAAAATAAAACATCCGATGTTGTCAAATCTATGTTTTCTCAATCTTACTCAGCAGTCACCATAGTTGCCTGGCAGCTTGCAAAAGATCCAATGTGCTTTCTTCCTCATTCAAGTTTGTGTCGTGAACGTGAACCACTGCCACCCCGCCTTGGGCCTAATCTTCGAATAACCAAGCACAGCGCTGCCAACGCGCACCCACATCATTTAGCTGATTCACTTAAATATTCAATTCGACTCTGGACCCTATATTAGTGGATTGAGATATTAAATAGTACTGAAATGACAATACCAAGTCACGTCAAGGATGCTACCAAAGCTACCATGAAGATGCTGCAATATAATTCAATACAATCTGAAAATGGACGCGAAATAAAGCAATTACTTTAAACTTGAAGTGACAGTCTCCCGTGATAACGCAGGGGTGATGACTGTTTGCCTAAGGATGAGTGGCTCATCTCTCCATCCATTTAAGATAGTGGAGCTTGACCAGGCCGCGTGATTGGCTATCTGCGAGTAGGCCTCTTGGCAAGTTTCTTTTCCCCTCTTTTCGAATCTGCCTCTGTTTATGATTACTGAAGAAAGATTTTTTGAACCTACCAAATCGGTCCACTCAAAAGCATTTGTTTATTGGAGGTTACCTATTCTCGGGATTATTCCCCTGAAACTTGCAGTGCCTCGGTTCCGGCCGGTTAACTGATGACTGCATAACTTATGCTTTTGGATCTGAGTCAGGAAACCATGCACGAGTATACTGCCATTACGGATCCACACACCATCCGTCTAATACATATTCAACCGGGGGCCGAGACTGACCCTGTCCATCTATCACTTGTGACCACTTCCTTAGACGCAGCACCCGCTTTCGAGGCCATCTCATACTGCTGGGGCGACACTCAAGATCAACGCGATGTAACCTGCAATGGCGCCGTCCTCTCAATCACCAACAGTCTATTTACTGGGCTGTTACACTTCCGTCTTCCAAATGAGCCGCGCGTCTTATGGGCCGACGCCATCTGTATCAACCAGGCCGACGTGGTTGAGAAGAGTCAGCAAGTACTACTGATGGCATCCATCTACTCACAGGCGACGCGCGTTCTGGTTTGGCTGGGCATTGCTGACGACACTGAGTATGGACTCATACCTTCCGATGCTGGTGACTCGATTAGACAGGCGCTGCAGCTAGTTCCCGACTTCGACCCTGAGAACGCGGCGGACATGCATGCCAAGTCTCTGGAGTTGCGTCGCAGCACCCAGCAACTACGCGACGAGGGCAAACCGAATATTCTGGACCACGACTGGCTGCCGTTGGTGGCAGTGCTTTCACGACCGTGGTTTCGCCGTAAATGGGTCGTGCAGGAGATTTCTGTGGCCAAAGAGGCCATATTATGTGCAGGAAGTGGCGCAGAGATTTCGTGGGTAGAGCTGGCACGGCTTGCGTTCAATTTCGAAGGGATGGGAGTTGACAGGCTTGTGCTCTTAGACCTACAGTCACGCAAAATGAAGTTCAAAGGCGAAAAGCTGGACGACATGCATCAAGCGCCCCTAAACAACTCTGACAGGGCTGAGGGAGGGAAATCGTTTTCAATGTTTGACCCTCTTCACAGGTCGATTCACTGCCTTATAACCATGCACATGGTTCAAATCTTTAGACGCGGCGCCACGCTTCTGGACGGGGTCTTGGCAACAACATTCTTCCATTGCAGTGACCCAAGAGATCACGTATTCTCACTTCTGAGCTTAGGTGCCATCGGGCCAGCGGTTCAACCCGACTATGAAGCTTCAGTTTCAGACGTCTTTATCCGGTTTTCGATCACAATGCTACTGGAAGGCCAAAGTCTCAAAGTTCTCAGCCTGGCCCCTGATAGAAGCGTTTTCTCTCACTCGAATATGCATCGACTCGAAGGTCTCCCATCCTGGACTCCAGATCTGCGACTCATTAGACACGATTCATTGGTGAGCTATACAGTTCGTCCACAGGCATTCTTCGCAGGCGGACGGGCCAAGCCGGAGCTGAGCGTTTCCGAGGACCAGCGTATACTCAGCTGTAAGGGTCGGGTAATTGACACCATCAAGACATTATCCAAGTCATTGATGGGGATGAAGGTTGATGACATGCCCGAAATGCGACTTTCCTTGGATGATGTGTCAGACCCCTTCCCAGACCGACAGAGAAAGCGATTGGGTCAGTGGCTTAGGGACTGTTATCAAATCGCGTTCGGCCACGGCTACGGCTCCGAAGGAGCTCCAATTCCTAGCGCAGAGTTGATGATATCCTTTTCACGAACAATGATTTGTGGTGTGGATGGCATGCGTAACCGCCTCTCACCAGAACTAATATCTAAGTTTCCAGGTTATATGGACTGGGTCGTGAACCATAAGGACCTAAACAAATATTCAACGACAATTTCCCACAGTATGCTGGCTTTTGCTTGCTTCAGGCTTTGCGTCACTGAGAATGGTCGCTTTGGACGGGTGCCGAACCGGTCGCAGCCAGGGGACTGCATCTGCGTCCTTCGCGGTGGTGAGGTCCCGTTTGTGATTCGTCCAACAGGCCGTGGAACCTATACACTGATCGGCGAATGCTATGTCGATGGTATTATGGATGGCGAGGCCATTGGCGAAGATGCTGATCCACCTGAATTGCTTGAGACCGTCCATCTGGAGTAACTTTTATAACACCACTCTGTTTTCACGGATGCCTTACGATAGCATAGAAATATCTACACAGAAACACCGATATTCAAGACCCATGATGACCTTTTTTTCTAAGGGGTCTATGAGAATGATAACTTGATGCTAATAGTAATCTGGACTCCGCCTTGCCGACCCCACTCTAGAGCACTTTTGATATTACCCGCGATGCGCTGCAAGCTTCTTCAAGTCTCATAATTCACCATCAGTCACGCAGCCCGAGCTTGCGTCTGTAACGAGAGCAGCATACTTGCGCAAGGTTCCGGCGTTGTATCGAGGCTTTGGTGGCTTCCAAGCCTTTCGGCGACGTTCCATCACTTCCTCAGGAACATCAAGGTCAATCACGCGCTTCTCTGCGTCGATCACAATGGGATCCCCGTCCTCGACAAGAGCGATGGGACCGCCGACAAACGCTTCGGGGACAATATGACCGATAATGAAACCATGGGATCCGCCGGAATACCGACCATCCGTAAGGAGAGCGACATCGCTACCTAGACCAGCGCCCATAATTGCAGATGAAGGTTTCAGCATCTCGGGCATGCCAGGACCGCCTTTAGGACCATCATATCGAATGATAACCACCGTCTTCTGGCCTTTTTTAATATCACCTGCTTCGAGACCTGCAATCATTTCAGGCTCCGAGTCATACACTCGAGCTTTGCCCTCAAAGCGTAGACCTTCTTTGCCTGTAATCTTCCCAACACAGCCTCCAGGAGCCAGCGATCCGCGAAGAATTTGGATATGGCCAGTGGACTTGATTGGGTTATTCAGAGGGCGCAAGACTGTTTGATCATCTGGAAGGTCAGGAACACTTTCGACATTTTGTTTCAGAGTCTTCCCGGTAGCCGTGATGCCAGAGCCATCTAAAAGCCCTTGTTTTAGCAGAAACTTTAATAGGCTGGGAGTACCGCCGATCTTATGAATATCTGCCATAAACCATTTACCAAATGGCTTAAGGTTCCCAAGAAGCGGGACATTATCCGAAACCCGCTGAAAGTCAGCCAGGTCGAGTTTAATGCCGACTGAGTGAGCAATTGCAGTCAGATGGAGAACAGCATTGGTGCTTCCGCCCAGAACCGTGGTGACGACCATCGCATTTTCGAAAGCCTGCCGAGTCATAATGTCGCGAGGGCGGATATCTTCTTTCAAAAGATTCTTGATCGCCTCTCCAACATTCTCACATTCATGAAGTTTTGCAGGGTCCGCCGCTGGTGCACTGCTACTTCCAGGGAGGGTCAACCCCATAGTTTCGAGAGCAATAGCCATGGTATTGGCGGTATACATTCCGCCGCATGCTCCCTGGCCCGGACAAGCGTTACGGATGATATCATAACGCTGCTCTTCAGTGATGCTGCCAGAGATGAATTGTCCATATGACTGGAAAGCAGCCACGATATCGATAGGCTCTCCAGATTGATTGCACCCAGGCTTGGTAGTTCCTCCATATATAATAATGCCAGGTCGATTGACGCGCCCCAGAGCCATAGCAACCCCCGGCATGTTCTTGTCACAGCCAGGCAAGCTAATATTACCATCATACCATTGTGCATTCATCACCGTTTCGATGCTATCAGCAATGATCTCCCTACTCTGCAAAGAGTACCTCATGCCAGTAGTACCCATAGGAATAGCATCACTGACGCCAATGGTGTTAAAACGGTAGGGAATAATACCAGCCTTGGCAACGGATTCTTTGACGACCTTGGAGAGGTCCATAAGGTGCATATTGCAGGGGTTCCCTTCATACCAGACGGACGATATGCCAACCTGGGGCTTGTGCATATCGGAGTCTTCAAGTCCTGTAGCATAGAGCATAGCTTGCGAGGCGCCCTGAGACTTTGGTTGTGTGATGTTCGATGAGACTTTGTTCAGCTTCGTTTCGACCGCGGCACGACTCGTAGAGGCAGAGAGAAGTCGCCTGTAACACAGATTTGTTAGTAGTGAAAAGTCGAAGCTGGCTGGTATGCCATAAAACGGCATTGCCAAATGCTGGAAAGGTAAGGGAGGGCGTACGTAAAGCTTTTCATTTTGGAGTTGGCTCTGATGGACCTCGAAGACGGAGAGAGGGAGCGTGAGAGCATAGCGAAGGTGAGTCAATGATTGAAATAAGAAAGAAGATGCAGATGAAGCCAGCAAAACGCTTTCGAAACTCTGTCAGACGTTTGAACAAATTGAAGGTCCTATTGAGAAGCCGAGTAAAAGTGCTCGTCGAGGTCGGTGACTCATGTGGAAACTAAAGAATCTAAAATTTCAACATAGACTTGGTGCTAATTACTCTGACATCTAGCGTTCTCGTCAAAATTCTCCATCATTGTCCCTGTGATCTTCCCTGTGACCTTCCCTGTGATCTGGGCAACATCAGCATCGAAATATAAGGCATATGATTGGTCAGTATGCGAGTGGTGGACGACGGGCGAGTGTGGGGAACCGGAAATAAACGCTTTGACGCTCGCTGTTGGAGTAGACACAGGTAGCGCGGAGACACACCCCCACTGAGAAGGGGGAGGCCCAGCAGGAGCCCCAGCAGGAGCCCCAGTCATACCCGCGTCCAGCGGTGTGATGGGTGTGTAGGGTAGGTGTTGAGAAATGTGATCTTTCCAGGACTTTGGTCAGACCTTATTCTTGATAATAATAGTGATAGTGTACAAGGGGGGGAAAGTGAATGGCATTTTTTGGAGGGAATCATGTGCTAGTTTTCCTAAAGTAGCAGGAATTGACTTAACATGGTCGCTGAGTCGAATGGACCGCAGCGCTTCTGGCCCGGTGATTTGGGAAGCGTGGGAGCCATCATCATAATTTGAGCACAACGAGTCGCGGACGCTCTACTCGACAAACAAAGTCAAATGATTCAATTGGTTATTCTCCATCGATAAAAACACACTTGGTTTCGGTCGCTCGCTATTAGATACATACATTATAGTTTTGCTTTCGTGACAGGAGTGGTAGAGCCCATTTCATCAAAGCTGACGTTCAACACCTCCATCACGTTTCCCCAGGGATCCGCCAAGTACAAGCATTTTGTACCATTGCCCAGGGGGTCCACTGTCTGGCCAATCCGCCTCCCGCCCGACTGCACCACCTTTTCAGCAAGGGCGTCCGGGTCAGGGTCCGTAACGCAGCCGTGGAAGAAGCCGCCCTTGTGGAACTCGAAGCTCTTGACCTGTGCCTCGGCCTTGGGGATGATGAACTCGAAGATTTCGAACCCGACGCCGTTGCCCGTCGTCATCCACGCCAGCTTTACCTCGTTGAGTGACTGGGGGTAGATGCCAAAGATCGCGTCATCTGGCTTCTCTGATCGCTTGATGTGCTGGATGCCGCCGAGCAGCTTGAAGCCGAAAATGTCAGAGTACCATTTCACTGAGGCCTCGATGTCCGTCACAGATACTGCGACGTGATTGAACACGCGGTTGTGGGTCTTCCCAGCTCCTGATTAGCGGGTGTTCCTGGCGCTGATACGTGGGGGGCGGTGGGTGTAACCTACTGGTGCCATGGTTCCCGATTGATCCCCGTTTGCTTATATTTGGTTTAAAAAAGTCGGATGCTTTCGATTTTGGTCTTTCAAATAAATTCACTTTGTTTTTTTACGTCTATAAGTATCAAAGAGTCGGCCAATTCACCGATTGTCTCTGCGTTCGACCGGCGTTCAATCCGCTACCGGAATTGCCAACCCGTCGATCCCAATTCGCGATTGCTTCGGATTGTAATTCCGGGGGCTTGGATCTGAGGGAATTCAACCACCACAAGGAAATATCCAGATCCAACCTTAATACGCATGTTATATATAAATATATACGTGAAAACAACTAATTTCGTCGGGATACATTGGAATCTCTGAGAAAACATGGCATACAAGATCGATTAGGCTTAAAAGCCAGGCTCGAAAATCAGGGTTGGCGCACTTCTTCATGACGCCCGATTGGCTGTCTTCAGCAGCCATTTCAGAATGGGTTCAAAATCTCCGAGGCACTTGATCTTTGCCTAACCAACATGAGAATGTGGGGGGGACTTCGGGGTGCTTTTCCGTCAAAGTTCAAAATTGCGCCACACCGGCTCCAGTCTAGCAATGGTTCCAAAACATCGGTGTGCGATGGTGGCTTTACCCCACACTGACATTATTGGGATTCTTTCCGTAGCTTTGAGCAACTCATTCGTTTCTAGTATAGGCAATTCTATCTCATGCCGAGATTCAGGCCCTTCATATGCATCTAAAAGTAATACACATGCTTGTACTTGAAGTTCCTTTGCTCGCGCCCATGGCATTAGTCACTCAGTGCGGTACCAGTTAGCCAAGTCATCTCCAAGGCATTCTCCAACTGTGACAGCTATTCTTTTAATTAGCAAACTCGCAGCGGCATCACGTCTGGTTCAGTACTTACCCCGCAGCCCACTCTTTTGGATAGCCTTGATCATAGCAGGAACCAGAACATGAGCGGTTTGTTTCCAGACATCATGTGCTAAAACAATCCCGGTGCTGGGATTCAGCGCGTCCTCAAAGATTTTGACGCTGCCCTGAATTGTCTCGGGTTCCGTATTCGCCCAGTCCATGGTGTTGAGATTGGCATGAATAATGCGGTAGCCCAATTCTCCCAGAGTCTCGATGACAGCGCGGTTTACCGAGAAATACGGAGGTCGCGCATATGTTGGCCTTTTGCCCGTCATATTCATCAGAGCGCTGTCAAGCTCCGACATCTGCCATTTCATCTCATTGATTGAAATGGTAGTGAGATCACTGTGGCTCCAGCTGATCATGCATCACTCGTATTAGTGGACCACTTTGGTTGTTGAAACGAAACATGGCGTCTATGCAAAGGTCTACTCACGTGTGCGAGCCAATTTGGTGACCTTCTTCCAGCATTCGCAGAATAGTAGAGGGGTAGTCTGTTATATTTGACCAATTTCTACCGTTGACGAAGAACGTGGCTTTAATCCCTGCCCTGCCAAGATCGTCGAGGATTTTATCCGTGTAGATCATAGGGCCATCGTCAAATGTGAGTGCAACGGTGCCAGGAACCGTGCATTCACGTATGATGTTGAGATCAAGAATTTCAAGTTGCCGGTTTTGATACCAGTAGTTGATCCTGGATGCGATGAACCCAATAAGGAGAGTGGGGATGAAATATTTAAGGATCATTTTGCCGAAAAAAAAGCGACTTGGAATTCCAGAACACGAATAAATGCACACGGCCTCAATTGTTCTGCAAGCGTTGTTGAGTCGCGTTCGCGTCTATAAAGTCGCAGCCCTGTTTGATTCGTATTACTCCAGATATGCATCAAGGAACAATGCTTTAAGTATGAAGAAGACATTCAGTTTTCACAGTGGACTTGGCTTTTGCACAACATGGTATGATTCCCGCAATCCAATGGTGGATCCGGCGGCCGGTGGTTCTGACCCCTGTTCCATGCCCAATGACAAAGTTTGACACTATCGAAATCTGTTTTACGACCAGGCTGAGCCAAAAGATCCTATTTGGGTGACAAGGAGCGAGAATGGAGGATCAACAGGCCCTAATCAATACCGACTGATACCACATTCAGAACTGGAGCTGTCGGGGCTACCCCCTTGGCGCGCAAGAATAATACATATTTATCGAGATCTGGCCCATCATCCGTTGAGTGTTCCTCAGATAATACCCTGAATTAAGCTTTTGCCAAGGCTTCATTTTGAATTGCCTGGCGATTGAAATACACGGCGACCTCGGGGTCCGAATAGAGGTTGCTGATGTCGCACCACATAGATGATGTGTTTATTAAGGTTCAAGAGTCCGTAATAAATGCTCGCATGATAAACATATAAGGTTACGCTGTGGGAAAGCGTGCGCATTAATAATACGAGATGCCTCCGGTCGGTTCTGCCATTATTGGAAGCGAGGACCCAGTGCATGACCCAGACGAAATCTTATCCTCCAGTTAGCCCCATCATAGGCCCGTTCGTAACCCGGTAGCTACACCTCCGGTTCATACTAATACGCGGAACCACAGCCTCCGTACCATGGCTTGTTCAACTAAATTATTATCGCATGATAATTTACATAATTTGAAACCCCACACTAGCTATGAGAGTTATTGCCTTTTTTTCAGCTACAAATAGAACGAGTCTTTGGCGGCCAATCATGCACCATCCACTCATCTTGTGGCAAAACCCGTCCAAGTTGTCTGAGTTTTCTATAAAAAAAATTGGTGATTTGTGTAATAATACAGTTGACGCCCGAAACGACAGCAAATACAACAGCGGCAAACAGTTACTTGTCTTGGTCAATGTCTATTATCGGCGAAACTCTGGAACGGCGATAAGGATACTAAAACCCATACCGAGATTGTTACCGACGGCCCGAAGAACTGGTGTCTCACAAACACTACGCAATATTGCCGATGTACAATTGGCTTATGCTGGTCACTGATAATTGTTGAGCAGTGCTGTTCGCATACAAACTCATTGTTATTTGCACACAAAGGCACAATTAGTTAGGATTATAAACAAGTGGTACATGTCACATATTAACTCATGTCATAATACTTGGAGAAGAAATATTTTGTATACAGTTGTTTCTCTGGTCCGTATTACGTATGTGACAAAAGTATGTGGAGAATAACTTTCTGAATCGACGCCTTTTTTGGACACCACACATACCAGGGCAATGAATTTTGCCTTGCCATGTTGGCAGATGCACATCAGCACAGGCCAGTTGACTCTCAAAACAGGGCAGAGACGGCGATCCTGTCTTTAAAGGTTACATGCGAAGAAAACGGTCCTTTTTTTACATTCCTTGAGCACGTATACCGTTTCGTCATAAAGTATATATAGGTATATAAGAGACCCCATCTACTAACCTGTACACTTCCTATCTCTATCAATCTCACCTGCAAAACAGCCTGGCCGTACCAAACCATTACCAATATCAGCAACCTGAACATTACTCTTTTATTCGAAATGAAGTTCATTACTATTATTTCCCTATTGGCCGGTACTTCCATTGCAATGTCCACTGGTGATGAATTAAAGCCTGCCTCCGCTTCTAACGGTATCAACACTGGCGCTCCGGCCGCCGGGTCCAGGGTGGTGGATCCTAGCGACAGGTGTGGGGCATACTGCAAGGACCATTTGAACGCAAGTTTCATCCGATTTACTGAAGGCATACAACGGATATCTAACTAGGTACATTATAGGATTGCGTGAGTTCTCGTCTTAAAATATTAGACGGCGTATCAATATGCCCAAACTGTGAGAGTTAATATTTTGGGTGCTGCAGCTTTTGAACTGTGTAGGTGTCGAATGTTACGAGGGATGCGATACTAAGTACGCCGTATGTACCTCATGAATATTCCAATGATTTGTTAAAAATTGCTAATTTATATTGCTATAGGATTGCGTGAGTTTGACTATATTCAACAAATGAAATAAATTCTGTTGTTGGCATACTAATTCTGTTATATTGATAGTTGAGAGAATGTGTTTAAATATGCCCGGTGGGAAGTCATTTTTAAAGACGCGATTGTAGTTATAGCGGTGCTATCCTTCTTGATAGCTTATGCAACTTCCGCAGAAAGTTTTGCCATCTTATTATTAATTGCCGTATCTTTAATCCTGCTCCGGGCTTGAAATGTTGGCCGGGGGGAAGAGCGGGATATCAGATGTCGCCCGGTATCTTCTTGTCCGTTACTCAAATTATGAATTGAGTGACTGCCAGGGCCGTCTTAGCTTGACTTAAACTTTGATTCTTGATCTAGACCGACCAGAGTACTCTCCGAGTCGTCAGATACGGATTTTTGGTCGTCGGTTGCTTGAATGACCACTAAGACGTTGACCAGGAACAAACGATAGAGGCCTGTAAAATGCTCACGAAGATCTATTTGACACCAGGCCTGTACCTTCATGTCATTTTCCGACTCATCTCCATCTGGATTAAAAATACTTCCCGGCGGGTGAGCTTCTGGAGGAATAGTTTTAGAACAGGAGATGAGCTTCCAGATACTGGAACCTCTAGGTCGATTGGTGAACCTTTGGGTAAAACGGCTGCTAGGGCTCTATGCACAATTAATACGGGCTCCTGTGGGCAGATAAATTGGACTCAAGCTTACCTTTCCTAGTGTATAACCTTTAATGCTATATTTTCTTGCGAAGCTATTCAGCTGTCGTGTTAACTCTTCAGTCTTGTTAGGCTGAATTTTATCTAGGGCTTGAACAAAGTGTTCCATGCGGAGTTTCAATTGTCGAGAGCTCTCAGTAAAGGGGGAATTGGTTGAAGACTCGTTGTGTATCACTTCCATCTGCCAAACCAAAGCGGCATGGGAGCAGAGGCTCTTTAGGTCAGAGCCTGAATATCTCTCTGTCACTTGTGCTATGTCGTCAATATCAACGCCTGGATCAAGGTCGTCCTTCACCAGGAGTCGGAGGATACGAGCACGGCATTGCGCATTGGGTAGCCCGAAATAGAATTTCAGCGGCAGTCGTCGCAGAAATGCTTCGTCCAGATCCCAAGGCCGGTTGGTAGCAACAATCACCAACGGCGCCTTGTCACTTTTGGTAATACCATCCATCTCCTGCAGGAACTGAGTTAGAAAGGACCGTTCCCAGCTTTTATCATTAGATGATCGCCGATAGAAGAGAGAATCAGCCTCGTCAATAAACACGACACAAGGATGGAGCTTTGTAGCTAAGGAGAAGGCGCCTTGTATCGTCTTTTCGGACTCTCCAACGTATTTATTTTGTAGCGAGGCTGGATCGATAGCGAGCATCCGTGAGCCCGAAGCACCAGCGATTGCACGGGTCAGATGGGTTTTTCCTGTCCCAGGAGGCCCGTAGAACAGTGCACCGCGTACACGTAGCTCTTGTAGCAGCATCGATGTTCCGCTGGCTTTGAATTTGTACATGGAGATAAGTTGCTGCATGAGTTCCTTGGTTTCAACGTCAACGATAACGTCATCCCAACCCATCTTTAACGCATCTATGATGTCGCATGTTAGCAGGCCAAACTGATTCGATGGATTTCATAGGCCGTGCATACCAGTATCGATAACACTTGACTTCAAGCGCTCCTCGTAAGAATTCAGGTCAAGTGATTCCAAAAAGTCAGCCAGGTTAGGTCTCTCTTCCTCGTTTTCGATTTCGTCCTTGTCTTGACTTTCATTTTCACTTCCCTTCTCACTTCCCTTTGCACTTTCATTTTCATTTTCATTTTCGTTTTCATTTCCAGCCACCTTTTCACTCTCACTTCCAGACTCTGGTTCGGGCATTTCTTCTTCTTTCGTTGGTGCCAGACCTTCTATGCGTCGAACTGCCACCGCAACATCGGCAAAGCTAATCTCCTGGCCGCGGATCTGCTTGCTTCGGGCACGACCCAAAAGTAGAGTCTTTACTTTGCATAACTCGGAAGAACTCCACAGCTTGTGTCCAAGAGTCTTGGAATCTCTCCCTTGCTCGATGGTATTCCAATCTACAGAAATGTCGATGAAGTTGGCAGGGAACAGAGAGACCACATGCTCTATCAACGAGCCACGCAGACGTCGGAGGTTGATGAGGCTCCTTCGCAATTCTTTTCGCAAGTCGTGGTTATTAAATTTATCGATACCGGCCATAACCTTCGATGCTGTGGTGGCCCTCATTTTTGAGTAGATTTTATTCTCATGTATGAATGTAGTATCATTGGTGGACACAAGCAGAGAAACGGCTTGGCCATCTTCCCGGTTAGCATGTAATGCTTCAGCAAACCGGGCCAGTATTCTACGCTTCATATATCCGGAAAGAGCATCTTCCAAATAATCGCAGTCAATTATGTGAAATATAATTCCGCTAGAGCTGAGTCTTGTAATCGTCTTATCAGCTTCCAAGAGACACAGTCTATGAGAGTCGCTAGCCCCATCAATAAGAGCAGACATTGCTTTTTGGTTGCGCAGTAACGATGCTTCAGTGGCTTTACGCTTGCTACGGGTAGCGAAGTAACCGTTCAAGAAGGTTGAGAATGAATCCGCGTCAGGCTCCCAGCCATCCTCAAGTGGATTTTCATGACTTTGTTCAGTTGAATGTTTCAATGTCGCTCGAGGAGTCATGGCTTGCTTCGAAATATCTGGTCTGCTTTTGTCTTGTTGATAGAAAGCGCGGCCCAAATCCGCCAAATCCTGAATGTCCAAGGTTACCAGTGATGCTCCAGTCGCTTTGGCAAGCTGTAAACCAGCTCGATACGTCCAAGAGGCCTCGAATATGAACTTCTCAGAGCAACTTTCACAGTCGCATGTCGACTTTGTCTCTTTCAGACGGAATATAACACCGAAATTGTCTGAAGGGATGACCTTCCCATCCTTATCAACTAGCAGGGTGGCTAAAGTGGTGTCTCGAAGCTCCACGAACGCCTTGTAGTGTATCTTATCCATAAGTGGTTCTCGAGTCGGCTCTAAATCATTCTCAGACGCGCCGTTCTGGTTGCAATGCATCTCCGTGTCAGCGGAGGTCTCTTCATTGTCGAGAAAGCCGTCGTCATATTTTGCCTCTTTGCAATCATCGCAGTCAGAATTGCAGTAGACCATTTGATTGGGAATGCTCGCAAGCTCAGCGGTCGTCTTGATGTTTCGTTTGAAAAACCAGGCCGGCAGCCGGTATGACGGTGTTGAAGAACTCGACTTCCCATTCATGTTGTGCAAGAGGTGGTGTGTATCGGTATGTGGAATTAGACTTGGGTGATTGCTTAAGGTTTTATAAACTATTGCGGTATTGCTTTCTCCCTCGCGTGAATACCGTCACAGGAAATGCCTCGCTGCCCGATCTGACCCCACCCCAGCCACCAAGAAGCAGTTCGATGAAAGAAGAAGTTGAGTTGGTTGTGTTCTAAAGTGATTGGATCGCATTTATCAGATTTTGCTGTAGCGTTGCCTGGAGTGGGTCGCAACAAGGCTGGCTGGGTTCGCTACTGCAAAAGAAGTAGGCAACAGCTGCACTTCGTACAATGAACCGTTTGATTGGAAAATTTCAAGACAATGCCGTGAATTTCGGTTGATTCCTGATAAGGCTAGTTGCCAGTTCCTTTTGCTCAGATACTTTCACCTCTTCCAGGATTGTAGTCGCCTCAAACGCACTCCCCATTCCCCTATACCCACTTTTATCCTTCAAAACTTAGAACAACAGTAAGCCCAACCATAACTACCCATTTTCCCTAGGCAGGGTATTTTTTAAGTTAAGGCGCAAAATATTCCTGCCAACTGAATGAATGAGTCGTGATAATTAGTTTAGGCTTGTCAAGGGTTTGATGCTATGGCGCACTTTCTTTGCCCCACACCTATCAAAGTCCATTGTGGTGGCTCACGGGATATTATCATTCAGCATTTTCCAAGCTATATCATTATTATTGCATGACTGTCTATCCTATATTCTTCAGAAAAATTACATAGATCCCCTTTCTAAAGCCTCTCAATAAATTTCCAGAATACTAGGAACGCTTGGTACTTTGACCACTCTGATACATGAGCTGGTATCATAACAACTTGAAATTCGGATATATATTAGTGACTTGGTCTTTATTGAACCGCCAATGGACCCTTCAGAAATGGCGGTAGAGTCTCACGCCTCACATCTCCGTGCTTGCTGTCTTATCCTCGAGACACGAAAAACCCCGAGTTTAAATAGTATTCCGAATTTGCTTGGGCCAATTCTAAATAAAGCCCAACCGTGGCCCAAGTTATTCCGCCGTTTTCAGTAGCTACCACAAATACCAATCGATACGATCAAATGTGTCAGGTTCATAATTGGGGTCTGTTGATGACGCTACCCCAGTCGTTTGGCTCGTTGCAAATATAAAAAAGTATAAGGGGCATCTGAATGGCCATAACGACATGTAATGGTTCGCCTTGCAAAGGGATATCACACTTAATAAAGGTAAGGTTAGGGTTGGAGTTGCTGCCCTGGGTTGTCCCTATCGTGGAGGGGCTGACTTTTAAGGTTATGAGGTAAGTGTTGGTCCAATCGGGAGTTTGGTCGCGAGCACATAATGTTGGTCAGTGGGGTTGAAGCTTGTGGCTAGCTAATAGTCTCCCTGGGTGCATCAATGGCGGGAGGGCGGTTGGATGTTCTAGACCTTCGATAAGCCGCCACCCCATACAACTTAGTAGTCTCGTCTAATATTTAGGCGTGGCCAGAGCACTTTGGCTGAGACCAGCTGATTACAGCCAGCCACACTGGCGCTAAGCACTCGGGTCATCCATTGCATGATAACCCTAACCCTAGCCGATTAAGTATACTGGTGATTAGACAATCTTTTGATACTGGCTACACCTGGAATATCTTATATATTGTTGAGTTGTAGAAAGCAACGAGAGACAGAAGGAATTATTCAAGGCTGAGTATGCCAGTAGAGGCCAAAGTCTGCGCAAGACTAAAGATGTGGCCTGACGCGTTGGGCGCGTTTCCTGTCAGAATTGGGGATCTGTTAAGGCCAATTGAATTGGAGCCAGTATAGTCTTGAGAAAAGAGTCTGGCTATCAAAAAATTGTTTCAATAGATTTATGCCATATCAAACTTTCGGGTGGGGGGTGCTTTGGTTTTCTTGATAGGATCAGGTTTCGACCCATTAGTGGAAGGACAATGCCCGCCCCCCTTTCCAATTCAAGATGCTTACGACAACAACACCTTCGTCAAAGGGTTGGTGGGTATAACGACCTTTCTCCAAATCAGATTTGAAATCCTCCCTTTCAAGACAACTCCGATTTCGCTCCGAGGCATCGCTAACGGCAATTGAAGGTATGGCTGAGTGGCACGTTGGACCTGCAAGCCTCAGCAACAGCAGGGTATGTTAATGTCGTCTGATTGTGCATCTACCTCTGGTATCAGACGTCTCCGTCAGATAATTGCTTGACAACTCTGTCAAAGTGATTTTCCTCAGCCAGCCGGAGGTTCTAGAATGCCTTTAATATGTCTTGACCTCTCTTCATTAAGTATAACGTGTCCAGTAGTTTTGACACATTGTTCTGCAAGCTATTGCGGGACGCTTCATTAACCATGCCACTACAAAACGCGGCCCGTCCTTAGCGGACAAAGACAATACTCGAATAACCGAAAGAGTATAGGCCCAGAAATTACTCCACTAGCCAAGGAACCTGTGCGGCTCTGCACGATCTAGACCATGACCTGATTGCGGAGTCAGAAAGGTGGGGGTCTAACACTAAATTAATTAAGCATGGGCCGCTATTATGCTTAGGGTTGACTGCCTTCCTTACCCTACAGCAGAGCACGCCATGGACTGATAAATTAGCCAACGAGAGCGATGATGCTAGACACAGATTGGATATGCGGTCAGCTTTTCAGGTCCTCTAGTGTAATTAGTTTCATGTGTAGTCCTAAAAGTGTTTCGCGGAGTGCTCCCAGGAGTTGAGAAATAGCAAGCGTAAACACTGCCAGCACACATAGGGGAGGTTGTCGGTAGGAGGCTAAATGTCGAACATGACTTAGATTAATTTATTCTAAGCGCTGCCATCAGTAAGTGAACTTCCATTATTCGTAAATAGAGTGGATATCGCGATATCAGCTAAGATAATCCTCAAAGTAAATTCATATCAACCATCCTGAAAAGGACATAACCGTTTCCCACGCGGACCACAGCCTCTTCGTCGCAAAACCCCACTGAGACGACTCCGTTCTTGACCTCACCCCGTGTGACTTCTTGTCCTTCAACCGCTCCGGCCGTATCTGGGAAGCTGTTCTGGAGGAGTTGGGCCGCCATGAGAATTTCCGGCCCGGCGCCTCGGGGCCGCGGGTCCAGTACCGCAATTACGTCTATCTTATCTAGATGGAGCAGGAGCTTGCAGATTTCCACAGGGCGGAAGCAGCCTACATTGCTCATTCGGGCTTCATGGGTAATGCCGGGATGGTGGCCGCCGTGACTTTGCCGAGTGATATGATGATGCTGCTCATGCGAGCACTCACCAAGCGAGCCGAACTCCGACGAATGCTTCCTTTTTCTTACTAGCCAGTTCCGCCTTGTATATTTTGTGGAATCAATTCATTTATGCTAAAACATCAAGAGTCGGCTCAAGGGGATAATAAATCAAGAAATACTCGAACAATGCTATCCTTTGGCATAGTGCTTATTGAATTGGCGCTGATTGTGTCGGGTGCCCCCGCAGGGTAAAAATCATAGCTCAAAGCTTCATAAACTGACGAATTTGCCAGGAGTTCTGAAGTTTTTTTTTTAGAGCTTCCCCTTTCCACCAACATGTCTGGAAAAATTAGGGACCCGAGAACCCGAAACCTCCCAGATTGAAAATTTCTCTTGGCGGGCCTGTCCACTGCGAAGGTGTCAAATCAATCGGTACCAAACCTGCAAATAAGCACCGCGAGGCAATTTCACCACCAACCCCAGGCCACTTGCCGATGGCGCTGATGTAGGGATATTCCCGGGAGTGGCGGTCGCATCATTTTGTTCTCATGCTGGGGTGATTCCGCGTACGTTGGTCGGGGTGGGCGTCGTGCAGGATGACCAATCAAGCGTTCAAGGAGTTCCCAACAGACAGAAAACTGCTGCCACAGATAATGGTATGGGCGGCAGTATTACCAAAACAGAGGGGAACTCGCGAATGAGTTCCGAGAGTGGTACGACCGGCCGCTCCCCTCCCTCCACAGGCATACCCATGCCGGGGGTTGCAGTATTGGGCGATCCGCGAATACCCGACCCCGACCTGCATATACCCTTGCCCACCAACACAACACCAATCGCCAGTTTGTTAGGGCTAGTCTCTGTTCAAGTTGCATATCGATGCTTACCGTCGCGTGGGTGTCTGCATTCGTTTCCGTTCGAGTTTCATCGCAAAGCCGGCCAGGTACCAACAGTAAGCGGCGGACCGGCAATGCTGGCCGATTTGCCATGCATCTACCCGACGCAAGTTTGCATATAACATACGTATTGCTTCTGGCGGCCCATTCGTAGTTCGGCTCCGTGAAATTTAGAATGGTTGGCATCTAGCCCGTTGACGACGACAAAGTCGACAGCTCTTTACATCCCTTCGCCAGGATCACCATGGCAAAGGGTATCCATAAGACGGCCGTCGTGGTACGTAAATTGCCCCAGATTTTAGCACTATGATCGACAGTCTGTGCTCCTCAGATCCGCTGTAACCACAAGGCTGACGCGCTGCCCTTTCCAGCCTCTTGAGGCTACACTTTTAGTTCTCGCCGCTGTGCTCACATCTATGCGCCTGCTTCTCCGCCTAGGCCTTCAGCGAACACGACTCACTGTCAGCGACTGGCTGCTCATCGTCTCGTTACTCGACGCCGTTGCTCTGTTAATAACCGATGTCATGACCTACAACTTCGGTGGGATGGACGAATACGATCCTAACGCACCGCCAACACCGGTGGCGGATGAAATAGCCAGTATGAAGGTCTCTTTTGCTGGGAACTACTTTTACGATACGGGCATATATTTTCCCAAGCTGGCGCTGTTGGCCTTCTACTTTCGCCTGATCCCACCTACTATGCCGAGGCTGCGGAAGTTTCTCTATGGCACGACCGGATTGACGATTTTGTTTGCCATAATAACTTTCTTCGTGGATACATTTTGGTGTGGCTCTAATGTAGCGGTCAATTGGGATCCTGAGGGCACATGCAGCAGTTTTGACTCCATGGATATCACGCGTATTGACTGGGCGTTGAACATTACTGCTGATCTCTTCAGTATGTTGACTGGTGCCTTACTTAATGCGTTGGCGACTGACACGACTATAGTATTTTCTATCCCATTCTTTCTATTGCGTGGCCTCAAGGTCAACAGGAAGTATATGGTTGGTCTGGTTGTTACATTTTCTTTGGGTCTCATCACTCTAGCTGCCAGCGTTGTTCGGTTCGCCACGTTGCAGGCCATACACGCGTGGACCAATGTTTGTATGTTACTAGCTGCACGCCAGAGATACAAAACTCCAAGGCTGACCGAACTTAGATGTGCTCTCCATGGCCGAAATGGCTGCCGCCATAATTGTGGTGTGCCTGCCCGCCCTCAAGTCACTCCTCCACCGAGGCCAACAAAGCTCGTCGAAACGCGGTGGGACCACGAATATCTCTCACGGGAATGCCTACAACCACTACGCCCCGGGCACGAACCATATCAAGCTGTCATCCGGGCGAGACACCTATATTGCAACGACTAGGACCGCCAACAACGGTGATGAGTCGGGCAGTGAGGTTGAATTAAATAACATACGGCGAGCAGATGTGATTTACAAAACGCAGCGTGTCAGCGTGACATCTGTAAGGCGCGATGATACAGCTTAATATTGGTTTAAATCGACTGTAGCAAAACCATTGGATGTGCCTCCATATTAGAGCAAGAATGCTTTGTTTAGATAAAATATCATAGATAGAAACTAAAAGCCCCGTTAACGCAAGATTGACGGGCAGGATAGCCTTCATTATTTGCCCATCCGATATTTGTGAGGCCTATTTTTGATTCATACACACGAATAAAATCTTTCACTCTTTGTTTCCAACGGACACAGTGCGGATTGGCTACTATCGGTGTTGGCCGGGCGTCGACAGCATGGATCGGGGACAGTTCAATGGACCTGGGTCTCAATACAGTAAGAGGCGAAAACGCCGGGATTTCAATGATCCAAACACTGAGAACGGGATCCCAGCGAACGCCCGATCTCTGATACGATATCACGAGATTCTGCGGGAACCACTGACAGAGCTGGGGTTTGCCTGAACTTTGCAGCAACTATAACCAGGTAGATTATTATTGCCGTAACTACCCACTGTTTAATGCAGATTGAGTGGCGATACAGTACCTGGGGCGCACTCGTCCCCTGGGGAAAAATTTGCAGTCGATGAGGTAGACCTACATGCAATTTACCCTCTGCAGATACGCGTGGTTGAAGGTCCAGTCAGCATCTATCCGTTTTCAAACGGCCGCAGATTGTAGATGCAAGACAGTGGCACAGCACAGGGTGATTATTACCGGAAGTTCATACACCGTACATGCAAGGTCTGAACCAACGACGCGGAAAATGTCACAAGCCCTGGCCTGCGACGCATAAAAGTGGATTCGAGGCCCTGCTACCGAAATGGCCCATTTATTGTGGTCTTACCGGCCCGGACTGCCACCAACAGCTCAGCGAATAAGGAATAGAACGAAGCAATTGCCGGGGTTTTTCAGTCGGATGCGATCCGATGAGTCCTCGTCAGCTTCTGTTCCATTGGCCAGGATGCAGCAAGGGGCCCCATACCTTGCTTTGCACCAGGAAGGCCTTGTCAGTTATCACCGTTGGCTGTTCGTTGGTTGTCTGCATCCATTACAGTGCTGCATAACCATAACTTAGCCCCCAATGTCCGCTGTATCTTTTTTTTCCTCATCTTCATCTTGCAATTGTTTTTCTCTACTTTCATTCAACCACCAGTGTTTGTAGGCCCCTGATCCGGAGGCGCCTCAGCAAAATGGCGTATTTCATTGACGGTAAAGACTGCATGGTAAGCCAAGCCACCTCGTGGGAAGAGTATGCAACTATGCTTATCATTTCCAGATATCCGAATGGATTCTGCTGGCCTTTGCTTATGTTTTCGTTGCCCTGCGTGTTTACACTCGCCTCTTCCACCTGCGACAAAAGCTAGATTGGTCTGATTGGCTGCTCGTCGTATCGGCCATCGATGCTCTCGGCCTGATCATTTGCGATACTTTGACCTACCAGATGGGAGTGATGGATGTGTATGAGACGTCTGTCCGGTTGTCCAAGGTAAACACGCCCTTGCTATACTAAACTAATTATGCATTGTAAGCCTCTAACTCTCAAAAGATCTCTTTCGCCTCCAACTACTTCTATGATGTCGGCATGGGGTTCCCAAAATTGAGTATGCTGGCCTTCTACTGGGGCTACTTCCTCCCCGATATTAGTCTGGTTATGAAGAGAGTCCTCTATGGCATCACTGCCTTTGTGTGCACATGCTACGTGGCCATCCTCTGGGATGATACCTTCTTCTGTGGCAAGGATGTTTCTGTCCAGTGGTCGCAGGAGGATGGTGCATGCAGTGTCTTTTACGCACCCGAGCCTTTCATTCTCAACTTCACTCTGAATCTGGCTTGTTATCTCGCTGGTAATGCTTCCCTTAAGATAAATAACATATCAAACAGCCTCAGACATGAACTGACAATTGCTTGATAGTCTATGCCATCCCGCTTATACTCTTGATTCGTGGTGTTTTGAAGCCCTCAAAGGGCCTGACCCTCACCTTCGTTCTCGGTACCCTGACCATCTTCAGCACTATTATTCGCTTTGGCTGTCTCAAGATTGGCACAGGACAGGAAAATCTCGTTTGTAAGTCGAGCACCTACCTCAAACACACTTCTCAAGCAACTTCCCTAGCAGGAGTGGCTAACTTTTGATTCATAGACCCTCTGAGCATGGTAGAGATAACACTCGCTCTTACCGTTGTCGCTCTCCCGGGCCTGAAGCCTCTATTCGACCGTTCTCCGCAGCACAAGTCCGACCCAGTAAACATCAGCCACGAAGTTGTTGATCTGAAGTAAGCGAAGAGATTATTGTCCTCTGGAAGGATAGTGTATATACGCCGGGTTCTATTTAAAATATCTAGCCTGGCACCCTAGCATCTGCTTTAATTATAACTGTGGAATATCTTCTTGTCTTCTGCATGATAGCTTGGCGACTAGTACCGCTTCATGTTGTCCAGATCAGTAGTTCACCTGCGGGTTATATCGTAGGTGAACTTGAATCGTCACATCCACGATTAATTATTATAGGTCGACCTGCTTCAACACAGTTCAGACAATCTGCATCCTTTCCTACTTCTTTATCGTGTTGGCGCACTACGAGTTGACACCTTGGAAATAATTTCATATCTACCATTGTTAAACCTTTAACTTTAATAGAAACTCAGATGAATCCTGTTTCACATCCCAAGTTTTCTATTTATGTGAAAGGTTCACTGCCTCTTGCTTCTTGGTCCTAATATTCAGATCTATTGATCCTAAACTCTCTTTTCTGTAATTCGATTGTCGTCTAAAAAGCGCTAAAGGAAAAAGAAAATATACGTCGCGATCCATAATTCAGCGCCGAAATCCTGTCTCAAACACAAACTCGGTGACTTCTATCAACCCTTCCCCTCAAAGCATTCATTTATACCCCTGGCGTTTAGTCTACTTCCTTGATCTGGTGTTCCTGTCTTTGTTGCAACATAGTCTGGAGAACTTCAATCAGCTCCTCTGCGGTCATGTGCAGAGAGCCCAAACCATTAACCTGTCCGACTCTTCCTTGTCGCATATACACCTTGCCGATGATGTTCTTGGCTAGTGTCTGGACATCGCGACCGCTAGCCCATCCTCTGGTGTAGCTCAGGTTCTCGAATAGACTATATATAGTCTTCATCTTCTCGTCTGATGGGTTCTTGGAATCAAGGATCTGGATATTGAGCTTTTGAACCTCATTCTTGAGATGCTGCAGGCATGCCCGTGGCGTCATCTGCGGGAATTCCACATGTACCGGAAACCTACTGCGCAAGCCAGGATTGGTTCGTATCAACATCTCCATCTCATCGGTATAACCGGCCAAAATTATGACCATGTTATTGCTGTAGCGTGGCCGAGTCATGGCGTCGACCAACTCGCCAACGGCCTCCTGCTGAAAGCTGGAGCAATTAGAGCTTGAGGGAGCCAACCGATAAGCTTCGTCAATGAACAAAACCTTGCCAAGACCACTCTCGAGTGTATTGAGAACTTTAGGTCCCGTCTGTCCTGCGTACTCCGCAACAAGATCACTGACAGAACAGGAAACAACCTCGTCTGTTGACAGGAGGCCCATGTCGTAGTACAGTCGTCCAACCTTCCGGGCGGTTGAAGTTTTTCCAGTGCCCGGTGGGCCCTTGAAGATAAATGACCACGGTATGTGAGGCTTGGGGTCTATGTCATGCAGTCGCATGCCAGCGACCAGATGCTGATAGCCTTCAAATTGTTCAATAATCTTGCTGAACCCAACGAATCCTTTGAAAAGGGAAGAGCGACTCTCCCCAGCCCGCGAGGCGCGATCCCATTCGGGATCGATATCGCCAGGCTCCAAGACCATTTTCACGGAGCCGAATCCGCGAGCAGGAATGGACTTGATTCGGGCGTTGATGCGTATTTTCGATTGGTTTAGCAAATTCATGACGTCTCCTGCGTTTCCAAACTTTGGGTTGATGCGCATGCGTCCCAGGAGCTGCCGAGAGACTCTGCTGGCTTCCTCTGTCATTTCGAGACCGCCCTTCTTGACTTCAAGATCCATGATCTGGCAAAGTTCATCCTCGCTATATGTCTTGAAACGCAGCGCCGTTTCTTTGGGGAAACGCCGTTGAAGCCCAGGATTACTATTATTGAACAGCTGCTCCATCTCATGGTCGTATCCAGCAAGAATGACGCACCTATCCTCGGGGTCAGACGAGATATTGGCAACGAGCGTGTCAATAACGGCAACACGAAAGACATCTGTTTTGTTGCAGCCTGCCTTGCCTCCGGGGTACAGCATATGAGCATCGTCAATGATTAGGACGTTTCCTCGAGCTTCTTCAAGGAGCTCCTTGGTCATCTTCTCAGAATGGCCTATATATGCGCCGACGAGGTGGGTTGGGTTTCTCAACATCACCTTCTTCCCAGAAACGAGCCCAAGATCTATGAGAATCTGGCCGTATAACTGGGCCACTGTCGTCTTTCCCACTCCAGGTGAGCCAAGAAACAATTTGTTGAGGTTGATCTTGAGCGGCTCCATCCCAAGAAGCTCACGCTTGTAGTTGATCTGAGCATGTTCAATAATATCGCTGCACTCTCTCTTGATCTCCTCGAGTCCGACCATGTCTTGAAGCTTTTTCCAAGAGGAATTTTCGAGTTTGATATCTGTCGGTTCTGGCCCGAGGATATCCTCTAGAGTAAGAGAGTCCTGCCCAGCATGCGTGCCGTTTGTGGTTTCATGTTTGTCGCTGGCTTCCACCTGATTATCTCCGTGCTCTTGTATCATGCCCGCTTCTGTCGATCCCTCCTCGGTCGAATTACGATGCAACCACTGAGAGTGTTCACCTCGTAGCCGCAGAGCTCGCCTGAGACGAGCTTTATCCAGTTCCTTCTCCAAAAAGTGAACATTCGAGAATTCTTCAGATTCCCTCTGTCTGGCTGCTCGATTGACTAATACTCGGAGACTGTCGTCTTTCAAACCGCCGTCAACAAACAAGTTTCTTTTTTGGATCATGCGCACGAGCAGTTGCCTGAGCTCATCATTGTTGAAGTCTGAGAGCGTCAACGGTGCCTGTAACTCCTCCAGGGCCTTCTCGCTTCTCTCTATAGAGTCAAGAAGATTCTTATCTCGAGTGGATAGGATGAGAACAGCTTGACGTCCGGTTTTCACAATCTTTTCTATCTCATCTAGCCTGATGTTATCGCTAGCAGACATGTCGTAAAATACAACCTGACAACAAATTAGTTCTGGGTACTAAGTTTCAGGCTTTCACATATTGCTTACTGTGGAACCCTTTGCTGGGCGGTGAGAAAATCGAGGTGTATAATATGATGGTTCATCGCGAGAGGCCCGGATTCTGGAAAACTTTTTATCATGTACAGCTCCAATTGAGAACAAAAACTGGGCGTATAGTTTGGCGATAGACCGTTTCCCTTTCATACAAAGTAAGTACTTGGTCTAATAAAGGTTCTTCGACACTTACCAGTTCCATTTTTCCCGTGAAGGACCAGGTGAAGTCGTAACTTCTGGAAATCGGCGTAATTGCTTTTGGCCCTCTTGACTGCGGCCTTGACGGCAAGGAAGTGGGCTTTCACTTCCTCCATGCCAATCATCGACATCAGTTGGTCGAGAAACGGATTCTCCTCATTATTTTCTCGCTTCTGCCTCAGCCATTCTAGCCTTGATGGTGAGCTGTCGTCAACATCTTCTGGCTTCATTTCGTTCACAGCAAACTTTGCCCAAGGTGATGCATCATTGGCTTTGCTAGCATCTTGGCCATACAACGGCCCGTTGGAGGAATCGTCCGAGTCGGGTTCAGATTCGGAGTCAGAGTCTGACTCTGAATCTGAGGAAGAGCTTGAATCCGTTTCTGAACCTTCTTTGAAGGTATCTTCCAAGTCTTCAGCAAACCCCATAGCCCTCCATTGGCCACGAGACTTCTTGATAGCCTTTTCAGATGGGTCTTGGGTTGGGGTGGCAGAAGGTTCCTCTGCTTTTGTCTCACTGCTCGCTTCCGTTTTTTCTTCGGGTTTGTCATTCTTCTCATCCTGCTTCTGTTCACCCTTCATGACAATCTCAAGACGAACATGGCAGTTGTGCGTGTTTTTGCTGGCGACATCCTCAACTGTCTCAACAACTTCGCCATTCTCGTCACATGGCTGACGAATGCTGACTATTGAAGGGGCCGGGAGGTGGCCATTGGGGGATTGGCTTCCGCCGCTGTTGCCATTTGTCGTACCGTTTTTGTTGGGAGAAATGACGCCGTTATCATCCCCGGCTGGCTCTTGGCACTTGCATGTCTTATGTCCGTTCGGCGTCTGATGGCCGTTTGTCTCATTTTGGTGCGGCATATTCACAACGGAAAGCTGGAAGAGCGCGATAAAGATGTAATTGATATTCGTGAGAAATCTGGTTTGGAATGAAGATGGCCAAGAGGGCTCATCTAAATTTAACAGAATTCTACAGCAATGTGCTGCCTATTTTGGGTCGCAAAAAACGCCAAGACGGGTGAGGCAGCCAACATCACAACCTGGCAGACTCCACCAAGAACCACATAGCCACTTCAATTTTCCTACCTAATGCAGTCAGCCCGACAAGGCTCACAACACTATTGAGCACGGTGGCGGATATCTGCATTAGTCAATTCATGGTGTAGCCAATCATAAAGGTACTTGTTAGGCAGACTCGACCAATTTCTCACTATGTGACTATGCACAAAAACTGTTAGTTCTCTATATGCCTTTATACTTCATAACTGTGTCATGCAGGCATACATCGCCAGACATGACAGGAAAAGTCGCGTGAATCGGCAAGTACTATCCTAGAGTACCTAACTGTGTGTAATCCATGAGTAAGTGCTAACTCTCCGCTGCATGACTATACCATGAGGCCAGAAGCCCCGCAGCGAACCAGTGAATGTTTGGCGGACTTCAACTGTTAACTGGGCTACCGTGGGCCAATTATCGATTTGCAGCAGTCATCGATACGCTAAATTGTATCCCATAAGCGGTGTGAATGCTACACTATAGCCACACACTTTTTAGGGCGTTTCGTTTGTTTTCTCTGACTCACGGTTAAGTGGTCACAACGACTCCATGCGTAAGCAAGGCAGCCGCAGGCAACAGAGACGCGCTGTGGAAAGCTTAGGCGGCCGCATTACTGTGGAGTAGGACGAGCGATTTCTAGTCATCAATTCCAGCCAATTGTTCCAGGCGAACCAATTGCCCCCACCTTTTTTATTGTCAAATCAAATGGCTATCTTGTCTTTCGAAACTCTGCATGAAGTTTGGGCCCAGGGCGGAAGGTAGTGCAGTGTGCAGAAATGTGATGTTTTTGGAACATTTAATATGCGCAATACTCTTTGCATACAAGCTGGTCTCAGAGCCCGTATTTGCTACCTCCCTAAACACCCCCTCCCTACGGTTGGAGGTGATAGTCAACAGGTACAAATGTACAGGTCCTTGCAGAACGGAGCACAATGAGTAAAAAATATGACGCAAAACGTTTTCTTTCGATGTTTTTTGGAATCTGGTACGCGGTCAAAGCAATCTTGCCGAAAGCAAGTGGCCCAAAATATATGCATTAGTGCCAATCATATCACCATAACTGCTCCCGCAAAGCAAGCTGTAGCTTCACCTATGACAACATAATTTTGTGCAGTGCCCTCTACGCGATTGGAAATGCGCCTATTTTGAATTTACATTATGGTAATTTATTCACATATCTTATGCGCTTCTATTAGTGACGGCGGGATCTCGCTTTATGCAGTGGAGTGCACCGTCCAAATTGTGGGCAACCTTCCCCCGAGCCCCGAACAAACTGGCCTCGGCATTACACCAGATTGGGACATCTATACTAGTTTGGAAAATATGTGCTCTATTAGTCTCAAACATTTATTATTATTTTTCTTCTTCTTTTTTCTCAGCACGCACAGTTCAGGCGACTGGAGAGTTAACGATTGAAAGACCATCCTCGGAGCATTTCGCTGGGTCGACTTTGGACCTAGGATCGGCAGTTTTAAGCAACTTCTCCAGCTGGCATATGGGGAGACCGATGTGTCTCCCTTGACGACCGTTTATTTAGATTTTTAGGTATACCCTTGCATAAAGTAGCTGGTGCGATTCTATGCACAGCCCGAGTCTCATGCTCACGCTTGGAGAATTACATAAGTTGTCCAGTCTGCCCAGCACAATACAGCCACTCAAACTAATTTCAAATAGCCTAAGCTTGGGCCTTTGCAACTATCCCAGGGCCCACTTCCACCACCAAAAAGGCGTTGGGTGGCTGTCCATCATAACATTGCGTACGGAGTCGTCGGGATATTTTTAAGTGAGAGCAGGTTCCACTCTGGGTGATCATTTGCTTTTCAAGTATTTTCTATTTTCTAGTTTTTTTACTAGGAGCACTTGTTTGATCCTGACCGTCGATCTGTGCAAGTTGCACTCCATTTTCGCGTATAAACGTTTCGTGGATAATAATAAAAATCCCAGTTACCCTGTTGGTTCCGTGTTACCAACTTTATCATGCTATTCCCAACTTCTCATATCTTGCACCAGGAGGAAAAAAATATGCTGGGCACCCTATCTCAGAACCGTGGGAAGGGAGCGACCCAAAATTCCCACACCCACTATCACCCCCACATTCAGCGTCCGCCAGCAGTTGGCTCTCTCCTTGGGCCGAGGGAGAGCAGGCCCATGTCAAAAATAGACCTTCGTTTCTTTTGCAGCTTTGCGTGGTTTTTGTCGACAATCTTGCATTCACTGACCACCTGAAAGGATATGTCGCTGGCCAGGAAGACGGATCTTGGCCGAGCGGGGTTCCGCGCTCTAGCAGGGCGATTGGTTGAGGCCTGCATGTCCTGAGACTTCTATACCTCGGGAAATGTTAACAGAGCTGGCCAGATTCTGACGTCATTCAACGCGTAATGACCTTTTGTTATCTTATTACCCAGACGAGGGCACTGGATCAGAAGGAAGCCATCGCGATATTTTCAATATTGTAACTTCTTGGTTGAGAGTGAGATAAATAAGACTCAGAAAGAAGAGACAAAAAGTACGACGGAAGGGGGGCTTCTTAAATGCCCATAAATCTCACGGGACCTCTATCCACAAACGAATAAAGTGTGACTCTGACATCCTACCTTCCCGTTTCTTGGCAGTAATTCGTCCAAGCACTCTGGTTTGCTCATCAACATGCATGATGGCGGGCGTTCTCGATGTTGAGTCGTCAAGAACACTCACGTGCGGTACCAATGAGGCGTCGATCATGTTATGCTGGTGCCTCAATCCTAAACATCAGCCTCTTATGTCATAACCACGAGGAGGTGCGTTTCTATTTACTTCCATGCCTTTCTATGCGCATGGCTCCTAAAAATAGATGGCGGTGTAAAGACCTCCGCAAGGGAGGGAGGCTTTCTCGCCTTGAATGGGGTAAGAGTACTTACTGCTTGTAAATGTTACTATAAGAGAATACCGGATGAACCCAGGGTGATATATATAGTTGTGTCGCAGTCTATTAAGCGTGGAGGACTCAACATTGAGCCGGGTTCTCTTGGGATTCTTGTCATCGTGGTTGTAAAGCCTGCAGCGTTGGTCGGCCGACTGGCTAGCTGACCCGTCTTCTCAGCTGACTTGAGCCCCCGCCTTTCATCTCTTCCAAGATGACGATTACTGCACTGCAGTTGCGTGGTTCGCGTAACCACTGTCCACCTGTGCGGTTTTAATTGGAGTGACAGAATGAATCGAGACCAGAAGTGGGTCGTGTAAAACGCCCATTAATAAAATCGATGTTTGTTCGACTTATTTTGTCAGCTCTGCGTTTGTTGTACAGCTTAACAAATTCATGCAAACAGCGTAGTTAGGCAGGTTGACATCACCAAGCAGAAGGGCGGGGAGTTGATGAGACCGGCTTCCTCATTATTTGACCCACTAACTACTTGGTACCACTTCCTTTATTCACTAACCTTAGACATTCTGGTTCCCTTTGGATAAAATTTTAGCTCCTCGTCGCGTTGCCAAGATATAATTCGGTGATTGATTGCGACAGCCAACAAATAATTTCACGTTTTTGTGTGAATGCTCGTTAACATTGTTAGACAACGTGTTGATCCAATTCAAAGCACCAGCATTTTGGCGGGGGTTACTAGCGAATTATCCGCTGTTTTGGGCATGCCAAAGCTACGTCGTGTGATCGCCAATCAGTGGGTCTCGTTTGACAGGTTCTATATGTCAAATAAATTACTTGCATGTGAGCATTGAGTAAGCTGCGACACTTTGCGGTGGCCTGTGCCATAACCAATTTTATCCAACAGTGAGACGGTGGTTGGATGCCGTGTCTCATGGCACAAAATTGCACAACGCGCGTCTCCACTGGCTTCAATTGCGCCCGGAGCCATCCGATCCACGTCGGAGCAAACCTATCGCTCACCCAAGGACAAAATCAACGCTGACGATAAGCACTGATAACATCAGCCAATCCCCCTCATAAATGGCGAATCTTGCTCACATTCCCACGCACAGTGGCTGGGGCTGGTGGAGGCGCCATCTCACTGATAAGAAACAGATCTTGGGCCCTACGTCACCTGCGGCGATTTGATTGGCCCTCGGCTAGATCGCCAAGATAGCGGTTCTCGGCGGCTTCCGCTACGACACCCGCGGCCTGGGATCGTCGCGAATATAAAAGGATGGCGAAGCTCTTAGTGGAAACTTGTTTCTCTTCTTGTCTTCAAACCAAACTCTGACGGCAAGAACAACTTCCAATCCAAACGACAATCCCCGAAAAACGTTCACAAACCCGTCCAATGGCTTCTAAAATCACGGTCCAGCCTATCCCTTCGTCCGAAGGATCCAACATTGACTTTGGAGCCATCGTCTCCAATGTGGATGTGGAAAATGTCACTGGTAAGATTTGATGTACCTCGTGTTGTAGAAGTTGCATGCTATCATTTTTGGGAGAATACCCGTGAAATCGGTAACCTCCTCTGGTAAGACAAACCTGGCTCGGCTTTTTCTCCATTGCAGAAGCTAATTGGCGCACAGATGCCGACTTTGACGTGATCCGTGACGCTCTCTTCACACACCAAGTCCTCGTATTCAAGAACCAGGGCCACCTGTCACCCAAGGCCCAGTATGAGATCACTCAGCGATTCGATCCCGAAGCCGCTGGCTCGTATGGTCATGGCAAGACACTGGACGTCAAGCGCTCCGTTCTCCACCCCGACCTCAAGACTATTCCTCATCAGCCCCAGGTCCAGGTCATCGGAAACGGCTTTGTCGAAGAGTATGAGGGTCTGAAGAACATCCAGCTTCGCCACCCGCACCACCGCACCTTTCACAAGACCATTGTGCCCGACGAGAAAGACTTGGACTTCACTCGCTTCTACCGCTGGCACATCGATGCTGCTTTGTATGGGCTCGCTCCACCTGTCGTGACTACTCTTCTCGCAGTGAAGGTCCCCGGCGGTCGAAAGCAGACACTGGTGTATGATGATGGCACCGGTGAGGAGCTTAGTGTTCCTCTGGGTACCACCGCATTTGTATCTGGCTATGCCATGTACGATCGGCTCTCTCCAGAGGAACAAGAGTTTGCTCGAACTGCACGAATTGAGTATGCGCCACACCCATATGTTTGGATGAGCGGCGCCAAGTCTCGATCGGATGGGCTTGGCTTGGTATCTGAGGGCAAGGAAATCTCTCTGGATGACCTGCCGCCCATTGAGGAGGAGAAGATCCAGATCTTGCCTCTCTGCTGGCGAAACCCTGTCACGGGCCGCCTTGCGCTCCAGATCCATCCGTCCGCTGTCCGAAAGCTGCACCTTGCCGATGGCACCGTGATTGATGATCTTGAAAAGGTTCGAGAGATTGTTCACAAGCTACAGCGTCCTGCAATTGCACCCGAGCGTGTGTACCCGCATGACTGGGAGCAGGGCGACCTCGTTCTCTTCCATAACCGCGGCTTGATTCACTCCGTGGTTGGTGCATTCGCAGAGGATGAGGTTCGCCTATTCCGACAGTGCAACATTGCCGGCAGCAAATTGCCTGAAGGGCCGGCTCCCATTGTGGCTGGAGCTTAGAATGTTCTGTCAAGTGCGGGATTTGGGATGGCGCAAGGTTCATAAATTGGCTGCTTTATCAACTTAGAATGATGCTCTATGAAATTGAATACAAATTTTCCTGAAATAACTTTGATACGCCTGCTCTAGTAATCCTTGACCTGTACTGTTCTAAAACCTTTTCATTCTATACCCTATATCGAAACAAAGGAAAACTGTCACAATCTAGTCTAAAATCTCTATACTCCCGCAATCTAATCACCTCTAGTCTATGGTTAATTCCGTGTTCAGTAGTCAATGGGGCATCGGGGGTGATTGTAGTTCCAATCAAAAGCACTCAGAATCCCGTAAAAATGGAGAATGCTCCCGAGGACCACAAACCCATGGAACAGCTGGTGAGATGCACCCCACAGGTCGAACTTCTTGGGCGCCCAGGATTCCGGCAGATGAGTCTAGATTAATGAGTCTCAGCAATGGAGAACAATTCACGAAAGAGGGACTTACCGCATAAAAGAAAACCCCGGCAATTATCGCGACGCCCTCAAGATAATAGTAGCGCAGGCCACTCTGCTTATCCAATTGGTGGTATGGGAAGAGGATTACTGCATGTATAATAGGAGCGAACGCGGAAAAGCCTGTAATGACAAACGCAGCAAGCCGCAGCATCCGCCATGCCTTGGTCTGGGACTGAGAGCCTACGACAACAACACCTGTAACGATGCCAAGAATCACAATCTAAAAGCATATGTCAGATGAGTGCAAAAAGGGAATTGCAGAAAGTCACATACCATTGTCCAATATCGAATTTGCAGGTCAGGCTCACAGGAAAATGTCACATAAATGCCAGAAATGAAGGACCCCAGAATCTGGAAAACAATGGCAACATAATCCAACCGAACCCAAAGATTTGCATAAGCTTCTGAGTGGCACAGCATCGTATGGTATGTGCTGGAAATGCCAAAACACAAAACAGAAGTCGAGAGATAAATGTGAAACACCAGTTGATCGGTCCAGGTGGCTTCGGGGTAGCGAGTGGCAAAGAGCAGGCAGATGAGTCCGTTGGCAGTCGCAGCGACAAGGGCCGGGACCAAGTGGGAGTAGATGTTGACCGTCTCATTGTGAAAATACCCCAGGCTCTGCAAACAGAGCATAGCGGATCCGGTGATTGGACGGTACCCCGTACGGACAAAGGAGTTGTGCGTGTACCACGGAGGAACTTCGCCGGCGTGATAGAGCCGTTGCTTCGGTTTGGTAGAAATCATAATAGCAGCTGTTTCTACAGCATCTCTCTTCTGAGCTTTGCCATCACCTGGCTGGAAGCGCTGGCGAGTCTCCATATTGCTGTCGGGTGCTTCTGGAGAGGATACGGATGATGTTGTTATGGATACAGGCAAGGATTCAGGGGCAGATTCTAGATGTACGATCTCGATACCGACGTGACCAGGGGGGCTAAAGAGGTCTAGTTCCAGATCTCAGATTGGGGGAATCCGTGCACCGTCTCATGACGGTGCCATTACTCTAGGCGCAAACACAAAAGGAGGGATCAAAAAAAAAACACGCCGGCCTGTCCGGAAACTCGTCGTTGACCTAGTCTTATACCATCTCCACACGGGCCAATCATGATGCCGAATCGACACCACCATGTTGAATCCGCCTTTTTATTGGCAGGATTGTCCAACAGTGACATTAAAGTTCCAGACACAGGCCAACATCTGGGCCAAACGCATGGATTAAGATTTGATTACTTCATTTTGTACCCGTTGGACTGTTCTGGGTAGTGCTGACGCGGGTTTAGTTGAGAATCGTCATGATGATCCCGCGCCACGTTCTGATGTAGATAATCACTGAGGGTGATAAAGGTGCTAGAAATAGTCTTTTATCATTATTGAATCAATTCAAGGGAATTCAAGCACAGTCAGCAAGGCGCCATACATTGAACTACTCAATCACACAGTGCCGTTCCTGTCTGCCAGTCCAAGCGGGAGAAATGAGGCCCATACTACTCTTTCTTGTACACCATCGAAATTCAGACGCAATTATTATGTAATTCGATTAATTACATTCTATAATACCACACACTTGAAAATTGAGCCGTCATCCATCTAATGGCAGTTATCGCAGATTGTGGTGGTGTCAGACTCATCCACATGCCGTACTTGATCGTAGATGGGGGAATATATATTATCTTCCATGAAAAATTGCCTAATTTGATCTGTAGTCATGTAAATAATAATTTTTAACTTCTCAAGCAGGGAAGGGAATAGGAAGAATAGAAGTAGTGGGGACTATCGAAAATGCATCGGCAAACTGAGCTTGCCCCTCCCATCCCCTACCTCAAAATCTGGGGTAAAATCATCTCAAGCACCAAATTAGGACTAGTATTAAATAAAAGGTTTGTGAAGCCCTTCTTTATTTTTTCTATATCGAGGCATATTCGGGGGACAAGAGCACAATCTGCCATGATCCGGAAACAGAGCACATTGCCCATAGCCAATTTCCATAACTATGGTGGCTGAGGCGTTTTATTCAATCCTACTAAAGAGTATAACCTTCCGATATTTCAGCGATCCAGCACATCTTCCGCAATAAATTTGTTCTAGTGCCACTTTGGACTTGTCATGGTCTATTTTTCTGTTTAATACCTCAATTGCTAACCTACAGCCACCTGTGGGTTAAGATGCTGCTTCAGTGACATCCAAACAACGATTTACAAATACGGAAAGAAATATTTCCCTTTTGTAGCCTTCTCACCCGAGGCCTGGTACTCTTTATCGGCAGGGCCCAGCTGATTTGGTTGCGATCATTGAAACCAATGTGGGGACCCGGGCGATCGGTCAGGTTGAGCTTATCGCCATCACAAGCTGGGGGAAACAAGGGGCCTGGAAATTAAATTAGACTCAAGGCAAGGCGGCCAATATCAGCTTACGGCACCCTTGACACGCCTGTAATTGTCTCACGGGGCCGGGTCAGAAACAGAAGCATGCCATGGTGACGGAGACGGCAGTGCCACCCCTGAAATCCCCACGAATCACCTCACGAGGGGTCACCGGCACTCGGTCTTGGCGATCATGAAACCGGGGCATTGCCTAAAAGCGCCCCAATTGAAATGGCATCGCATATAAACTATCGGCTCCATGGGCGAAGGACATGTCATAATCGCTCATATTCTCCACCTGACCGACTTACAAGCTTTGGTGCTCCGAAATTATGGGCATCCTTGGCACCGTTCCGGAGCATCAAGCCCCGAGTTGCCAACTATTTCCTGGAGTGTTCAACAGAACCAACCAGTGCCCGAAATGCGGATTGTCTCCAGTTTATAAGAAGCCTATCCCGCCGCAGGTGCTAGAATGCAACCTGTTTCTGTTGCATCAACCGCAAGGATGGCTCTTTTCAAGCTTCTGAACGCCGCCCTGGCATTGGGGTCCCTCTTTGGCTCTGCAGTAGCCTTTACAAACCCCATCCGTAGTCCCGGAGGTAGTGACCCCCAGGTGACATACTCTGGCGGTTGGTACTATCTGATCTCCACCGAGTGGGACAACCTTCAGCTGGCCCGCGCCCAAACTATCGAAGGTCTCAAGACTGCCGAGTCCAAGGTCATTTACACCGACACCAATCCCTCTCGCTGCTGCAATGTCTGGGCTCCTGAGATGCACTATTTTGACGGAAACTGGTACCTCTATTACACCGCAGGAGAGACTGGCTCTACCAATTTGGGCAACCAGCGCCCCTATGTCTTGAAAGGTGAGGCCATACCTTACTTATTTCTAGTAATTCAGTTGCATTTCAATCTGCTCACATTCTATACTCGTAGGCGGTGCTACTCCATGGGATGAGTGGAGCTTTGCCGGCCAGATGGCCAATGACTGGGGTATTGATGGCACAATCCTGAGATTCAACGGCTGGGGCAACTACTTCGTTTACTCCTGCATGACCGGCGTTCCCAACCAATCTACCTGCGTTCGCAAGCTAGGAGATGACTACATCTCAGCTGGTAACCTCAGCATCATTTCCCAGCCCGATCAAGCTTGGGAAAAGAGCGGTGTCCCGGTGCAAGAGGGTCAAGTTGCGCTCTACTTTGGTGGCAAGACTTACCTGGCTTACTCGGCCAACTACTGCTGGACGCCCGACTACTGTATTGCTCTGCTCGAATGGGACGGCTCCACTGATCCTGCCCTCGCAGAAGCGTGGACCAAATCAGATGGATGCTTGATGTCGAGCGCCAATGGCAACTATGGCACAGGTCACAACAGCTTCTTCACAAGCCCTGACGGCAGTGAGACTTGGATGACGTTCCATGCCACATCCAACTCCGCTGGAGCATGCGACGACTCACGCTATGCTATGGTTCAGCCCGTCACGGCCAATGCCGATGGGTCTCCCAACCTTGGGGTTGCTGAGGGATTCTCGTTTGAATGGCCGGAGCCAAGTAGCTAAAGGGTCGGATAATTAGTTTGAGACTATCTATCAGATTGCATCACTTGAGCCATTTACAAAAACTCAGATACATGTACTAAAAAACACCGTGCCTTAAATTGTTTAATTAGAGTGGCGATTTGCCTTATTAAGGTCTATGATATGATAGTATTTCGTTCCGCTCATTAACCAGACAGCCAGGCTTCAGAAGACCCCTGTCTGGTGTACCCTATATAGAATATAGTCTTACTTGCAGCCAGCTGCAAGAACCTCGGAAATTCCCTCTCTGAATAGCAGCTCGCCATATGCTTTGTGAAATGAAAACATAAATGCCGGCCCAAGAGGCTTGTTGGTTTTGGGATTGCAGGAGGTGCTGTGGTAGTGAATTTGGACTTTTGTGCTCCCGCCACTCTGAGGCGGCGTGTTAGATCTCACGACTGAAAACCTGTGAGCTCCAGCGAAACACACTTGGTCACTGCCAAACCCGAAATCCACATAGCTCTCAGTGTGACCTTTCTCAGGTTTGTCCTCTTCAGAGCGCAATTGCACATCAAGAACCTGGAATACGCCACAAAATACTGAGTAGAGAGGGGGAAGCTGAGAGTCTGATAGTTCTTTTGTATGCCACAACTGTGTTACCGATTTGGGAGCCTGAAGTTCTATTTCGAGATTAATTAAGATGTGGAATATTTATACAAAAGATCACTTACTGCTAAACCCAACTAGGTTGAGGCCCAACGTCTGCAATACGACTCTCTCTGGTCCTATCACCAGCCCCCCAAAGAAGCCTTTCACAAATCTAGCCAGCAAGACTTCGTCAGACAAGTCTTGGTGTTCTGATGGGATGTCGAGGGTAATGAATCGGGAATCTCCTATGGCTTGATGATGCTTTGCATTTACAATGTCGCGCATGGTGGAAGATTGCCGAAACGCCTCTGGGATGTCGCCGAATCTTTGGATCCGTTTTGGGTCTGTCGCTTTTATGCGCCTGTGCACCATGAACCCATAGGTACCGCCAGCGACCAGCGCGACGAGCATGGATGAGGCCATGATCCTTCCTGAAAGGCTTCGAGACGCCATTGCAGCAGTCATATAAAATTTTATAATACAATTTGAAATAATGAGGCGAGATTTTGAGCAGCATGCACGCATTTTATTCAATTCCGCCGCTTCAGCTGAGGCTGGCGCTCTAACACATTCGCAGTGACTCAATACCAGGCAATCCGATTTTACCCGCCCGCTGTGGATCACAGGATCCCCTGTGGAGGCCACCGGCCAGGGAAGGATTCAGCTGACCTCAATAGCGCCAGCGCACCTGGAACGTATTATTTGACAATATCCGAGCCAAATTCCTGCTTATGCCATGGCCTTGCAAAGAATCACAGTGAGGTTTTTGGTTAAAGGTGAATACGACTGTATTAATTGTTACCGAGATTGGATATTAACCCTCTAAGATGCGATATGAATCCGAAAGAAAAGAAAATCTAGGCCCATGGATATCACGAATTGCAGCTAGTGACAAATAAAAGCAATGAGCTCCGCGCCAAGACATGCTCACATGGAGGCGTGCCGCAGGTATTTCCCCCCGACATATCCCTCAGCCGTATCAACAAACAGCTTTCTTCCCTTTATATACGCCACCATGAAGCCGAACAGCTTCCAGTTCCCAATCTGACCAGTGGCCGCCTTTTTACCAAGCGCAAGAAAGATCATTGTCTTGTCCATCGGTTGGTACGGCTTGGTCACTGCCGAGCCTGTGAGCGCGGCGTCCAGCGCCGATGCCAAGTGGACGATTTGGTTGTCGGTTACCGTGACCTGCTTGGACTCGAGATTCCCCACGTCACCGATGCCCCAAATATTTTGGGTCCCGGCGGCCCGCATGTACTCGTTTAGTTTGACGTTGCCCTTGTCGTCAAGCAGCGTGCTGGGCACAAATGTCGTGTTGATGTGAAGGCCGTGAAGGGGGAGATACAGGTCAGCCGTCAAAGTGGAACCGTTGGACAGCACCACTTCGGTCTTTTTGCCTTCGGACACCTCTTTCGTGTCTTTTACACGAACATGGGTGACCAGTTTGACACCGAGGCTCTTCAAGTCTTTTTCGACACACGCGCGGACAGACGGCAGAGGTCCCTCGAGCGGTTTTTCTCCACTGACCAACAGAGTGATTTCCTTTGCGCTTCCATATCTGGCCGCCAATTCACCAGCGACTTCAACTCCAGTGGCGCCGGCTCCAGCAATAATGACCGACTTGGCTTGTCCGACACGACTCTTCAGATCGCGCCACGCACCAATTGTATCCTCGTGGCTCCCAATGGGCTTGAGAGGAAGACCGCTAGCCATACGGGATCCCGTGGCAATGACCAATTGGTCATAGGGAATACTGCGCTCAGATCCATCGTTGAGCTCAAGATTAACAGTGTTGGCGCTCTGGTCTATCCCTCGGGCTTTGCCGAGAACAAACTCGAAGTTCTCTGCAGGGTGCTGGTCAAACGCAGGCTTGATTGGGAGGAACAGCTGGTCATCGGGTATCTCGTCTGGAATCAGGCCTCGAGAGGCGGCAAGGTTCCAGAAAAAGTGACTGTTTGGCGAGACCAATATGACCTTGAGCCCCGGGAGCTTTGGTACTGTGTATTTGAGCAGCTTGTGTGCAAGTGGCAAGCCAGCCCAGCCTGCTCCGAGAATGACGGCGGTTTTCCCCATGATGTGCAGTAAGAGAACAATTTTTCGCTAATGTATCGACAAAAGAAGAGATAGAAAGACGTGAATAGGATGGCTCAAGGTCCGTTTGACTTCGAGGTCAAGCATCCTTTTATTTGAAGATACGCAGCAACGACAACGGGCCAGACTATGGCTTACAAGTGATTTGGTTCCAGACTCGCTAGATCGCAGGGTACATGAATTACGCTTGGCTTCACCTAAAATATGGTGGGAACCTGATTCAACTCAGGTACATTTGTTAGTGCAAGCCAACGCTCCGGGTGGATCTGATTCGGCCCACCAGCGACAGGGTTCAGGACCGAACTCCGTGACCGAGAGCGACCTCCGATCCGTCTCCTCTTGCGGCGCAGCCTGAAGACTTTGACTGCGATCCGACTCCGAAACCCTCTTTACTGAACTCTGCCGAAACATTCTCCAGCCCTGCCAGGCGCTTCTTCGGGGCCTTTATACCGTTTCATACTGTCCCTTGCACCATTTTACAGCAACACAGGCACTGGCCCGCCGCCGGCATTCGTAAACGCCGACACGCCGACACAGTCAGCCATGTCGACGACGCCATCGCAATACCAGCCTGCCAACAACGGCGACGGGCTCAAGACATGGAGCTGCGTAATATGCAGACGTCGAAAAGTCAAATGCGACAGGCGGGACCCCTGCTCCAACTGCACCCGGGCCAAGATTGATTGCCATTACCCTGTTACTGGACGTCTTCCGCGGCGCCGCCAAAACCCTGCCGTTGCCAAGACCCAGACGCAGAGGCAGACGGAGCTCCTGAGCCGCCTGCGACGCCTCGAAACAGTTGTCACTGAGCTGGCTGGACAAGTGGAAGATGGCTCCCGAGAACCGCATGCTGGGCCGGCTGCTGCTGCTCGCTCTACCAGCGGAAGCACGCCAGGTTCAGACATCGCTCATTCGGATTCCAGATCTACGGATCAATCCGTGAAAAGTTCCGGGAGCGATGCGCCAAGCTTTGCCCCACAGCAGCTGGGGAGCGAGTTTGACGAAGAGTTTGGCCGTCTTGTCATCGACAAAGACGGAGGGCTTCACATTGGAAACCAGTTCTGGACCGTCTTTTGCAATGAAGTATGTTTCGCTCGCCAGTGTTGGACCCGACTCCTTGCTCACCCTCATAGGTGGACCATATTTTTGAAGCAATGCATGAGATGACTGATCATGATAACCAACAAACCGGTTCAAACACATCAAGCACCTCGTTTAGTGGCCAAGGGTTTATTTTTGGCAGCAACTCTGACCCAACTAACCTAGACGCCCTGTATCCGCTGCCGTCACAGATGCTCTTCATTTGGCAGACATTTGTCGACAATGTAGACCCTTTTCTAAAGATCCTTCATATTCCAAGCATGGGAAAGGTCATTCGCGATCTCAAGGGTAATTTCAGTTCGCTCGGCCCCAACATGAGGTCGTTGTTGTTCGCTGTATCCCTCGCCGCCATCCACTCAATGGACGACCAGTCTGTAGTCATGAACTTCAATGTCCCGAAAGCTCAGCTACTCGCTCAATACCGACTCGGGACCGAGCAGGCTCTTGGCCAGGCCAACTTTCTGGCAACAACGGACATTGTCGTTGTGCAGGCACTTGTGATATACCTCACCATGCTCTTTTCCCTCGGGGCGAATGCGCAGGCGTGGCCGCTTGTGGGACTCCTGTTGAGAATCGGCAAGGGGCTCGACCTTCATCGCAGGGAAAAGGAGCGCGATCACAACCAGCTAGAGATTGAGCTGCGACGCCGACTCTGGTGGTACATTTGCTTTCTCGACGTCATATCGCAGAAGCCTGGCACTAAAGATCTCTCGCTCTCCGAGGCGTCCTTCGATATCGATCTGCCGTCCGGCATAGATGATGCAGATTTAGATACCACGTCTTCAGAGCCCGCGGCATCGGACAAAGTTTCCACCAACATGGCTCCCTCTCTAACTCGAATTGAACTGTGGCGAATGGTCCAGGCCATACAGAAACATGAATCAAGTCCCCAGGAAATAAAGCTGCAGATTTGTTACGCGACAAAGTCCAGGATATTTACGCAATACTTCAGCCAGTTTCGCCCGGACGGCCCCATCGAAAATTACGTGCGCACCATGGCGTCCCTGTTTTTCGCAAAGGTCGAGTTTTTCCTCCACAGGCCATCGTCCCACCCGAACCCGCAAGAGCCTACCCAGGCCGCCCTGAAAGCCTCCATCCTCATCATCAACGCCGCCCACGCGCTCATCACAGAGCCTGCCTGGGCCAACTGGCGCTGGCAGCTATCGGGGCACATCCCCTGGCAGGCCATCGGCATCTTCCTCCGCCAGGCTGTCCAGCAGCCCTGGGGCCCCGAATCGGAACAGATGTGGTCTTCGATCAAGCGGCTAATCGACACTGCTCCTGCATCTGCAAAGGAGGACAAACTGTGTAGGCCATTATTGATGCTGATGAACAGGGCCGAGGCCCATCGGGCGGCCGAAATGGCTGGCTGGGGTGCTCCCGCACCCCAAGAACAGTTCCCTACAAGAACCCTCAGTCCTGAACAAAGAACTGATATTGTGACCCCCGATCCTTCAGTCGTCATACCCCATCCAACCAACGAACTGCACCATGGGGTGGTTAGACCACAGCCAAGCAATCCAACAGCTATTTCTGCCCAAGACCTGGGCTTAGCCGGAACCGTACCCCTCATAGAAACACAGACACATCCTTCAGCACCTTCTATAGTCGGATTGGACCCGACTGACTCAACATGGTGGTCTCCTGCGACTCAGCTGGAAGGACTAACGCAGGGTGGGATAGGGGAACAATCCCAACCATCGGCGCTGCCTGATGCAGAGTTCCTAATGGCCTTGGATTCTTGGGACGAAGCTGCAGCAGTCGGGTCAATCTGGGATATTATGTGAGCCGAATCCAGCCGGCCTGACATGGCGGTCACCCTCACACAACATAGGGCCAGTACGCGGGCAACTAAGCACATGATATCACAGAGGTTAGTTCCTTGCTGGTAAAACTAAGGCACCCTCTAACGTTCATTTGCAGAAGCTCTCGTTAAGTCACATAGTTTACACCAAAGGCAGTGACGATGTGACGAGTCGAGTTTCTCAATATCCAATTTACCTAAATTGCATCAGCGATACAATTACGACCGGAACGTTTATTTTGAACATGAGCATATGAAGCATATGAAGCAGCTAGTTGTCGGCATTGATTATAGCGATCAAAACTAAACTCGGTCTTGGTTTATAACGATCCTCGAATTGGCAGTCTACTTCGGTCCTTTCTAATAATCCGTTTATATCACACACAACTCCCACATACATGCTAGATATCATTAATTTATTTTTACATCCCACAAATGAAAAAAGAAGAAAGCGCGTCATTTCCGCACAGGATCCAAAGGCCCCATCCCGTCCCTGAAGATGTCGTCAAACCACGGGCGCCCATCCGCACCCGCATGGCACACCTCGTCCCACTCCATCTCCGGCAGGCCGTCGATCGCCACGTCGGCCGTGAACTTCCTCGGCCTGCGCTTCGTCGTCTCCGACGGGAGCGGCCAGTACGAGGCCTGCTTGTGCCCGGTCGGTATCTGGGCCAGCACCGACAGCCCGGACCTCTTGTCGAGGTACTTCCTGGCGAGGTGCCGTAGGTGGGGGAAGAACCATGTGCGATCCCACAGCCTGGCCACCCTGCCCTCCCGGCCCCTGTTCTTCCACTCGTTGTTGTGGACGATGACCGGGACCGCCTCGCTGTACAAGTCGGCGTACAGAGGCATCTCGCCCCACGTGATGACCATTTCCTCCCCAAGCAGCGCCTCCAGCGGGTTGGCCGTGTTGTTGATGTCCTTCGGGACACCCCTGAGCCTCACGGGTTCAATACCGAGCTTCTTCGAAGCTTCGGCGATGGGGTTCGCGCGGCCGAGCTTGAAAATATCCCCGTCCTTTTGGCCAGCGACTACAGGCATGGAGATTTGCTGCTCGTAATCGAGCCCCAGATGATGCTCGAATCCATCGACGGCCAGCCTCATCGCCGGATTGTCGGCTTTGAAGTCTTTCTCGCTCTGGAGCCAGGTGCGCCACAGCTCCTGCTCTCCAAACACCAGCCCCAGGGCGCCCTGGTCCCATTTAAAGTCGGGCTTCCAGCCGTTGATCTTGGCTATCTTGCTCTGGGCTCGCCGCAAATACTGCTGCATGTCGATGGCGGGCCCCATAACGTGGCCGCTGTTGAGGAACTTCGGCCTTGTGGACTTGTACACGTCGGGGTTCCGGCTCTCCATAACGTTCTTGTCGGTCTCCGGCCCGTACAGGTCGGCGCGGGCCGAGCTGTTGGGGAGCGCATCGCAGTGAATGTTCAGCGCCGTCGAACGGTCAGGCCAGCATCTCTTCTGGGCCGCTGCGACGATGGTCTGCTGCATCTCTCCGCCTCCCAAGTGGGCCAGATCCGCGGCGATCCGTTGGGTGACGAGTCGGTTGGCTTCGTGGTACCGCGTGATGAGGAGCTCTGGTGGGAGCTGCCACCAGGAATCAGAAGGGTCAACGAGCACCACCAGGTCATCTGGCTTTAATCTGTCATCTTTATGGGCGCTTGAATGCATCATTGTATCCAAGTACTCGAGAATCGCATCAATCTTGGCCAGCTGGAGTTTCCCTTGTCCGGTTTTGATCTGCTTTCTTTTTGCAGATTCCCAATTCACAATCACAGGACTCGGGTACCCATTCGCCATTCCGCTCAAGATTGTCTTGCAAATGTTTGGAGTAGGGCCTTCTACAGCAAGTACTATGACCAGCCTGTGTTTTCCTGCCGGAGGGTCGTAGGATATGGGTTCGATTTCTGCAATCGGTTGTGGATCTTCAGGTGCAGCCGGTTCGAGGGGTTTCTCTGGAGCAGCCTCTGGCGCAACTTCTCCGGCCTGGACAACTTTCTGCAGGGTATCAGACTGCCCAGAAACTACTATAGGTGCTCCTGGAGGAATGGGTTGTTCGGGAACAGGCGGCACAGGCGGAACAGGCTGCCCAGGACTAAGGGGGGCAGGTTGTCCAGGAACTGGTGCAACGGGTTGCCTGAGCATATATGGGAGCGGTCGTCCGGGAATAGGCTGCACGGGCGGTGCGTATGGCCAGTATACAGGTCTCCCAGGTTGTCCAGCTGGTGGGTATGGTCCGGGGATAGGCGGTACAGGTGGCATATGGGGTCCGGTTCCGGGCTGTACAGGCGGCGGGTATGATCCAGCAGGTATGTTGGGCGTCCCTGGAGCAGCATACTGCTGGGGTATAGGTTGGCCAGGAGGCATATATTGTCCGGGGACAGGCTGGCCAGCCGGCGGGTATGGTCCTGGAATAGGTGGAACTGGTGGCATGTATGGCCCGGCAAGCACGTTGGGGTCCTGGGGAGAGCCGTCTTCATCAGTGCCGCCTTGGACCGTCGAGACAGGCTGCACGGGGGGCATAAATTTGTTAGAGCCAATTGGGAAAACGGAATTGCCACCCCTGGGCTGGAATGAAGTTGATGTCCCTGGAGCCGGTAGTCCGTGGATATTGGGCCGCACAGCCAGGGGAGGCATTGGCTGGCTGAGGTCGACGTCGGGAGCCTCACGCTGCTCGGGCTTGGCCGATCTGAATGCCATGTCTGGCGTAATTTTGAACCACGGTTTGCTGATAGGCGGACCCAGCCTCTGCCCGGGCCTCATCAGCCTCGGGTGCATCGGGGGCGGCAAAAGGTCGTCGTCGTCCTCGCTTTCCTTCGGGTCCAGCTTTCCCTCCGCAAGGGCGTGCAGTTGGTTTTGGTCAACGGTGGGGGCCACATAGACTCCAGGCCAGTTGGGCACGCCAGGCGGGAGACGCCTGGCTGGTTTCGCCAGCTTGACGTCCTTGATAGTCACCACATCCTGCAGGCCGTCGGAGAGGTGTCTTCGCTGCTGTTGTACGTTAGAATCTCTTACTTCCTCTGCTCCTAACCAGGTCTTACTAGTAGAATAGACAGTGAAAGACACGTCGATCCCAACACAATGAACACGACTAACACGCCCAAAAGCCGTATTGGCCGCCGTCGAATGCGCCTCACCGTGAAATTCGAGAGGAGCGAGTTCTTGTCCCCAAACACTTTATCCAGGCCGCTTCCCTTTTCGTAGTCGAGGCTGCTGCGCCATCGTGGCGCGTCTTTGAATTTCCCCATTTGCTACCGTCGTCGTCGGCGCCGAGCGAGACGGAGGAGGACATTGGCGTGCGAGGTGCCGTCGGGAGTCGCGCGGCGGACAGCGGGCGCGCGTGGATATAAAGGAAGCAACTGAAGGGCCGCGATAAGAGACATGATGACTGTAGAGGAATTCCAGGGGTGATCAGGGATGTCTGAGTCGTCCTCGATGTTCAAGCATATGCCAGGCACTCCTGTCCCTTTGGGCTTGCTAATACCCAGCCCCATGAAACGCAGTCTTATCCCAGATCCATGTTTCCTGTTCCCCAATGAGGGACATCGTTTCAACTGAGTTTTATTCTCCATTCGATTCTTTGCGAAATAGTCCAGTCGAGGGCGGATACAGACGTCATTGATGAAGGAATCCAAGCCGCCCCCCAATGTCTCACAGCTTGGTCGCAAACGAGCACGCCAAGGGAGTGAGCTTGAATCAACCCGCATGTGTTCGGATAAATGTACCCCAATAAAAAGGGAGAAATGGGATAACGCATGCAATTGTTTGAACAAGGAAAGATATATCGTACCCCGTTATGACGTTTGTCTAGTCTACTCGTATATTTCACTTGATACTGGCCTCTTTCTCTTCAGCTTGCAGTCTATTAAAGTCGAGGTCATCTGACAAGCCCCCAGTGAATACAGAAAATGCAATTCCAGCTCTCGAATATACTTACAGATGTCTCATCAGCTGGTCTATGTCTTATAACCCCTGGCCCATCCCTTTTCCATCCGAGACTCACCCCACCCCTGTTAAGGTCTCGAGTCAACGGAACGCGCACAATTCCACATGGCCAAAGTGGAAAGGATAAAAAGAAGCATCGTAGCGCCTCTCACCATCATGTCACGGCCATCAAAGTTTAGGATCCAAAATAAAGAAATAGAAGCTCAAATGTTTATAGCCAATGTGCCTCCTATCTATCGCTTAAATTTTGCACGTTGAAATCATTAAGACGCCATGTCGTGTCATCACCACCCGTATTTTTTGAGTCCTCCTCCCCGTCCAGTTCCATATCCATACCCACAAGCCTCCTTTTAACCCCTTCACACACACACACACATCCCGCGTGCCATTTTTTCTTTTACACGCTGATGGTCCTGAAGACGCTAAACTCCTCGCCCGTGGCCACCAGGCTGCCAGCGATCTGTGGGTGCCAGTGGACCTCCTTGACGTCCTTGAGGTAGTGGACGAAGAGCAGCTGGGGCGGCACGTCCTTGACGCCGGCGGTGTCCTTGCTCTCCTCGTCGTCCAGCTCGACGGCAAGATCCCACAGGGTGACGGTGTTGTCGGCGGCGGCGACGGCCATGATGGAGTCGTCGGTGGGGTGCCACTCGACGCTGGTGATCTGCTCCTTGTGGAAGTTGAAGCTGGCAATGGGCTGGGGCTTGTCGGAGCTGGCCTTCCACTGTCGCAGGTCCCAGACGCCCCAGACACCGGCGTCGTCGCCGGAGGCCAGGAGGTGGGTGGTCTGTCGGGACCACGACATGACGTTGACGTCGACGTTGGAGACCTGCATGGTGATGGCGGCCTTGCGCGACTTGGATCGCACGTCCCAGATGCGGATGGTGCCGTCGCTGGAGGCGGAAGAGAAGACCGACTGCTCGGAGGGAGACCACTGGATCTCCTCGACGCTGCTGGTGTGGCCCTGGAAGGGTCGGTTGTCCGTGACCCAGCCGCCGCCGTCGGTTCGGGTGGTGACGTAGATGAGGCCGTCGTTGTCACCGGTCAGCAGCTTGCCTCCGGGGATGATGGGGGACCAGTCGACGGCGTAACCCTCGGCCTTGTGCGCCCTGATGGTGGAGATGGGCTTGTTCTGCTGGGCAGAGATGGTGGTTCCGGGGTTGTCGAACGAGGCCAGGTGGGGGGTGATGTCGTGGATGAAGACGTTGGAGGACTCGGTCATGGTGGCCGTGAGGGTGGTGCCGGGCCGTCCGGCCTCCTGGCTGGGGATCTGGTGGGATCGGATTCGGTTGGTGGTGGAGCTGAGGGGGATGGTCTTGCTCTCGAGGATGGGCTCGGCGTCCTCGTCGTCGTCGTCGGACTCGGAGTCGGAGTCGCCGCGGTCCATCTTGCTGAGGCCGCTGAACTTCATAATCATGATCTGGTTGTCGTTGGCCTTGGCGTTCTCGGCCTGGGTGCCGGCGACGGTGTACATGGTGGCGGGGTAGGCCTTGCGGTTGTCGCCGAGGCCGTCCTTGACAATGTCAAAGGACAGGCAGGGCCAGGGAGTGCTGAGGTTGTGAAGCATCTCGTAGGTGGTCGGGTCGGGGGCGAGGCTCTGGCCGGGCTCAAGCTTGTTTCGTCCGACAATGAAGGTTCCCTGGTCGACTTCCATGGCCTCTGCGAAATTGTCAGTCCATCTGCATTCTGGTTTATTTTTTTATTTTTTTTAATTGTTCCTATTCCGACTTACCCTTCTCCTCGGCCTCTCTCTCAGCATCGGGTCTTCCGTCGACACCAGCCTCCAGGATCTCGTCCTCGCTCTCAAACTCGTCCTCGAACTCGTCCTCGAACTCGCCCATCTCGTTGTCGTTGTCGATGTCCATCTTCTCGGGGCGGTCGCCGCCCTTGAGGGGAGCATCGTGCTCAGAATCTGCGTTGCGCTTGGCCATGGCTGATGCGATTCGAGGAAAAATCAGATAATTGACAGGATTTAAACAAAATCTAGAGCAAAAATTCTAGATTTTCTATCGGGCGCGTGACAGCGACCTAGTCAATGAGCGACTCGAGAAACCCTGGGGAAAGATTTAAAAAAAAAAAAAAAATGCACTCCTCCAACTTGGTGGTGTTGCGATTTCAGTCCAACCAAAATTTGTGCCCCTCCAAAGCAGTGCGCAAAGAAAAAATTCGGGGGACCTGCCCCGCCATGACGCAGTGAGCCGGGAATTAGCCGGCGTGCAGGGCCACGATAAGAGAACGGGTTTGGCTTATCGGTCGAAGTGGCTGCGGATGGTGTTTCATGATGGGAAAGCCATGATACAGGTGGTGGGTGGTATGGGAGTTGGGTCAATTCAAGGATGGTTTTTTGGGAAGGGGTTATGTGTTATGTAATATGCAGTTTGAATGTATGCGAGATCATGACGATTGTCAAAAGCTATGAGAGAGGGATATCGGGGTTCATCTTGTCGGTCGCTGCGTCAGGTAGTGGGTGTTTTCTCATGGCGGGTGGCACATTGAACAAGACGCATGCTTGATGTTGCGCTGCACAAGTCTGCAGCGTGGTAAATTTAATTGCATTGCATTGCACAGATGATGAAAAATCCGAAAATGGAATCATTTCTTTGATTCCAAATGGGCGCGCCGCATATGACTCGCCCGTCATGCAAGTCATTTATTTGACTGGCACCCCGTTGACAAGCAACAACCGTTTAGACGGTGAGAGGAGAGAGAGAGTCCACTATTTTCTTTTTAGGGGCTGGAAGAAAAAAGGCGTTAGTTCGGGAATATTCCATGGAACGCGAGAAGGAACTTTGGCCAAATCCGGGGGGGAGGGGAGGGGGGGAGTGAAACTAAGGTGCTGTAAGTAAAAACGAAGAGACTCTGTTATTTCTGGGGACGGGGGGGTTTTGCTGATTGATTGATAAACATGGTCGTCATCTGGAATCGCAATGTCTCCTTTCAGAACCCATGCACATACATGCACAAGCGACGATGCGCATTGACTGCAGCCCATGCCAAAAATCGTGACCATGATTCCAAAGCCGCAGCCAGAGAGCGCAGAGAGCCCAGGCCTCGGCCCCGCCAAAATGTGCAATTTGTAAGACGGTACCGCAGACGGCACCGCAGACGCCCCAACCAATTGGACAGGGCGCCCATCCCCTTGGCCTCTCCTCGCCGCCTCTCTCCGAGTTCCGGAATTGTTTTGTCATTCAGCGTGCGCGCGCCCATCTCCCTGCCTTGGCCATGACGCCAGCAGCGCGCAATAGCACACCCCGTAGCAACTAAGGGTGAGTGACACCCCCGCCCCCCATCCGACAGCCCGAGAGCCGCGTATGGCGTAATGAGGTTGGAGGCGGCGCAGATTGTGTCATCGTGCCCGACTTATTCATCACCCTGCTGGCACTGGACTTGATTCCATCTCCCCAGCCAGCATATATATCCCTCTTAGCGCGTGCCCCTCTTCCCATTGCCGTTTTTTTCTTGTCTGTCCCCACCCGTCTCCAAACCCAAATAGAGATAATACCCCTCACCCCCGTCGTCATATCTCGACAACCCGACTCTTTCTCTCTTCACAACTACAACAAAAAAACTACAACCTACACTACACACACACACACATAAACCCTCCCCCCCCCCAACCACCCACAAAACACCCTTCACAATGTCTGTCATCGAGCTCAAGAACAAGGCCGAATTCGATCAGCTGATCGAGAAGACCCCCTACGTCGCCCTCCAGGCCACCGCCGGCTGGTGCGGCCCCTGCAAGGCCATCTCCCCTCTCTTCAAGAAGCACGCCGCCGCCCACACCAAGCCCGAGTACGTCTTTGCCAAGTTCGACATTGACGACCTCCCCGACCTGTCCCACGAGCTCGGCATCTCCTCCATCCCCGCCTTCTACTTCTTCGAGAACGGCAACAAGGACAGCGACTTCAAGGGCGCCAACCCTCCCGTCCTCGAGAAGACCGTCAAGTCCTACGCCGAGAAGGCCGCTGCTGCTGGTGGCGCTGCTCCCGCCGCCGAGGGCGAGGCCCCCCTCAAGACCGACGAGAACTTCTAAGCTCCGCAACGAGAACCAAGCAAACAACAAAAAAACAACAATGCGGCAATGACAAAGGAGATATCTCCGGATAGACATGCGCTCCCCTGTGGATTCTGCTGATTCAGCAGCGACATGGTATGAGACGCAACGTGTGAAACAAAAAAACGAACCAAAAAAAAAAAGAGATAGGAAAGGCGTTGAAGGCGCTGGAATGGACATCACACATGGACAAACGCAACCAAAGTCATATCATCTTGCTTTTAGCGCGCATCCATAAAATGACCATGATGGAAGCTGTGACTGCCGCTCGGCGGCACGTACACATACACACACACAGTCGCACACACGCGACACAAATTCCCTCGGATCCACCCAGTTCTTGGGCGGATAACCTTACTTAGATACTAGCAAAGCAATTTAAGCAAATATCCTGTTCCATGTCAATTCGTCCCACCTTGATTGTGAAGTGTAAACTTGCCACCCATGCTCTATTCTTGTTACATTCAAGCCAGCGTTAATATTAACACAACACAACACATCACATCACATCACATCATAACAATCACTTCACAAATGCATTCATTCCGGCTCTCGTCTTGGCTTAAATAGTAAATTTCGTCGAGGTGCTTGCTTGCTGTCAACACCATGTACACCATAAGAGGCTGGTTCTGCTATCGGCACTACCCCGCGGCTATATGCTATCCCCATCTTCAAAGACAGGGCTGTACACACAACTTCCACCCCATCCATCCTCCGCTTCCTTCTTCTTCTTCTTCTTCTTCTGCTCATCACCATAATTTTGGGGTTGCCCGTTTTGACTCCGCTGTTGTAAATCCAAATCCCTGGCCAGAGTGGTATGCTTTACTCGTACATGAGTTTCCCAGAAGTGTCATTTCTCCGCAAGACGCCTTTGATCCAACTTTGCAGTTGCCCAAATCAAAACATAAAAAAAAAAAAAAACGCAAGAAAACATGATATGGTCGCTGATTTGACTCCGGCCGTGGTGATGCATCTCAAAAAACAAAAAAGGAAAAAACACTGAAAAGTGGGGAGACAGAAAAAGAAAAAAGTAATGAATGAATGAATGAATCCGGCTCTTCATGCCAGCACTTCCAGAGTGTCGTTCTCTGGCTTCCTCATAGTTGCGTATCATCCGTAATCGTCTTGGCTCTCTAGTCGCTTATATCGGCGCTCATACGCCCGACTCCAGAATCTACTCTCTTCTTAGTCACAGAGAGGTATTCTTTCCTCTCAAATGACCCTTGTCGGTTAATATCTTGGGTCCGTCTAGCTGCAAGCACGGGGCCCGCCGACCTACGTCGGTTGACTGCCTCTTCGCTCTTGAGCCGGCCCAGGTCACCTATCGCAAGGCTCTTGCGACCGCCAGACTTCTCTCTCGGTGCTGTCAGGTATTGGCCGCTGGGTCGAGGCTGGCTTCCATTCGTCTGCTGCGTGCCGTTGCTGCCGAGGGGAGAGCTGATGACCGACGAATATCGATTCCTCCAGCGGCCCAGCTTCCAGAACCCGCCTTCGCCCTTCTCCTCCTTGTCGGATTCGGCGCTGATCAGGCTGAAGCTGGGGGTTGGGGGGATCGACATGGCACTAGTCCTCTTTTGCTCCCTCGTCGTTGGCGCAGCTGGCGCATTCGAGACAAACGTGCCACGGGAAGCCACGCTACCAGTAGGGCTTCCGGGATGTTGGTTTCGGGGGATGGGGCTCGACAGATAGGGTTGCTTTCTAGCTTCCGATGCTAGTGTGGCTGCAGACGCATTCATCGACGCCCGGCCAGCCTTTGACGGCGACGCAGAGCGCTCACTCCTCGTCGGCGTTCCACCCCAGCTGAGTCTGTTGCTGTTGCTGTTGCTGTTGGAACCTCCCCCGTCGACATTCTGCCGCCATGTGTTGATCCTGTCCGTTGCATGCTGAAGCTGAACCTGGTTCGGTCCTCCTTGAGAGATGTTGAGTGAGCTTCGTCGCGACTGGATGCGGCTGCCCCCACCACTCGTCCTCGTCATAATACTGGCGCTCCTGCCAACTCCCGCGATTCTGCCCGAAAACTTGGAGCCCGATTCCCATAATGCCTGCTGTCGCTTCTTGTAGGCGCAATCCTGTCGGAAAACCTTGATGGTGCCTGTCCTGTCCGTCGTGATGATGATGTTGCCGTCAAAGTGCTTTGAGCGCTCCAGGAATGCGGGGCTCTCCTCGGGGTGTCTCCCAAAAGATGGCGTGTCGCTATTCTCATCCTCCTCGGACACTGCCGAAATGCTCGCCGCGCTTTCTTCGAGGCTTCGTAACGTTACGGGTGGCGGGTTGCATAGGTCGTAAATCGGGTCGCCAGATGCGCTTAATAGCACCCTGGTCTTAGTGGGCGCCATGAGAGCGGTGGTGACTACTTCGGGGTGAGCATCGAATGACTCATATGGCTGCTTATCTCTCAGGTCGTTGTCGTTCGAGTTGAGTTTCCAGATGTAAGCCCTGCGATCCTCGCTTCCGCAGATGACATAATTGCCATCGTCGCTGAAGCGGGCGTGAATCTGACTTGACTGGTTTTCCAGGCCGCGATACTTTACCTGAACCACCTTGTCGCTGAGGTTGTAAACTCGTACTCGGGAGTCGTTGGAGCTGATGAGGACCTTGACGATGCCGGCCTCGGGGCCTTCGGGGACCGTCATGGTGCGGATACCGGTGATCTTACTTCCCTTGGCGTTTTTACCCCTGGATGATCGGACGTGAATCTGATACCTCAGCTTGAGACCTTCCGTCATGTAAAAAGTGGCCATTCCGCTCAGGACACCACAAATGGCCATTTTCCCGTCCGGCGTGAAGGCCACTGCTGTAATAAACTCCCCGGCGGATGTTTCGTAGGCGACTGTCCGGTCAGTGATGCTCCATAGTCTAAGTTGAGCGTCCAGGGATCCGGCCAGGAAAAATCGGTCGTCGGTGGGGTGAAAGGCGATGGATGTAACCAAGTCCTTGTGTGTAAATGTGCAGAGGCAGTCGTTCCGGGTCATGTGCCATAGTCGTACTGTCTTGTCCATCGACGAGGAGAGGAGGAAGTTGTTTTTGCTCCAGCTCAAGGCGAGCACCTCGCCGGTGTGTCCGCGAAACTCGCGAACGGGCTTGCTTCGGAAAACCGGGGCGCTCAACCTCGCTCCAGTGGCGCCATGCTGAGACTCCTCCTCTTCATTCGCCCTCCGTTCCTCGGGCGTAGACAGGACGGCAAATACTCTCACGATCTGGTCCTTACCAGCAACGGCCAGATACCGTCCGTCGAGACTGAACTCGGCAGCCCAGATGGCATTGCCGGCCTTCAACAGCTTGTTCCCCACGGCGGTGGCGGGGGCTCGGCCTTGTTGCTGCTCTTCCGGGGTCTGCTTGGTGCCCATCAACTCTTGGGCGAGGAATAGGTGGTTGAAATCGCGGTCCTTCTTGTTATGCGCCTTGACTCTGATGTAACGAGGGGGCTCCTTGTACAGCGGGATGTAGCCGCCGCCCGCACCGGCGATGGATGTGACGGCTTCCGCGTTGGTGCCATCGGTGCGAAGGTCTCCCAGTTCCGAGTCAGAGTCGTGCATATCATCGTCCTTTTTCCAGCTGCCGCGCATTCCCAATCGACTCAAGAACGAAGGCCCCTTCTTGCTGTTGGCAACGGTTAGCCTCCCTTCCCCCTCGAGGTCCTTCTCCCTCCCGGCGGCACCGCGAGTGAATGCATACCTTCGCTCTTTTGCAAGGTCCAACAGGGCATTCGGCGTCTTGCCAATGTCGGAGCTCTTCCGGGGGAGCTCGATGGCTGGGCTGTCTGGACGTCCAGTGGTGTTGCGTACTATACGCTGTGCAATGGTGGGCTCCTTTTCAGAGATGTTGCTTGTGGTTCTTAGAAAGATTTGCTGCGGAGAGGCATGTCAACACACGGGGTGCCCAGGTATCAAACGAGGCAAAGAGACGGTGGAGGCTAACTGTGCTTAATGGGTCAAGTCCAGCAGTTGCGGGAGGACTCGGAGATGACGCTCGGGAGGGACCTTTGGCGTCTTTGGTGTCCTTTGCATGCTGGACCGAATTGGCTTGCGATGCTTGAGTGGTCGAGTGCTTGCTCGAGTGTGTATCCTGCCTAGTGATTGGTGCACCTGCTAAGGTTGATGTCAGCTTACACGGAGCGACGTGTAATGGTAATAGGACCGCGCGGGCGCATGGGAGGTGTAGCTGGAGGTGAGGCCAGGCACGACGAAGGAGGCATGCTACAAGTAGGGACGAGGCGAGCGAGAACAGAACAAGCTGGTGCACCTCGGTATATCTAAAGTCTGGTGGTGCACATGGCTTGAGGTGTGGCATCGCGGGAGGCAGTGGGGCACAAGCGAACGAAGGGGGGGGGGGATGAGATGGGATGGGATGTGACAGGAGACGGGAGGGTGGGACACCAGAGCGTAAAAAGAAGGGATTGACGGGACATTGAAGCTCATCGTGGGCTCCGGAGAGGCACGATATTCAGGGCGCATATGCAGGCGTACCTTGGGAGTCGGCGGCGAGGCTTTGACGACGACCTCTGGGGGTGCCGGGAATGGAGATGGAGTGGGAGTGACGTTTGGAAGTCAATTCTCCGTCGCCACGGGGAGCAGGCAAAGACATGGAGGGCGACATCTTCCATGCTGCGTGGGCACGAGGGACCTAAAGAGGGTCAAGAGGAAGCATGAGCTTGAGGCATCGGGGGGTTGCGGGTGACCGGCGGTCGGCGTCGTAGTCGAGGGGGAAAGTCCGCGGATCCGAGGAGAGCGAACGAGTGCGAACGAGTGCGAACAGAGGCCAGAGCGGTGCAAGCGGAGCGCGAAAGAGTGCGCACAGCGCAGTGTGCAGCAGGCAAGCAAGCAGAGCAGCGCGGAGGGCAGCAGCAGCAACAAGCAGCAGCAGCGGAGCGGAGTACAGAACAAGTAGTACAAGTACAGCACAGCGGCAGCCAGCGCGGCGGGTGACAGAACCGCCTAGCAGGTACCCACGTATGCCCTGTACGCAACCCAGGCACCCAGCTAACTGAACTTAGTAGGGCTGTGGGGGGTGTGCGTGTTGTGCGCGTGGCTGTGGGGTGCGGGCTCTCCCAAGGCCAAGGTTGAAGAGACACGGCGGAGCAAGGAGGATCCGAAGGGTCCGAGCAGGCGTGCGAGAGCGTCTGGTGGGCTGTTCGGAAGACGTCGGTGTGGTGTGTGTGATGTGTCGGTCTTTGTCTGCAGTGCGATGTGCGATGGGGGATGGGGGGAGTGTGAATCAACGGGGCGCCCAGAGTTGTATCTTGCAGCAAGCCCAGCAGCAGTTGGGCGGGTTGGTTGGCCTTTCCGGGGCGTCCGGGGGTGGGAGAGTCAGTGAGTTAAATGCGAGCGCGCGCGTGTGTCAGACGGTGGGTTCGAGGCCAGGGATTATGGGGGTTGGAAAGGATCAGGTCCAGGGAGGAGAGAGAAGACAAAAGAATGCTGGTGGAGGTGGTGGTGATGATGATGATGATGATGTAGCCTGGTGGGATATGTAGGTAAGGTGAGAACGAAAACGACGGCCGAGAGGTATGAGGTAATGCAAGCAAACCCAAGTGGCGAGATGGCAAGCAGCGAAGCAAGGCTCAGACCGGTATGCCTCGCAGCAGCAGTGCAAAAAAGAGTATGCGCCGTGAACGACGGGGGGGGCAGGAGAAAACAGGTTGTGAGGCTCACTCTCCTCGCCGTCTGCACTATTCGTACTCGAAAGTCCCCCAATCCGCGCATTCGCTTGTCGTCAATGACAACGAGACTTAGTGGGTGGGTTCGCCCAGACGCCCTGGGCGGGCTTGGCGGCGGCGACTCGGGATTGGAAACGAGGGTGCGCCAAAGATGAGTGGCGGTGGGTCATACAGTAGTCTCTTTTTTTTTTTATAAAAAAAAAAGCCGATGGGCGAATAGTGTGCAGTTCCTCTTTTTTTTTTTTAGTCGACGATTGGGATGGTTCAGATTTGAACCTGGTAATGGCAAGATGGAACAAAAGGGAAAAAACAAGACTAAAAACAAAAGGCGCCGGGGATATTAGAGGAGGGGGGGGATGACAGGACTCAGCCGCCAATGCATTAGAGAGGTGAGACGTCTAGCCTACAGTACAGCACACAGATTTCATTACAGAACGGAGACGGAGGTAAATTCACACGGGTAACGGCACCGCTGGCTGCATTGGCGGTTGCTGATTGCTGGCTCCTGGTGCTGGGTGAGGCTTTGCTTACACTGCGGCTGTAATTAAGGTGAGGGATTCGAGCGACATGTGGCTATGATGACTGTCAGCATTAGCAGCGGAGCGGGCATCAGCAATTGGACGAGGCATGAAGTCATGGGATAGCATTTTGAAGTAAGACAAACCCATTGGAACCCGACACACACGGCACCCATGCTATGCCTTGCAGGCCCCCGGCCGTACATCACCGCCGGCAATTGGCTGGCACACTGCGTTTTGCGAGTACGGGCTGCTGATCTGCCTCCAATGGAGGGTGGTGTTCCGAAGGGGGTACCTACAGTACCGGGGGGGGGAGGAGGGCTACCCTGCCTCCAGCTTCTAGCGGGGAGGGGCTGGAGCTGATCCATCGATTCAGAGCGATGCAAGTTGCCCGCGCATCGATTGACATGGCACCGCGGATAGCACGGGATGACTCGAGAGATCTACCGGCCCCATGCGCAGTGCGCAGAGAGTCTAGAACTCGAATCAGACTACTCAAAACGGAACAATAGTCCAGCCAAGGCGGCAACTACGTGCACGCCGCCGCATCTAGGTCGTCGATGGCCGAAATCTTGTCCTTTTTTCTGTTCGTTTCCTCGATCCCCGTCCTGCGGTTCCCACTTTGGGATGCGCGCGCTGAAGGGGGCCTCATGCACTACTCACTACCAACCAGCCAGAACTCCTCCAAGCCTCGAGGGGGGGGATAGGAAGGGGGGGGGGCGACAGCCGTTTTGCTAAACTTCAACAGTAGCGTTGCCTCTGACCCAATGTGGCGCGAACCCTCCGGATCAGTGCTAGCACGGGGGTTGGGATGTTGACAAGGCAAGGGCAGCAGAGATGAAGAAGAAGAAAAAAAAAAGAAAACGAATTCGCCGACCAGGATCCACGCTCGAGGTCGTGTGTTCAGTTCTCTCTGTTAATTGCCCGCCCCGCCGCTGTCGAGGAGCGAACCGAGGCGGCGCGGCGGCGGGGCCATGGTTTGGCGGCCATGGGAACCAAGAGAGCATCTTAGCTGCCGAGCACAGCTGTTTTTTTTTTCTTGCTCAATACAGGGGAAAACAAGGCTCTTTTTTTCGATTTCTGCGTCGCCAACATCGGGAAATTTTGGCTCGAGACAGCCTGAGACCCGATCTGTTGCAGAACCAGACCAGACCAGACTCGTCGTCGTAGATTCACTTCCGCCCCAGCCGTGTCCCGACACCAAGTCCAGTTACTTGCCCATGTCATTTCTGTCTGCACCCCGTATAGATCGTCCCCATGATGACCTCACAGACCACCTCTGCTCCCCCCCCCCCCCCCCCCCCCCTCCCCCTCGTTCGGATCAACATGCGTTCCCGTAGTACGGTCAGCCCTTTTTTTTGTTCGCAAACTATCCAACCTAGCCGCCACCAAGCAATCAATTTACCTTTGACTTTCCCTGTGAACTGTGAACCGTGAGCGACAGCGCTAAAAGCGGAATTGACCCGGACAGCTGTCAACCCAATTCGGGGCGCGGATCCCAGGCCATGCCGAGCCAGGCAGACTGTTTCGTGCATTGCCCACAAGCGACAGCCAAAAGGGAAACGAGACGAGAGAAGAAAAACGCTGCAGCCTGCGAGGGATGGGGCAGCCTGCAACAGTGAACACCGAAGCCCCCCTGCGGAGTTTTTGCAGAGACATGGCTCCGTGCATACTCCGTACATGCTCCGTACATACACTCGGATACATACAAGGCAGCTTTCACATGCATACGCGTATCCAGCCGCGTTCTCCATCGCATTCGCATCAGAGCATTCCATTGTGCGGCATTATCGCGGACGCAGAGGTCTTGGCGCAGTCCGTATTTGTCCCCTTCCTATGCGCTGAGGACAAAATGTCGGTAAGTGGTCCAAGCAGGTCGACAGCGTTGCAGTGGCCGGGCGGCGGGCCACTGGCGAAGGAGGTGCCAGGTGCCAGGTGCCCGCCGCCGAATGCCCGCCGCCGAGGTGATGCCTGTAACCACCAGAGCTTCCCGTGCTCTCGCTCTCCGCGCCGCTGTGCGTGTGTGCGGTCTGCGCTTGCGCTTGGCATGTGCTTGCTTGTGCGCCTGGTCGCGCGGCGGTACGTATATACCACCGCCGGCCGGCCAGCCAGCCCAGCACGTACAGGGCCCCAGACCAAAGAGCCGGGACCCCGGATTTCGCTGCGTGTGCCGCTCGCTGCTTGTTTGCGCCATGACGTGGACCAGCTTCCTTCTCGAATGATGCACTGCTACCTACGTACATACATGCATTTTCTACATATTGCCTCTTCTGGCCTCTGGGCCACACGGCTTGGCAGATGCGAAAAATCCCCGCCCACGTCCGCGCCTCGACGCAACGTCCAGGAACGCCTCCGTCGAGCTTCGGCGATGGGCGCTCGGCGACCAAGGCTCGGCGCCGTTTGATTCGTCGCCCCCAACGGGCGCCGAGGCTTTTCCCAGGGGCACACCACCAACCAGACACCAGACCACGACACGACAAAAGCAGGAACAGGAAGGCCCAGCGACCCTCCGACCCTCCGATCCCCTCCCCCCCCCCTTCCTGGGTGTGCGCGCGCATGCACCCGCTCGTTGCGATGCCCTGGATTTCGGACAACGGAGGAGGGGGCATGCACCAACCAAGCCCGTCCCAGCCCAGCCCAGCCCAGGGTCACCGTGGGTCCCCGATAAAGCGGGAATCGAGCTGCCAGCGCAGATGCGGTGAGCTGAAATGAGGCGAGAGGTGAGGTGAGGTTGGAGAGCGAAGGCCGATGGGTCACGGAGTACGGACTTGAATTCCCTCCGTGAGTCGGTGCCGACGGGGAGAATAACGAGTGCGAGCGGCAATGGCCCTGCGCGTAGGGCCGGGTGTCCACTCTTGTGCTTGGGTGCTCGGGCCACTAATGTCTTAGCTTTGCAGATGTGATCTTGGGTTTCCGATTCTGCTCTCTGTGTGTTGCTTTTTTTTGCTTTTGTGTTTTATTTTGATTTTATTCAATTTGTCTTTCGCACTACAGCCTAGGTTTCTTTTTTTTTTTACGCTCGGGATACTATTAAATCCCGGAGGCCCCCAGTAGATGGAGCCGGCCCCATATAGTCCGACTATGCAGAATCGTAGAACAAGATAAGCATGTGTTGGAGTAGCTCGGCAAAAGAAGAAAAAAAAAATTATTTGGCACGTCGGAGAATGGTCACGGGCCCCGCAGGTTTTGGCCCAAAGGGTGAGGGGATATACTCGGTACATATCGGGCGTAGTCAACACCGAGCCCTCATCCCCAAACCTCTCCTCTTTTTCAAACTGCAAACTCCGACGGGCCCGGGATTTTGTCAACTGCCGTGTCGTCTCGGCCTGATCCCTGCTGCCTTGAGAAAAACACCGCTACTGTACGTGACATTGGTCCCTTCTCACATATCGTCCCATCTCTGATGCTGTTTGTGTCGGTACCATGCTGCACTGCACGTCTTGTCTGTACGCTGTATCATTGCCTGGTTGGGGGAATGGCACCCACACACCCCCAAGAGATGTGCCCAGCCCGACACAACCCAGCCCAAGGGCAATAAAGTGCCGGCAGAAACTGCGTAGCCTTGCGTGAGCCTCACTGACTGGCCCTGCAGCAGACCGGGTTTCTTTTTTTTTTTCCTTCCATCAACTCCCCGTTCAACTACGTACAGTATCCAGCCGGACGGGAAACACCTGTAACACACGTCACACTCGGGCCACCACCACTACCGCGGCGGCACCTCATATCAAACGCCCAACTAGGCAAAAGAAGAAAATAAAAAAAGAACACCACAGAAAACGAGATAGCCTACCCTTGCCCCCTCCACTTGTTGCAGTAACAGACATCTCCCCCCCCCAGGGATTCAGCTCGGAATCCGTTCCTCAGTGTCTCTCTTAATTTTACATCCCCCACCCCCATTCCTGCACGACTCATTCACGCCCCTCGTCCCACACCCTCGGGAGGAGAGGCACGCACATCGACCTTTTGGCTCGACCATTGCTCAGCGGAGATTCAAACTGCCACCACATCCCCAGGACCAGCCCCAAGACCAGCCCCAGGACCAGCAAAAATGAAGCTAGTATCGCGCAAGGTCCCCAAGACGCTGGAGGAGGAGACGGTGTCGCTGCTACCCGAAGATCCCGAAGACATGGTTCGTTTCTATCCTCTTTTTGGTCCCTGTCAACCTTCTACCCCTCCCCCTCAGTGTGCGTTCACCCCTCACGTCACCACCACCGCCCGTACCTCTCAGCCTTGTCAAGCGTGAGTGAGTGTGTGTGTGTGGTGTATGTATGTGCGCCACCACCACTACCCCATGCCATCCCAGGCCATCCCATCCCATCCCATCCCATGCCTTTGCGATTCACGCTCGCCTACTGGCAGATGTGAATCTATCCTAATCTCGACCATCTCATGCCTCGTCCCTGCTCCTCCTCACCCCCGCCGCCAATGCCGCCGCCCCAGCTGATGATGTCCGCCGACCCACAGCTAACGTCGTCCAGTGGCATGCCTACAACCTGATCCTCCCTGGAGACATCATCCACGCCCATGCCATCCGCAAAGTCGTTAGCACCACCAGCACCGGCAGCACGGCTTCGGAGAGGGTCCATACGGAGCTGGCCATCAAAGTCAAGTCGACCTTCTTCGACCCCATCGTCTCGTCCCTGCGTGTGTCCGGCACCGTCACCGCAGAGAACCCACACGTAACCCTGGGCTCACATCACACCCTTGACCTCGACGTCAACCGCGCCTTCACCCTCATCAAGCCCGATGGCTGGGACTCCGTCGCCAAGGCCGCCCTCCAGGAGGCCCTGTCTGACGACCGGGACGGCGCCCTAGCCGCCGTCGTCATGCAGGAGGGCCTGGCCAACATCTGCCTCATTACTCAGTTCCGAACCGTCCTCAAGGTCCGTGTCGAGAGCGTCATCCCGAAGAAGCGCGATATCTCCTCGGACCAGGACGCCGGGATGCGCCGCTTCTACGAGAAGACCCTGTCCACCCTCCTGCGGACCATGGACTTTACAGAATCCCGTCCGCTGCTGCTGGCGAGCCCGGGCTTCGTCGCCACCGACTTCAAGCAGTACATTGCTAATCAGGGGCGGGACAAGGCGGACAAGGTTTTGACTGCCGTCGCTAGGCAGGCCACCGTTGTTCATGCGAACTCGGGCCACGTCCACAGTCTAAACGAGGTCCTCAAGAGCCCCGAGGTCCTGGCCAAGATGAAGGACATGAAATTCGCGCGGGAGACGCAGTACGTCGACCAGTTCTTCGACATGCTCAAGCTAGACGACGGCCGGGCCTGGTACGGCACCTCGGCTGTGGAAAAGGCTGTCAACGACGGTGCCGTTGGGCCGGGAGGCGGCGTCCTCCTGATCAACAACTCGCTCTTTCGAAGCGAGGACCTGGCCGTCCGCAAGAAGTACGTGGCGCTCGTGGAAAAGGTTAGGAACGACGGCGGCGAGGCCCGTGTGCTAAGTAGCGATCACGAGAGCGGCCAGCGGCTCACCATGCTGGGTGATATCGCAGCCATCCTCAACTACCCGATGCTGGACCTGGACGACGATGAAGAGGAGGAAGGCGGTGACGATGACGCTCAGCCCCAAGAGCATCCAGATGTCATGGACAGCGTAGTCTAATCTACTAAATGCTTTTAATGAAATTCGTAAAATCTTCATGTGATCCAAAGTGTGTGTGTAAGACAACCAGGTCCGGTAACACTCCTCCCTGCAGCACTGGAATGCAATGAAAATCGCTACTTGAAGGGACTAAGTCAACATAACTGACATTTTATTTCATATTTATCAAATAAATCGAATTCATTCTGGCTGTTAAGGCTGTTTTGATGTTTAGTCGTAGTCTTGATGTGCTTCGATGATGTGTTCTAGACAACCTGCCTACCCTATACTGATATTCAACCCAACGAAGACCAGGCTATTATTTCATCCAAATGAGTAATAGCCGATTTCCAATGCGTTCTTTTTCTGTAATTTGAATATCTCGTGTATTGATTAATTGTGATTATATATTGGTTGATGGAAATTATTCAACCCTCTAATCATTTATATCGGATATCTGTGCCGTGCTGCCTAACGCCGTTCGGTCGTCTATTTTCCTTCCGACTCCGACTTCAAGGTAACACCTAACGCCGTAAGACATGATCATCTCAACCCCGTCACAATCGATTGATTGTTCAGCCCACATAAATACTCGAAGGCCTCATAGATCTCATAAAAAAACTTGCCCGAGCCATATCACGTCAAGTCTCTGCAACATCCTCCCCCCAAACACCAAACCCAAACTCACCTGCCAGCCCGTTCCCCACTTAAACCCCGCGAGTAGTCTCTATCACAACCACAAAACGCATCACGTCACACAACGCAACATCTTGGAAACTTAATCCAATCCATGCTTCGCAAAATGGCATCCGCGTTCACACTCCAGTCCACCCTGAAGCTCAACTCGGGCTACTCCATCCCCAGACTGGGGTTTGGTGTACGTTTTTTTTCCTTGCCATGGCTGTGGGGTTGTGTCGCAACCTGCTAACTAATCCATCCATCTAGGTTTACCAAACGTAAGCTTCTTTGTCTCCAAAAAAACCCGCCCAACTTGAGAGAGATGGAAACCCTGATTGTCGGTGAAACAGTCCCGCAGAACAGGCGGGGGAAGCCTGCCAGCAGGCATTGAAAGCTGGATATCGTCATGTCTGCGCCCCCCTCCATCAATTCTCATACCCCAGATGCTGACGTACCAGATCGACTCCGCCTCCGCGTACCGCAATCAAGGTCCGAGCGCCAGCAGCATCGCGGCCGCGGGAATTCCTCGATCTGAGGTCTTCTTCACGACCAAGATCCTGAAGCCAAAGTTCCCCCTGAGCTATGAGAACACTCTGAAGCAGGTGGAGACGGCACTGGAGGAGACGGGGCTCGACTACCTCGACCTGGTCCTCATCCACGCCCCGTACGGCGGCAGCGAGAACCGCAAGGGCGCGTGGAAGGGCCTGGTCGAGTGCGTCGAGGCCGGCAAGATTCGCTCCATCGGCGTCTCCAACTATGGCGTGCACCACCTCGACGAGCTGGAGCAGCACATCAAGGAGCTGGAGCACGAGCGGGGTGGCCCGGGCAAGGGAGGCGTCATCTCCGTCGGACAATGGGAGATCCACCCGTGGATGACGCGGCCGGACATTGTCAAGTGGTGTCGCGATCGCAACGTTGCCGTCCAGGCATACTGCCCCATTGTGCGCGGGCAGCGCTTCGGAGAACCCAAGATAAAGGCCCTGGCCGACAAGTACGGCAAGTCTGAGGCGCAGATCCTCCTGCGCTGGAGCCTGCAGCGAGGCTACGTCCCGCTTATCAAGAGCGTGACGCCCTCGCGCATCGTGGAGAATTCTCAGCTGTACGACTTTGAGCTTACAGAAGAGGAGGTGGCAGATGTCGCAACGGATGAGTATAGCCCCTGTGCTTGGAACCCCACGATTGAGCCACTTGACAAATAAATTGGCTGTGGAGCGACGGCATGCATACTTAGACTGGTCATTTTTTTCATGGGGTCTTTATAGATTTCAATTAAGCTACTAGCCAATTGAAAAATCAAGCTTAAGTTTCAACATGCTTAGAAGTAAAAGTAGTGCTCATGTCTGTGTCTGACATGGCGCTCTTACACGGGGTTGTTGTTGACGGTGGTCATGTGATCTCGTTTACACTTCGCGTCCATGCGCCAGGCCACACCACCCCGCGACACGTCCAATACCACAGTCGTGAGAGCCTGGAGATATTGCCAGATATCCCGCCCGACAACGCCCTGCCCCCCTAGAACGACGGACCCGATGTCGCTGCCACGATGCCCGCCCAGAGGACGTTTACGCTCATCCCCCAGCACCCGGGCGGTGGCAATGACTCCCCCGGCGCCCAGCAGCCCATCCGGGCCATGACGTCCAAGCAGGCCCAGAAGGCTTACAAGGCGGCCAACCGCGGGCCCAAGATGACTCGCGCCGAGCGCATAAAGGAGGAGAAGGTGCAGCAGGAGCGGATCCGCAAGGAATTCGAAAAGGAAAAGGCCGCCGCCAAGGCCAAGGCCGCGAGGGAGAAGAAGAAGGAGAAGGAGTTGGCCGAGAAGGAGGCCAAGCGCAAGAAGGGATTGCCGCTGGTCAATGTGCGGCCGAGCCAGGACACAATTACGTGGTTTATACGGGGCAATGGGACCGCGAAGAAGAGGGACTCTGAGGGGAAGCAGGTGGAAGCGAAGCAGGCCCCGGAACCAGAACCAGAGCCAGAACCAGAGTCAGAACCAGAGCCAGGGCGACAAGCACAGCCTGAGCCAGAGCCTGAGCCACAACCAGAGCCGGAGCTGGAACCAGAACCAGAGACACCTTGTCCTCCTCCTCCAGCACCGAAACTAGACAGCATTGCCGAGGAGGAGGAAATTGAGGATTATCTGGGTGACATGGACGGCCTGGACGATGACTTTGAAGAGGACATTGCGCTGGAGCTATTACAAGACGTCGAAGCGAGTGTCCTGAGAGCATCCATGCAAAATCCCGATGAGGACGAACGACAACCAATTGTTCGTCCACCTACGGCTGCACCCACAACGACAGTTCAGAGAAAACCGGAGCCTACAGCAGGATACAAACATGACCTTGGAATCGAGAAACCAGCCCAGCCAAAACCTTCGCCACCAAGGCCATCCCCAATCAAACGAGTCCACGACAGTCCGTCGCCCTCACCCTCACCACCCCGCCAAGCCCCTCCTATGAGCACGCAGGCCATCCTCTTTAACTTTGACGACTTCTTCCCCACGCCATCTCAACAGGCTCGGGAACTCGAAGAAGACCTCGCCGAGGATGATGACTTTGATTTCCCCATTGAGCCTCGGCGAGAGCCTGAGAAGCAGTCCCCGAAGGTGCCCGAACCGCCCGAACCTTCACTCCCAGAGCCCGCGTGGGACTCGCCCCCACCCCCTCCTCGGCGCTTCTTCACGTCCTCGGGCTCCCATGAGCTCATGTCAATCGCCATACAGCGAAGTCGCCGTACCGCCGCACGCGAGGAGTCGCAACGGCGCGACAGGGCTCGCCTTGAGGCCGCCGAGGCGGAGGCCGAAGCTAAAGCTCGGGCCCGACGGGAAGAGGCCAAGGCCAGAGCTGCTGCTGCTGTACGACGACGACCACCAAAACCTATGGCTAAACCAAACGTTCCAGGCCGTATGGCCACGGGACAGAACCCCGTGATGCAGAGAAAACCTGAGAATACGAAGATGAATACAAATATCATACCCGGCAAACCGGTACCGAAACCGAAGCCACCACCACCACAACAACAATATACTTCAAAACCTTGCACCCCGCGACCAAATATCGCGGGGCCTAGAAGAGACAATGCGACACCGCGAATACATGATGTCAAGACTACAGCGCCAGCGCCCCCAAGGGCCCCGGCGCGCAGCTCCCCACGGAGCAACCTAATGCAGAGACAGGGGAGCAACAAGGAGAATGCAGCACCGCAGCGCGCCATCGTTGCGCCCGCGAGCGAGGCACAGGCGCCTCCGAGCGCCTCTCAGGAGACGGACTACGGCGGAGGAGACTGGCTCGACGACATTGCGTCGGAGCTCATGATATGATACGAACATGATTACAAACCTGGGGGCGTGCTTATGATGAATATGCCTTATTTTTTTCTTACCATTTTTTACTGTCCATGAGATACATAGAACGAATACTGGGTATAGGGTCATGAACAGAAGGATCTTACAAGGAGTTTTAGAGAGGTGTTTTTTTTTGGGGGGGGGGGGGACGCATTGGGCCAGCGTTGTCACATTTTGTTTCGCCTTTTTTTTCCACTGCATCGATCTTGAGAGTACCTACTTCATTATTCGCATATATGCACTCGTCAGAGACTATAAACGTCTGAATGAACACTGTCTGAATAGAGAGACAATGCAAAACCACCAAACCCGTTTTTGTTACAGCATCCGCAACGCCGCTCGAAGATGCATCTTTAGTTACTGGAGAAAGAGGCCATTTCCGCTTTTGGGGGGGGGGGGGGGGGG